>BSBK01005339.1:877500-1243380 GCA_027943335.1 Chamaecyparis obtusa
CCTATAAAATTTCTGGCTGACATTGAGAATAGCCATGTGCCCTAGGATAACCTCAACAAAATACATGCAAAATGTGGAAGCACAAAACAAGGCATGTGGACTGTTCACCTAAATGGATCAAAGAAGTGTGGCCTCTTGGATTGTAGGATTGAAGTGAGAGAATTGCATCGGAGTGATCCATAGATCTATAAAATTATATTTCCTTTGCCTCGTGAAACTCCAAATCTCTACATACATTCAGACCTATTGATATTCATGTGATCTCTTGTATTGAAATTTGTGTTTCCTTCTGATAATATGACATTGCCGAATCCAAATGCAACGAGATTGCAACAAAACATTTCAAATAATTTTTTAATTAATATTTAACTTAAATAACATGCAACTTACTAAAAGAAGCAAATGTAAATGCAAATGTTGGAATATGTTGAATTTTAATTGGTTGTTGTGATTTAGTTTAATCATGGTTTAATGTTGCCCCCCTCCACAATAGTTCTCTTCCATGGGTATTAGAATGGAGTATCAATAAACCTGCTTCCAGAAACCCATGTAGTAGTTTATTTCATACAATATCTCAGCTTAACTAGAGAGGAGAATCATATATAATGTATCTATAGACTGTGATAGTAGGGAATGGAAAATGTTGATTATGGTGGAAGATAGAGTGGTTGTAAATGTGGAGCACTTAGTCTGGAAAATCAGAGGGATTGAGATATTTGATGGAGGTTTAGTGACTGACCAACTTGCTTACGATTTCGCCTTCCATCTTGTCACCAAATTTTTTGGATTTTTTGTTGGTCATGCCACACAGGGAGTTGTGACTCACACAACACTTCCCTTTCACAGCAAAACCATGTTCGATTATTGGTTTCTTATTTCCCACTTCCGTAGTAGAAAACTAGGTGTAAAATAGGTTTCAAGCGTGAGACAGGTTTTCCCTCATCCATACACGAGCAACCTCGCCAGGAAAGCCTATCAGCTAAAAATACACATGATTCTCTCCTTAGTATACTTTTTTTTATAGAGATTATAATTAAATGAAATGACCCTTTACTTATAAGATGCAAGTGGTTGGTTGGGGTTTAGCCCTAAACTATATCCCAAGTCCAAAAGTTTTTTTTTCTAATCATATTAAAAAATTATTAAACTATTGACCTTAATGGGTGTCTATCCCAAAAATAAATCCCTTTAAAACTCAATTAGATGGTTACCCCATTATCCCCTTCCTATATACATCAGTTGTAGATTATATTAGTTATCTCCTCAATCATGCCTATTCTTAGAAACTCATAAAGAGCATCTCTCTTCCATATAATACATACCACTGATTCCCTAATTGTGGATGGTAAATTACCATTCCTTTAAGGTTAGATTAATGAAGTGATAATATCATCAATATTCTTGACCTATTCTACTTAGTTTCAATATCCAATATCTCTACAATAAATTGAGTACTTCATGATTAACTTAGACTTACCTTCCACTTGGATCCCTTTTGATTGGTGCTTGATCCAACATGGAGCTATAACTAATGCCTAAGCATCTCATTTGGGCTAAGGGTTCCTCTAACTAATATGTGAGCTTGGTTCTTAAAGAAATCATAAATAAAATGTAGGATTTGAGCAATACAAATCCACAAAACCTGAAGATCACCTGCATACGAAAACCTGTTACAAGGAAGTAGAGACAAGAAGAGGGCAAGGGTTTGACTCAAAAATATGAAGAAGAAAATATCCTCAAATAAATGAATGAATTAAATGTACAATGGATCATCCTTATAAAGGAGATTGAAAGCCTTGAAAAGGCAAACCCTAGTGCATCTAATAATTAGTTTAACTATTACATGACTAATGCATGCAAGTTTATATGTAAACAACTAGTGCATGTGCATTTAACTAAAGAAAAATGAGTTGACATCTTAAGAAGGGAGTAAAGTTAATTAATATAATTAATACTTTACTCTAACACCCCCCCTTAAGATGAGCAACAATGCAGCTACAAACAATGCAAGAAGAAAGCAAAGGAAACTACAGTGCTGAAAGCATAAAAATGGGTCCCAGCAACATGGCCTGATGAGGTACCCAGCACAACCAAATCTCTGTAAAATGGAGAAATAGAGAAAACCCAGTGGGAAAAAATCCTACTCCAAAAAGAGATAGAAAAATGTAGAAAAAGAAATGGCTCAAGAGACTCTCTCAAAACCATAAGTACAACCAGCCCCCCCATGAGAGAGGGATGAGACACCAAAGCCCCCCCAGAATGATGGAACCCCTATGGAAATGATCAAACTAATGCAACTCCAATGAGGAAGAAACAAAGGAACATAACAAGGAAACCCCTGAATGAGAGGTGAAATTGGAAGGCCTAACTAATGCTCAAAGGAGAAAACATGAGGATCCTGAAAGGGAATCTCCAATGTAGGTGGTGTGACAGGTGTGTTGAAACTATCATGAAAGAGGAGATGAACGTCCTCTATAGAATTCTCAACAAGTGCACTTGGTGGATCGATGAATGGAGTTGGAGGGTCAGGTAGTGCTGAAGAAGAATCTCGATGAAGAGAAAAGACCTCAACAAGATGCGGTGTGGCAGTCATAGCAGTGATCTTAGGAACAATACAAAAGTTCAAGCGGCCTGACTGCACCACATGAGGCTCTCGCGAAAGAGGAGAGTTGTGCTCTGACAATAGAGATGGTAGACCAAAGTGTGAGAAGGTGTAGAGATGGGTGGAATGATCAACTGTCCCTGTATCAATAATGCCTCTTGTCGCACTATCCCGAATGAAGACTGAATTTGCAGTGAACTCAACTGTCTTCCCTAACCCACTGTGTGTAATTTGATAAATCGGGAGAAGGTTTATAGAAAGAGATGGAACATACAATACATCATTGAATGTGCCATCCTGGATGCCTACTAAACCTTTCCCGCAAACTATCAGGATAGTGTTATTCCCCGTGAGAATATGAGGAATGGGAGAAGCCTCAATAGTAGAGAAGACCCCTTGAGAAGATGCCATATGGTAAGAAGCACCTAAATCCAATATCCAAGGGACCTATGAAGGGGATGCAATGGATGCCCGTAATTCATGACCCTGTCCAAAATCTTGTCCAGATGTCGAAGATGTGGAAGAAGACTAAAAAGTAGACCCCTGTGAGGTAGAAGAGGATGGAGAGGAAACAATGCTCTTCTAAAAGAAGAGCTTGCAAATCTGCAATCTGTTTCTCGTAGCCATCAAATCTCTTTTGAAAATAATGTGACTCATCATGAGGTCCCTTTTGACAATAAGAACATGTAGGTCTCTCAGTCTTTTGTTTCTCCTTCTTCGAAGAAGATGGTGGGCCAGTAGAGTGCTAAGAAGAGGAATTTGATATCTGCTTCGGCTTCGACTTCTGCTTCTGCTTTTCTTTGGATGGTTGGGCAACCAATGCTTGGTTCTTTGATCCTGTTAGAGAGTCCAACTGAGTAAGCTTGGCTTTCTCTCTAGTCAAACGATCATAGAACACCTCAAAAGTGGGCATGGTGAATGTTGGTCCCAAAGCATCCATGGTAGAATGAAAGGTAGAAGAGAAGATCTGAAAGTTGCCCCGAAGCTTAGACAGAATCAAATAAATGCACTCTTTATCAGTCTTTCACTTTCCACATCCATGTAATAAAGATCTCTACTATTTGAACTTCATCAAAAAGTCCTTAATAGAGGGAAAAGAATCAGGTACAAGAGAGGTAAGCTCTACCTCAATCTGAAGTGCTTTGAACTCATTGATGGTACCAAATAATGTCTCAAATTTAGCCCACATCTGTAGAGGGGTAGTTCACCCATCAAGATGAAACTACAAGCTGTCTGATACCTATAAAGCAATCAACCCCATAGCCTCATCCATCTTGTTTCGATGTTGCATGATCTCAAAAGGCCTCTGTAATACTGGTTTCACTGCATCTAGACAAGACCGAAGCCCTTTTGAACGGAGAAGCCGTGTCATCAGGGTTTTCCATGTGTGATAATTATGTGGTGTCAGAAGTTCTAGAAAAGAAGAGGTCTCAGCAATATTTTTTAGAAGGGGTTTTGTTTTGATAAATATCTGGTTTAACTGATAGAAATAAGAAAATAACACCCCCCTACAATCCAAATATCGAACCCCTAAGCCTAGAATGATATGCTTTATCAAGAGAAGAACAAAAAAGATTCAGATCTGAATCTTGTGTACTTTGAAAATTCTCTAATGAAAATAGGTAGAAATCTGGATGGTGCTCGAGAAGAGCTTTTCGACACTTCTTCTGGATCGAAAAATGGAGCTAATTTGAGCAAATTAGCCCCCCTCGGAATGCAAAAAAGATAATCTAAAATTTGATAGCAAACATAGTATGCTAGGTGACAAAAAAATACCAGATTAACCTCCATGAGGGCATTGGGCTCGGAACTATCTTTCGGCAATATCTTGTTTGTCAAAAAATGATGCCTGGAGCTCCCGGAAAGCCAATTTTAGTGAAAGATGCTCCAAGAAAGAAAAAAAATTCCAAAAAAGAGGATTTTCTCTAAGCGCTAGCCCCTAGTCACATGAGGCTTCAAGCGCTAGCACTAGAGGGCCTACCATCAGCGGTTTGGGCCCACCATTGGTGGTTTAGGGCTAGCCACTGGCGGCTTAAGGCCTGGCGGTTAGGGGCCTGCGGTGGTTGGCGGTGATTTGGCGGTGGCGGTGCTCAGGCTGAGCGCGGGCGATGCACTGGTCACGCGCACACAAGCGACACTTATTTTTTTGTGATTTTTTTTATTTTTTTGCTTCGTACTGCATGAAATGTATTACCTCGGGGTGCGTGCACTACCGTACGGCCCTAGGGCAAATTTTTTTTACCTCTCCTTGCAACGTTGTCCAAATTGGACGTGTTTTATCTCAAAATAGGGGTTTTTGGGTGCTGCGAGCTCAACGGTGAGATCCGTTTGAGCTCAAAGTGCACCAAAATTTAGGGACCCCCTAATTTCAATAAAGAACATAAAAAAACCCTAAATTTTTTTTTTGAGAATACCATATCTGAAAACTATAACCAAAACCTCTCAAATCAGTCGAAAATCTCTAAGTTGAATTCTTCAAACACGAACAAGCTATAGCAGATTAGGCTCTGATACCATGTAGGATCTGAGCAATACAAATCCACAAAACCCAAAGACCACCTGCATATGAAAACCTATTACAAGGAAGTAGAGACAAGAAGAGGGAAAGGGTTTGACTCAAAAATATGAAGAAGAAAATATCCTCAAATAAATGAATTAATTAAATGTACAATGGATCATCCTTATAAAGGAGATCGAAAGCCTTGAAAAGGCAAACCCTAGTGCATCTAATAATTAGTTTAACTATTACATGACTAATGCATGCAAGTTTATATTTAAACAACTAGTGCATGTGCGTTTAACTAAAGCAAAATGAGTTGACATCTTAAGAAGGGAGTAAAGTTAATTAATATAATTAATACTTTACTCTAACATAAAATAATGCATAAGATCAATAGATTCTTATCCATGGATATCCATATTTAGATGAACAATAATCTTAGGATTTTCAATCATGTTTACAAATCGTCCTATTATCTTCCATCTAAGAACTATTATAATTAGTTGACTAAATGAATCTTACAATTATTGTTGCATAAATATATTAATAAAAAAGAATTCCATCACTTCCTAGCTCCATTAAATTTAACCCAAAGGCAAAGGAAAATTTAGTATTATAGGTCCTCTATCTCAAGCAATTTCTTTCTATGCCAAATGGATAAATAGAATCATGGATGGTGTTTGAAAACGCATGAAAATATTTGATTAGACATAATATTCAAAAGATCATCATTGGAAACCCTCGACGTGATATGTTCTAGATGAATAAATTTATTGTGACAACCTCCTTCAAAACTCATTGTTAGATAATCCCTTCAAAAAAAATTGGAATGCCTTCTTGTTAATCTCTTATTTTACCATTTAGCATTATATCATCCTACATTGGGTGGACTAAAGTTATACGTCATTAGGAAAATACTCTTTACAAATTTTAGAGAAATATTTTTTTGAAGAAGGCATCCATATGCTCAAGAATATTTGGGATGTGAATTACTTTTGATCGAAGACTTGGAACCAACTTTCTCTTGAATTATCTCTACATCCTTCATATGAAAAATTTACTACTAATATTTATTATTTGTTCCCATCTTCTTTTCCAATCAAGCTTTTCCTCCTTGTTACTCTAAACAACTTCTTTAAATATTGATGATAGATAGCTAGAGGATGTATCTCATTATTCTCCTTCAATCCTATCTATCACCTCTTTCTTCCTAGTTTACTCCTATACCATGTATTCAATGTCACATGGATGTGTGTTATTCTCTACTTCAAAGGGAAATCTACTATCCTTAAATATTAGAATTATGGGGCTAATGCACAATCCTAACTCACCTCTTATAATCTCATCTACTTCAAACTTCCCTTTAGTTCTTGGTTTCACTTCCTACCTTGGTCTCACTCAAACCCTTTTCTATGAATCAAACATTTCAACACATCTTCTGAGGATTGTCTTTATGTTTATTCTATCTTGCAATCCCTCTACTTTAACTAGTAGGTTTCTTTATCTATCATTCTTATTATGTGTTTAATGTGCCTTTATCTTCTATCCTCATTATAATGATTTCTTTTTCCTTCTTTTTATGTGTTTACTATACGTAATTGTCATCATCTTTCAATGATTTATTGGAAAATATTATCTTTTCCTAAGATTGAATTTGTTGCCTAGGTTAGATAGATGCCTTGGTAGTTATATCTCTTAGTGTCTTTTAGATAGATGTATTAAAGATATAAATATGTTAGTATATATATTTTTTCAAATTGGGAGAAAACAAGTTTTTAACACACACCATTACAATCCATTTATTGTTAGTACAAGTTACCTGACTTAGCATAACAAACATTTTTCCCTAAACAAAATAAAAAATAAAAAATAGATGAATAATCAAGATTTTTCTATGAGAGAACTAGGGTGTACAACTGCAAATAAAATCACATAATTTATGTATCTCTTATTCCAAGGGATGTACAAATGTCAACATGACAAGATTGAATTAGGAGCTCAAAGACAAACTATAAAAAATAACCACATGCATCAATCTAGAAGAATACAAAAGTATACAACTAGGTATAGTTTATATATAACTAGGGAGAGGATGTAGGTGGCAAACCCCCAAAAAAGGGAGTGACCACCAACTAGTCTATAGTACAATAAGTGGTAATACTATCTACCACCTATAGCACAATAAATGGTCATTGTAGTCATAGAATATGTACACCTCTTATTGAAACACATTTAGACACATCTTACATAGTAAAAGTACAACAACATGATATATTAAAGGAAATGAAAGAAACTTTTATAGTCTACCAAACATTTGTTTTTAGGTTTACATAATGAGAGTAATATGAAACTACTTATACTCCTTGTGGGAGACACCTAATACAAATGAGACGTACATACCTTACCCATCGTAAGACTTGAACATGCGATCTCTCTCAAATCTATTAGATTTTCACAATCCATGTAAATGCTATATTAGTTTCTGGATTTGATTGTGTAGAGTTTTTTTGTCATCAAAGTTTCAGATCATACTACATGATCCATCATCAAGATGCAAGACAAAAAAAGGAAGCAAAAGATGGTAGATTGCAAATCTAGCAAACAATAAAAAGAAGAGGAGGGAGAAAGGAAGGGAGGAGAGAGGGGAGAGGTACACAAAGATAAAAAATGACAAGACCTTCACCTAATCACAAAAAAAAAAAAATAGACATCACCCCAAATAATATAAAATAAAGAAAAAATATGAAAATAAGTAAATGAATAGCTACACCAAACAAAAAATGAAAAACTTGAAAAAATAAGCAAAAATGACTAAAAGCCAAATGCATGGAAATAAACAAAAGTGCAAAAATTACCAAAGTAATAAAACTAAAAATAAACATGCAAAAATACATAATAAGTACCTAAAACTGCATATGAGTGCAAATATATGTCTATAAATTAAAAAAAAACTAAAATAAATATTTGGGTATGTGCAAGATCATGAGGGGCCAAAAAGTGGCGATGTGAAAAATATTCACTTTTCACTTGTCCAAAAGCGCATGAAAGCGCTTGTTGAATTTTTAGTAGGCCTGGGTGTCAATACACCTAGGCAAAGCTGCCACCAAAGCACATACCTAATTGGGTACCCGAAAATATCGGGTACCCGATATTTTTGGGTACTCGATAACTGTGGCATATATCCCACACCCGTGAGCCCTATTCTTCATTTCCTAGCGTGATTTCTTCAAGTTTCTAACCGCATTTTTCTGATACCCGATATATTTTCGGATACCTGATATTGGAAACCCCAAATTCGACTCCGAGCATATTCGGTAAGTAGTTAATTTCATATTTTTATTAATTTATTTCATTTTCATTATAAATGTAGCATTTTTTTTAAAAATAGGGTTTTGTATTTATATTTGTAATAATATTTGAAACTTAGATTTGTTTTTTATTTAATCAGGCATGGCTGACAACAATGAAGAAAATAACCCTCCAAATAACAATCCCGAAAACAATCCCCCATATCTAAACCCTAAATCTTTACAAGATTTGATAGAAGAAAATTTGAACACAATACGAGGTTTCCAAAACACGTATCAAAATGTACCTACATTAGGTCCCATGCTTGCCACACTAAATACAATTGTTGGAAATATTGACACACTCACGCAGCAACATAATGCTGCTCTTCATTGGCGTGATGATATGCACGCCCAATTTGATGATGCGCTTGACCATGATGGGATTGAGGCCCTTAATATAAGGAAGATATAGCCGCCCTTTTTGTTGATCCTAAAACCAGAATACCAGTTGACCCCAAAAAGCCCAAATTATCAATAAAATGGTGCACAAATGAAGCAATGCGCACAAACTTTTGGGATCACTGGTGGATGGTTTTTGATAAACCACCACATAGCAATTTGGAGGTCCCATTTTATTTCCTTAAAAAATTGTATGCTGAGTTTGTGCTTGGTCACCATGTTGATTATTGGAGTATGAGGCCCAACATGGGCGTAGGCAGAGGAGCTCCTTAGACTAGGCCATCTTCCCAGTGCCGAAAGGCCACTACCTTTGTCCCCCCCACTGATGTCACACCCCCTCCTCCAATGCAGCATCCCGATATCATTTATGAGGCTACTGAACTAACTATTAGGGCCATTCATTTACTGAGTGATCAGTTGATCACACAGACTAGGTCAGTGTTGCCTCCTGTGGATGCTGTTGGTGCATCGACATCTCATCAGAGTTCACATGTATGCTTAAGACACATTGGAACGCTCAAGTGTGTCTTAAGGGGTCGTAGGACTCCTTAAGACACACTTGAGCATTCTAATGTGTCAAAAGGGGTCATGGGGACTCCCTAGGGGTCCTAGTACACCTTATCTTACACATTAGAATGCTCAAGTGTGTCTTAAGAGGTATTAGGACCCCTTAAGACACACTTGAGCATTTGAATGTGTCAAAAGGGGTCATGGGGACTCCCTAGGAGTCCTTGTATGCCTTATCACGCTCTAGGATGCCTAGGGAGTCCCCATGACCCCTTTTGACGCATTAGAATGCTCAAGTGTGTCTTATGGGGTCCTAATACCCCTTAAGACACACTTGAGCATTCCAATGTGTCAAAAAAGGTGATGGGGACTCCTTAGGGGTCTTAGTACTCTTTATCATGCATTAGGACACCTAGGGAGTCCCGATGACCCCTTTTGACACATTGGAAAGCTCAAGTGTGTCTTAAGGGGTCGTAGGACCCTTAAGACACACTGGAGCATTTCAATGTGTCAAAAGGGGTCATCGGGACTCCCTAGGGTTCTTAGTATGCCTTATCATGCGTGAGGACCCCTAGGGAGTCCCAATGACCTCTTTTGAGACATTGGAATGCTCAAGTGTGTCTTAAGTGGTCGTAGGACCCCTTAAGACACACTTGACCATTCCAATGTGTCGAAAGGGGTCATGGGGACTCCCTGGGTGTCCTAATGCCCATTAGGACACCTAGGGAGTCCCCATGACCCCTTTCGACACATTGGAATGCTCAAGTGTGTCTTAAGGGGTCTTTTTGATGCATTAGAATGCTCAAGTGTGTCTTAAGGGGTCCTAAGACCCCTTAAGACACACTTGAGCATTCCAATGCTTCAAAAGGGGTCATGGGGACTCTCTAGGGGTCCTAGTACGCCTTATCACGTATTAGGACACGTAGGGAGTTCCCATCACCCCTTTTGACACATTAGAATGCTCAAGTGTGTCTTAAGGGGTCCTAGTACACCTTATCTGACGTCGAGACTCTCTAGGGTAGGACCCCTTAAGACACACTGGAGCATTCCAATGTGTCAAAAGGGGTCATCGAAACTCTCTAGGGGTCCTAATGTGTGATAAGGCATACTACGACCCCTAGGGAGTCTCGATGACCCCTCTTGACACATTGGAATGCTCAAGTGTGTCTTAAGGGGTCGTAGGACCCCTTAAGACACACTTGAGCATTTCAATGTGTCAAAAGGGGTCATGGGGACTCCCTAGGTGTCCTAATGCACATTAAGACACCTAGGGAGTCCCCATGACCCCTTTTGACGCATTGGAATGCTCAAGTGTGTCTTAAGGGGTCCTAATACCCCTTAAGACACACTTGAGAATTCAAATGTGTCAAAAGGGGTCATGGGGACTCCCTAGGGGTCCTAGTAAGCCTTATCATGTATTAGGGCACGTAGGGAGTTCCCATGACCCCTTTTGACACATTAGAATGCTCAAATGTGTCTTAAGGGGTCATGGAGAATCTCTAGGGGTCCTAAGCTACGATAAGGCATACTAGGACCCCTAGGGAGTCCCCATGACCCCTTTTGACACATTGGAATGCTCAAGTGTGTCTTAAGAGGTCCTATGACCCCTTAAGACACACTTGAGCTTCTAATGTGTCTTAAGGGGTCATGGGGACCCTCTAGGGGTCCTAACGTGTGATAAGGCATACTAGGACCCCTAGGGAGTCCCCATGACCCCTTAAGACACATTGGAATGCTCAAGTGTGTCTTAAGGGGTCGTACGACCCCTTAAGACACACTTGAGCATTCCAATGTGTCTTAAGGGTTCATGGAGACTCTCTAGGGGTCCTAACGTGTGATAAGGTGTATTAGGACCCCTTAAGACATACTTGAGCATTCCAATGTGTCAAAAGGGGTCCTGGGAACTCCTTAGGGGTCCTAAGGCATGATAAGGCGTATTAAGACCCCTAGGGAGTCCCCATAACCCCTTTTAACACATTGGAATGCTCAATTGTGTCTTAAGGGATCGTACGACCCCTTAAGACACACTTGAGCATTCCAATGTGTCTTAAGGGTTCATGGAGACTCTCTAGGGGTCCTAACATGTGATAAGGCGTACTAGGACCCCTTAAGACATACTTGAGCATTCCAATGTGTCAAAAGGGGTCCTGGGGACTCCTTAGGGGTCTTAAGGCATGATAAGGTGTATTAAGACCCCTAGGGAGTCCCCATAACCCCTTTTAACACATTGGAATGCTCAAGTGTGTCTTAAGGGGTCATAATACCCCTTAAAACACACTTGAGTATTCCAATGTGTCTTAAGGGGTCGTGGGGACTCTATAGGTGTCCTAAGGTGTGATAATGCATACTAGGACCTCTAGGGAGTCTCCATGACCCCTTTTGACACATTTGAATGCCCAAGTGTGTCTTAAGGGGTCCTACAACAACCTCTTAAGACACACTTGAGCATTCTAATGTGTCAAAAGGGGTCATGGGGACTCCCTAGGGGTCCTAGTACACCTTATCACACGTTAGGACCCCTAGAGAGTCCCCATGACCCCTTTTGACACATTGGAATGCTCAAGTGTGTCTTAAGGGGTATTAGGACCCCTTAAGACACACTTGAGTGTTCCAATGTGTCAAAAGGGGTCATGAGGACTCCCTAGGGGTCCTAGTATGCCTTATCATGCGTTAAGACCCTTAGGGAGTCCCAATGACCCCTTTTGACACATTGGAATGCTCAAGTGTGTCTTAAGGGGTCCTAGGGGTCAAAAGGGGTCATTGGGACTCCTTAAGGGTCCTAGTATGCCTTATCACGCCTTAAGACCCCTAGGGAGTCCCCATGACCCCTTTTGACAAATTGGAATGCTCAAGTGTGTCTTAAGAAGTCTTAAGACCCCTTAAGACACACTTGAACATTACAATGTATCGAAAGGGGTCATGGGGACTCCCTACGGGTCTTAGTAAGCCTTATCATGCGTTAGGACCCCTAGAGAGTCCCCATGACCCCTTTTGACACATTGGAACCCTCAAGTGTGTTCTAAGGGATCATAGGACCCCTTAGGAAACACTTGAGGGTTCCAATGTGTCAAAAGGGGTCATGGGGACTCTCTAGGGGTCCTAGTACACCTTATCACACGTTAAGACCCCTAGAGAGTCCCCACGACCACTTTTGATGCATTAGAATGCTCAAGTCTATCTTAAGGGGTCGTAGGACCCCTTAAGATAGAGTTGAGCATTCTAATGCATCAAAAGGGGTCATGGGGACTCCCTAGGGGTCCTAGTACATCTTATCATGCCTTAGGACTCCTAGGGGTCATGGGGACTCCCTAGGGGTCCTAGTACACCTTATCATGCTCAAGTGTGTCTTAAGAGGTCCTCTGACATGTCCTAATACATTCTAAAGGGTCATTGATCCATCGAAGTTGCATTTGAAACCCTAATGACCCCTTAACGGGCCTGCCGACCCCGATTCGACATGTGGTGTCCCGAGACCACCCCATGGACCCCTTTCGAGTTCTACTAGGCAAAAGTCATGAAAATTTGGTACGTAGGTCCTCTGACATGTCCTAATGCATTGCAAAGGGTCCCCATTCCATCAAAGTTGCATTTGGAACCCTAATGACCCCTTAACAGGCCTGCCGATCCTGATTCGACATGTGGTGTCCGGAGAGCACCCCATGGACCCCTTTTGAGTTCTAATAGGCAAAAGTATTGCAAATTTGGTACGTAGGTCCTCTGAAATGTCCTAATGGGTTCCAAAGGGTCACCATTCCATGGAAGTTGCATTTGGAACCCTAATGACTCCTTAATAGGCCTACCGACCCCGATTCGACATGTGGTGTCCCGAGAGCACCCCATGGACCCCTTTTGAGTTCTACTAGGCAAAACTCATCCAAATTTGGTATGTAGGTCCTCTGACATGTCCTAATGCATTGCAAAGGGTCCCCATTCTATCAAAGTTGCATTTGGAACCCTAATAACCCCTTAACAGGCCTACCAACCTTGATTTGACATGTGGTCTCCCGAGAGCACCCCATGGACCCCTTTCGAGTTCTACTAAGAAAAAGTCATCTGAATCATGGAATTAGGTCCTTTGACATTTCCTAATGTGTTCCGAAGGGTCACCATTCCATCAAAGTTGCATTTCGAACGCTATTGACCCCTTAACATGCCTACCGGCCCTGTTTCGACATGTAGTCTCCCGAGAGCACCCCATTAACCCCTTTTGAGTTCTACTAGGAAAAAGTCATCCAAATTTGGTAAATAGGTCCTATGACATGTTCTAATGTGTTACACTAGGTCACTATTCCATCGAAGTTGCATTTCAAACCCTATTGACCCCTTAATAGGCCTAACGACCCTGTTTCGACATGTGGTCTCCCGAGAGCACCCCATGGACCCCTTACAAGATCTAGTAGGAAAAAGTCATCCAAATTTGGTACATAGGTCCTATGACATATCCTAATGTGTTCCAAAGGGTCACTATTCCATCAAAGTTTCATTTGGATGACACCTTAACAGGCCTACCGACCCCGATTCGACATGTGGTCTCCCGAGAGCACCCCATGGACCCCTTTCGAGTTCTACTAGGGAAACGTCATCCAAATTTGGTACGTAGGTCCTTTGACATGTCCTAATGCATTCCAAAGGGTCATTTTACCATCAAAGTTGCATTTGGAACCCTAATGACCCCTTAACAGGCCTACCAACTCTGATTCGACATGAGGTCTCCCGAGAGCACCCCATGGACCCCTTTCGAGTTATACTAGGAAAAATTAGTCCAAATTTGGTACATAGGTCCTATGACATGTCGTAATGTGTTCCAAATGGTCACCGTTCCATCAAAGTTGCATTTGGAACCCTAATGACCCTTTAATAGGCCTACCGACCCCGTTTCGACATGTGGTCTCCCGAGAGCACCCCATAGACCACTTTCGAGTTATACTTGAAAAAAGCCATCCAAATTTGGTACATAGGTCCTCTAACATGTCCTAATACATTCCAAAGGGTCACCATTCCATCGAAGTTGCATTTCGAACCCTAATGACCCCTTAATAGGCCTACCGACCCCGATTTGACATGAGGTCTTCCGAGGGCACCCCATGGACCCCTTTCAAGTTCTACTAGGGAAAAGTCATCCAAATTTTGTACATAGGTCATATGATATGTCCTAATGTGTTCCAAAGGCTCACCGTTCCATCAAAGTTGCATTTGGAACCCTAATGACCCCATAACAGGCCTACCGACCCTGATTCGACATGAGGTCTCTCGAGAGCACCCCGTGGACCCTTTTCGAGTTCTATTAGGAAACAGTCATCCAAATTTGGTATGTAGGTCCTATGACATGTCCTAATACATTCCAAAGGGTCACTGTTCCATCAAAGTTGCATTTCGAACCCTAATGACCCCTTAACAGGCCAATTCACCCCGATTCGACATGTGGTCTCCCAAGAGCACCCCATGGACCCCTTTCGAGTTCTACTAGGCAAAAGTCATCCAAATTTGGTACGTAGTTCCTATGACATGTTCTAATGCATTCCAAAGGGTCACCGTTCCATCAAAGTTTCATTTGTAACCCTAATGACCCCTTAACAGGCCTACCGACCCCGATTCGACATGAGGTCTCCTGAGAGCAACCCATGGACCCCTTTCGAGTTATTTTGGGAAAAAGTCATATGAATCATGGAATTAGGTCCTCTTACATGTCCTAATGCATTCTAAAGGGTCACCGTTCCATCGAAGTTTCATTTCAAACCCTAATGCCCCCTTAACAGGACTACCAACACTGATTCGACATGAGGTCTCCTGAGAGCACCCCATGGACCCCTTTCGAGTTCTAATAGGAAAAAGTCATCTAAATTTGGTACGTAGGTCCTATGACATATCCTAATGCATTCCAAAGGGTCACCATTCCATCAAATGTTTATTTGGAACCCTAATGACCCCTTAATAGGCCTATCGACCCCATTTCGACATGTAGTCTCCCGAGAGCACACCATGGACCCCTTTTGAGTTTTACTAGGCAAAAGTCATCCAAATTTGGTACATAGGTCCTATGACATATCCTAATGTGTTCCAAAGGGTGACCATTCCATCGAAGTTTCATTTGGAACCCTAATGACCTCTTAACAGGCAGGTACCGACCCCGATTCGACATGTGGTCTCCCGAGAGCACCCCATGGACCCCTTTCGAGTTCTACTAGGCAAAAGTTATCCAAATTTGGTACGTAGGTCATCTGATATGTCCTAATGTGTTCCAAAGGATCACCGTTCATCGAAAGTTTCATTTGGAACCCCGATGACCCCTTAAGTCACCTATTGACCCCGAATCGCACAATGGTCTCCCAAGAGCATCCCATGGACCCTTTTTGAGTTTGACTAATCAAAATTCATCTAAATTGTGGAGTTAGGTCCTCTGACATGTCCTAATGCGTTCCAAATGGTCACTGTGCATCAAAGGTTGTCTCACGAGCCCTAATGACCCCTTAAGACACCTAGCGACACTGATTGGACATGTGGTCTCCCGAGAGCACCCCATGGAGCCTTTTCGAGTTGGACTACGAAAAAGTCATTAAAATTTGGTACATTGGTACTCGGACATGCCCTATTGCCTTCCAAATGGTCACTGTACATCCGAAGTTGCCTCACAAACCCTAATTACCCCTTAAGACGTCTAGCGACCCTGATTCGACCTGTTGTCTCATGAGAGGATCTGTTATAACTTAAATTAAATATTAAAATAATATATAAAATATTTGAAAAAATACAATATTTAATAGACTAAATATATAATGTATATATTATAAGATATATTAGATATTACATTTAATATATATTATCAAATATATAATATATTAATGTCCTATTCATTTTATATATTATATATATTAGACATTATATTATATTTTATTATATTATATACACAACAATATTTAATATATAATTTATAATATATACATATATATATTATGTAACATTTATATTATAATATAAAAATATTGCATTTAATATAAATCTGAACAGACTATATACTTAGGCCGTTTAAATTGATATTATCGAATATATAATATAAATAAATAATATATAATATATATACTATATAATATAAAATATAAAACATAAAATATAAAACCTAAATATAAAATATATAAATTATTCATTGTCAGGGTGAAAGAAAAAAACATCAAAATTAAAAGGAATAAGAAAAGAGTGGGAGGGGGAAAATTTTCAAATTTGAAATTAAAGAAAAATCAGGTAATAGCTTTGGAAACCAAAGCTCCATGGTCAACGCTGAAGGTGTGCAAAAAATGTGTTTTTTCTCTATTTTTCTTATGTCAACACTTCGACCATTAGGTTGACGACTTTTTTTCCACTCGATTTCGATAAAATGAAAAGGGTTTCTTCAGATGATTGTCAGCTTTCCATCGATATAAGTGCTGTCAGATTTTGAATTCGTTAAGTATTTATTAGTTATTTTCTAGTTCACTTATGTCTAAAGTCCTGATTGACATACTGATGGAAAAATAGCTATAACTTTCAAACCGTATAACATTTTTGAAATCCAAAAGATGCGTCACATTCTATGCTTCATCTAGTATAAGAAAAAATTAAAAAAATTTGAATTATGATAAGTTTTTAATGAGTTAAGGTGGTCAAACATGAGAGTTTTTAAATTCTGAAAGCGCTATAGCAAAAAAATCATAATTAATTATTTGTTTGGAATAAAAATACCAAAAAATATGCGTCTCATCCGAGCATGAGTCAACTACTTATATATAGAATATTATAAAAAAATATTATCATTTGCTTTTGATTAGGGTGGTCAGACATACATGTACTTCTTATTTTTTTGCTGAAATGTTTGTAGTGCTGCATTGCTATCTATACTTTTTACCAATCATATTAATTTTTTTCAAAAAAGGCTTAGTAGTTTAGAAACTACATTCAATTTCCTACAAATTATATTCTTACAACTTTTTGATAACTAGTTCATTTTTTCACGCCAAGTTGACTAATCCTGATTGTCTGATTTTTCATTGCCACTTAAGGGCATAGTTTGGCCCCTCATGATCCTGCACATACCCGAGGACTCTCTAGGTGCCCTAATGCATGATAAGGTGTACTAGTACCCCTAGGGAGTCCCCAGAACCCCTTTTGACACATTAGAATGCTCAAGTGTGTCTTAAGTGGTATTAGGATCCCTTAAGACACACTTGAGCATTCTAATGTGTCAAAAGGGGTCATGGGGACTCCCTAGGGGTCCTAGTACGCCTTATCACACATTAGGACCCCTGGAGAGTCTCCATGACCCCTTTTGACACATTGGTATGTTCAAGTGTGTCTTAAGGGGTATTAGGACCCCTTAAGACACACTTGAGCTTTCTAATGCATCAAAAGGGGTCATGGGGACTCCCTGGATGTCCTAATGCGTGATAAGGCACATTAGGAGACCTAGGGAGTCCCCATGACCCCTTTTGATGCATTAGAATGCTCAAGTGTGTCTTAAGGGGTCCTAATACCCCTTAAGATACACTTGAACATTCTAATGTGTCAAAAGGGGTCATGGGGACTGCCTAGGGGTCCTAGTACGCCTTATCATGCATTAGAACACCTAGGGTGTTCCCATGATCCCTTTTGACACATTGGAACGCTCAATTGTGTCTACAGCATTGCAATGTGTCAAAAGGGTTCATGGGGACTCTCTATGGATTCTAACACGTGATAAGGCGTACTAGGACCCCTAGGGAGTCCCAATGACCCCTTTTGACACATCAGAATGCTCAAGTGTGTCTTAAGGGGTCGTAGGACCCTTTAAGACACACTTGAACATTCCAATGTGTCAAAAGGGGTCATGAGGACTCTCTAGGGGTCCTAACGCTTGATAAGGCATACTAGGACCCCTAGGGAGTCCCAATGACCCCTTTTGACACATTGGAATGCTCAAGTGTGTCTTAAGGGGTCGTAGGACCCTTTAAGACACACTTGAGCATTCCAATGTGTCAAAAGAGGTCATAAGGACTCTCTAGGGGTCCTAACGCGTGATAAGACATACTAGGACCCCTAGGGAGTCCCAATGACCCCCTTGGACACATTGGAATGCTCAAGTGTGTCTTAAGGGGTCGTAGGACCCCTTAAGACACACTTGAGTGTTCTAATGTGTCATAAGGGGTCATGGGGACTCCCTATGGATCTTAACATGTGATAAGACATACTAGGACCCCTAGGGAGTCCCCATGACCCCTTTTGACACATTGGAATGCTCAAGTGTGTCTTAAGGGGTCCTACGACCCCTTAAGACACACTTGAGCATTCCAATGTGTCAAAAGGGGTCATGGGGACTCCCTAGGGGTCCTAACGCGTGATAAGACATAATAGAACCCCTAGGGAGTCCCAATGACCCCTTTTGACACATTGGAATGTTCAAGTGTGTTTGAAGGGGTCCTAAGACCTCTTAAGACACATTTGAGCATTCCAATGTGTCATAAGGGGTCATGGGGACTCCCTAGGGGTCCTAATGTGTGATATCTCAATCCCAATCCCTAGGGGTAATAATGTGCCCGCAATCCCTGCCATATTTCAGAGTAATGATGAGAAGCAATGGAAAAAGTCTGAGACAGAGGTGGTGCCAGCATTGAAGCGGTAAGACATTCTTCATAATATGGCGGGGGGGGGGGGGGGGGGGGGCACCATCGAAACGACAAGGCTTTCCTCATAATGTCGTGTCGCCACTGATCTCTTCTTTAAATTTATTAATGCGGTCAGTTCTACGACACGTGCATCATTTCTAGTACAACTGCTCATTTTACCAAACCCTTCCCCGCTCTCCATAATCTTCGACCGGTTCAAAGATCCATTCGGTTGTTCTTGCTTAACCTCCTAATGACTTTGTTCAGCTATCGGATTATCAATAGGCGTGGTACAATTGTCTGGCACGACTAGAATCTATTTCGAGAACCTTTACAATTTAGCATTTCGGTTGAAAAAGCAGGGAAAGATACCATTTCATAGCCACAAGTGGTGGAAACAGAGTGATTCTCTTGCCCTCTGCTTTTATAATCCACCTCCAGTGAACTATTCTTCAAAGCCTCCATTTCTGCGTAGCTAGGGTTTTTGACACCTGTAAAAGGCACTACTATGCCACTGTAGGGACTCATGCTTGTGCTCTGAATCATATTAAATAATATTTAAAATGTAAAATGTATATTATATAATATATAATATATAATATATAATATATAATATTATATATAATATATAATATTATATATAATATATAATCTAATATATAGTTTTTAATATTAATATATATTAAATAATATTAAATATAACATTTAATATATAATTTATATTATATAATATTTAATATATAACTAATATATAACAATTAATATATAATTGATATTATATAATATTTAATATATAACTAATAACTATCAAATATATATCAAATATATAACTATCAATTATATAACTATAATTGATAAAGTGGAACCAAATTTTGAAATTAGAAATTAGAGAAAGTGGAGGCAAAGCAAAAATTTGAAATTCTGCCGCCAGATTCGGGTACCCGATAATATCGGGTACCCAATTAGGCTCGGTATTGGTCTGTGCACCAAACCTACTTGGTCAACTCTTCAAGTGTCACAAAAATGTGTTTTTCTTCTGTTTCTCTCAGTTCCAGACTTCGACCATGTAGCTGATGACTTTTTTTTCACTCGAATTTGATAAAATGAAAAGGGTATCTTAAGGAGATTATCAACTTTCTATCGATATAATTGCTGTCAAATTTTGAATTCGTTAAGTAATTATTAGTTATTTTCTAATCGAGCTACCTCTAAAGTGCTGATTTAGATACTGATTGAAAAATGACTATATCTTTCAAACGGTATAACATTTTTGAAATCTGAAAGATGCGTCACATTCTATGCTTCATCTAGTATAAGAAAAAATTAAAAAAAATTGAATTATGATAAGTTTTCAATGAGTTAAGGTGGTCAGACACGAGAGTTTTTAAATTTTGAAAGCGCTGTAGCAAAAAAATCATAATTAATTATCTGTTTGGAATAAAAATACCAAAAAATATGCGTCACATCCGGGCATGAGTCAGCTACTTATATATAGAATATTATAAAAAAATATTATCATTTGCTTTTGATTAGGGTGGTCAGACATACACGTACTTCTTATTTTTTTGCTGAAATGTTTGTAGTGCTGCATTGCAATCTATACTTTTTACCAATCATATTAATTTTTTTTCAGAAAAGGCTTAGTAGTTTAGAAACTACATTCAATTTCCTACAAATTATATTCTTACAACTTTTTGATAACTAGTTCATTTTTTCACGCCAAGTTGACTAATCCTGATTGTCTGATTTTTCATTGCCACTTAAGGGCATAGTTTGGCCCCTCATGATCTTGCACATATGCATTTAATTTTTTTTTATAAATAAATTATTGTACATAAACAAATAAAAATACATGATTAGACATAAAATTAAGTCCAAAGTATAAGCAAAATACAAAGTCAAGTACACACACACACACACACACATATACCAAAAAGTAAAAATAAAGAAAAAAATCAAAATGTTGTAAAATTATAATAAACATACAAATAAGAGAGAGAGAGACAAAAAGAGAGAGAATATATATATATATATATATATATATATATATATATATATATATATATATATATATATATATATATATATATATATATATATATATGAAAGAGTAAACAAACAAATAAATAAAATTTGGAAAAATTTAATAAGTGCATACATAAATGCCAAATAAAACCAAAAAAGGGGGGCAAATATATAAGCAAAAAGCAAAAACAGAAAATTACAAATGAATATAAAACAACACAAAAAAATAATACACACACATAGACATATATATGTGTGTCTATATGTAAACAAATAAACAAATAAATAAATAAAATTTGGAAAAATTAAATAAGTGCATACATAAATACCAAATAAAACCAAAAAGGGGAGGTAAATATATAAGCAAAAAGTAAAAACATAAAGTTACAAATGAATATAAAACAACACAAAAAAATAATACACACACATATAAGTATTCTCATATATATATATATATATATATATGTGTGTGTGTGTGTGTGTGTGAGAGAGAGAGAGAGAATACTTAAATGTCTAAAAACAAGTAAATGAATATAAGAAACTATAAAAGCAAATGGGCAAATGCATAAAAACAAAAAAGGGGGGGAAGGGAGAAGTGAGAAGCACCACACACTAGGAAGACGAAGGGGCCAAGATCGGGAGAGGGGGGGAAACAAACAATTGGACACGAAAGATCCCAAGTGGGAAGGATGAAGGGGGAGAAGGGGGAGGGGCGAGGGGGGGAGAGAGTGGAAGGGGCACAACAGAAGGTGACAGAAGGACAAAACTGACAAGACTAGGAAGACGGATCGAGACAAGGGAGGTTTCTAAGGGAAGATAACAAAGAAAACCAAGAAATGCTTAAGTTCCAACCATCATCTCAATTGAGGTTAGAGGGGTGGTTGTTGATTTCAATGGCTTCCTTGAACTTCCTTTTAAAGAAGTTGTCCTCCTTAAACACAATTTGAGTATCCTCTAAATAAATGTGATGTTTAGGGGAAGAAGAATGCTCAACTAACGCAGACTTAAGAACACGCTTGTGCTTGATATTGACAACATGCTCTTTGATTCTAGTGTTAAAGAAACGTCTGGTTTCACCTATATAGGGGGTATCATAAGAACACACGATCTTATAGACCCCCAACTCTAAAAAGACATCTCTGGAGTCTTTGATAGGGGGAACACAATTCCTTAAGGTGGACAAGGGCTTGAAGGCAACCCGAACACCTTTTTTACCCAAAATCTTCGAGATCTTGTGGGAGATACCTACTACATAGGGAATGGAAATGATTAGAGAGGCCTTAGGGGTAGAGGGAAGAGGATTGGAGGAGGAAAGAAAGAAGGATTTGGCCAAGTGGAAAGCTCTAGGATTTGTTTGTCTGAATATCCGTTCCACTTGAAAACTTGATGAAGATGTGTGAGCTCCTAGTCTATGCTATATCGTCACAAATCCGATAGGCTCTTAAAGCAAGGGTTTTAATTTGATGCCAACCTTTTGGCTAGGGTGGTGGTGAGCAGAAGCATGAAGATAAAGGTCAGTGTGGGTGGCTTTGCAAAAAACCCGATGACCTAGGGAGCCATCTGGTTTTTTGAGGATTAAGACATCAAGGAATGATAAGTGGTTGTTGCATTCAATCTCCTTGGTGAAAGATATGCAAGGAACTAAATTGTTGAGGTGAGCGTGAAACTCTTCCAACCTATCTAGACCATGAGGCCAACAGACATTGGTGCCATTTATGTATCGCTTCCACCACTTAGGCTTAAAGGGGAAAGAACATAAAGCGATTTCCTCAAACTCTTCCATATACAAGTTTGCAATCATAGGTGAAAGTGGGGGAACCCATGGCCACACCATCAACCTGTTCATAGATGACACCAAGGAAGGAAAAGAAGGTGGATCACAAGCACAACTCCACCAAAGAGGCAACCTCAACACTAACCTTACGCTTGACAATCTCTATAGACTCTAGAATGAGAACCTTGGTGAAGAGGGAAACAACATCAAAGCTAACCAAGATGTCACTATTGTCAATCTAGTGTCCTTAATAAATTGGACAAAATGGTTAGAGTCTTTGGCGTAGGAGTCTGAATTTTTGACAAGAGGAGATAATAATTTGGCGAGGAAGGAAGCCAACTTGTAAGTAAGGGAACCAATTGTATCCACAATGGGCCTCAACAGAATGCTAACTTTGTGAATTTTTGGGACCCTATAAATATGAGGATCTCTCTTTCAAAAACTCAATTCTCCTTCATTATAAACCGCAAAATAAACTAAATGAATATTATAATTTATAAAATAAGATTTTATTCCATTCCTATCCATTAGAACTAAAACAAACTACCCAAATCCCCAAAAGCAAAACCCTAAAACAAACAAACACAAATCTCCAAACCTGGGTTATATAGTTGCACTTGTGGGTCCAACTCCCACCTAACTCACACCACCACTATTTGTGAAAACAACGTCCTTTAAAAGTGTCAAGCACCTCGTGTTAAAATCACACTCACAAAACATTAAAAAAAACTAAAATAAAAAATAAAAACAAAATCATGCTCACGTGCGAACACAGCTTTCAACAGACGAATCAAATTTCCTCCTCTTAAACCACTGCATTAACCGCAGTTAAATCCATCCAACGTATCACACATTAGAAAATCTGAATCCCTTAACTGCGGTTAGGAAAGGGTTGCTTTCTTTTACAATGCGTCAGTCTTAATTAGTGTGCAAATACTGCATGTGACGTGGATCGACTTTCAGTTTTCACTTTATAAATATACCCGCCTGAGCAAAGGATACATTTGTCTTGCAAATATATTTTGCTCTGCAAGATCATAGCCATAAATTTGCTTGAACAGAGAGGGAAAAAATTTCTCTGTTTCTGTTTATGTTAATCTACTTGAAGTTTGGTTAGCCTTTGTTTTTTCCAGATTTCTGTCAAGATGACTGTGACTCCTGGTATTTCTGCGGAGGATGGAAATTTAATGGTAATGGGGGAATGTATCCTGTCTAATGTTCATGAGAATATCACGGTGACCCCTGCATCAGGGATTGGGATGGTGAATGGTGCCTTCTTGGGTGCCACGTCGGACTTCAGCAAGAGCCACCATGTTTTCCCCATTGGCCAGCTTGAGTAAGTTTTCATTGCTATTGGTTTGTTGAATATGTAATTCATGTGAATGATATTTGTTGGATGTGTTTTGAAGTTGAGATGGCTAATGGTGAGAATCTATTGATCTGTGGATTGTTTTGGTTGATAAACACTGTTTGTTTTAAGTTAGTTATGGAATGGTTTACTTTGTACCAGCTTTTCACTGTTCTAAGGGTTAGTTGTTTCCTGAGAATGGTGTTTTAGATGAAAACCGGGGTTTTAGCTATGCTTCTGTTTTATTATTTATGGTGAAAAAAATGTTTTGCCCTCTTTTTGTGAGATAGAAATGATTTTTTTCTTCCTAAAATAGTAATATTCTGAAAAAGGTTTCAAAATTCACAAGCATTTGTATTATAACCGTACAAGTCCGGTTTGAATGCCTCTTTTAGGTCTTCAATTTTTTTTCCCTTATTTTTTGCTTTCAATTTTATTTTGACAATCCATACAAATATTGTTTGTAGTTTCTTTATTTTTGGCTTTCAATTTTATTTTGACAATTCATACAAATATTGTTTGTAGTTTCTGAATTTGATTGTGTGTGAAATTTTTAGCCATCAACATTTAAGATCACAGAGATCACAGAGATTGTGATCCATCATAAGAATGACAGAGAGTTTAAGGAGATGATCCCAAATATTAATGCTAAAAATTTTACACACGATCAAATAACTACAAATAATATTTTTGACTTGTTTGGAGACTGCTATAACTTGATTTTATGTTTTATCTTGCTTGTTTTGGTAAACACTGAAGCATTACCTTCCCATCTATACTACTGGTGTTCTGCTGATTTTGTGATAATGCGCTTTGGCATGGTTTTAGAGGTCATCTTCACATAGTTGTAGCTGAATGCAACAATTCATAATGCATAATCCCGATCATGGATTACGAAGTATGACCCTCCATAGGCAAACAACGATCCATTATGCATAAAACTGAGCATTGATTACCAAATACGACTCCCCATAAAGATGGATCACAAAGGCGACTCAAAACTTTGATGATCTGATGCTCTTTCTTAACAGTAAGTGTAGCGAGTTTACAAAAACCGAGAGAATTTCCGATTACATTTTTAAAAAATCTATATCTTGGGAATGCCACCATGTTTGGTTTAGGGGGACTCATATTTGTGAATGCCCTGTTCCACTAGCTCTCTGATTTATACTATAAAGTTTTGCAGTGGCGGGCATTCGGTGTCGCTTTTTAAGATGGCAGGGGGTATAAACTTGTTAGATGTGACATTGAGAAACAAAAATAACAACATACAAATTCAAAAAACTTGTGGTGTTTTCTTCCCAATATTGTGGACTAACTTATATCTAGAGTTTAGAGAATAGTTCTTATCTTGGAACATTTCTTTATTGTCCAAAATCATTTCATCTAAGACGAATTTAAGGAATTTACTTTTATCATTTTATGTCTTCATTTGCAGAGGCCTTCGTTTTATGGGTTTGTTCCGGTTCAAGCTCTGGTGGATGACACAGAGAATGGGCACATGCGGGAAAGACGTTCCTTTTGAGACTCAATTTTTGATAGTTGAGGGCAATGGGGGATCGCCATTGAGCACGGATACCATCTATGTTGTTTTCTTGCCACTCTTGGAAGGAGCTTTCAGAGCAGTTTTGCAAGGAAATGAGAACAACGAACTCGAATTCTCTTTGGAAAGTGGTAAATGTCAGAAGTTCAGAAAAAACAAATCTTAAATGCAGCATTATTGTTTTCTAGGAGCAATGTGGATTGCTAGTTTTTAGTTTTTATTGATTTCATAATTATCCTAAAAAATTGCAGGCGATCCTGCTGTCGAAACAACCCATGGAGTTAATTCAGTTTTTGTTGGGGCTGGGACTGACCCATATGAAGTGATTACAAGTGCAGTAAAGTAAATGCCCAAATTACTATCTGTTATTTCTTCTACTTCCTTATATCTTGTATTATATATCAACATGACAAAAATACGTCAATTATGTATACTGCAGGGCTGTGGAGAGACATTCACAAACTTTTTCTCATCGTGAGAGAAAAAGGGTAATTTTGTTTTAAATTCTTGGGTTCTTTCAGAATGATGCCTGAATATATCAGTTTTTGCATTTTTGTGAGTGCATTAGAAGCTTACAGGTTTTTAATTAGTAATGAAGTATATTTGTGTGTTTTTTGTTACTCTGTTATTCCATTCATCTTTTCTTCTCTGTAATCTTAATCTTGAAATGTTTGGCTTGCAGTTGCCTGACATGCTAAACTGGTTTGGGTGGTGCACATGGGATGCATTTTATACAGACGTCACAGCTGAGGGTGTAAAACAAGGCCTGGAAAGGTACGTTGTCTGTAAATTCTATCATACTACACATTTCTATCTCACTTTCTCAAGTATTGTGTAGTTCTCAGGCCATTCTTCGCAATAATAATTTATTGTCAATGATCAACATTGCATATTAGCCCTTCCAAATTCCCTTTATTTATAGATTGATAATGTTTCTGTTGTCATGACAGCCTAGAGAAAGGAGGTACACCTCCAAGGTTTCTGCTGCTTGATGATGGCTGGCAATCTGTTGATATGGACCAGAATGCCAAGCCTAATGAATTTGTACATTCAGCGAAGTAGGTATCACCATTTTTTAAAAACTTTGAAGGTGAACTTTGATTGAAATCTAAGCATTCTGTTTTCTATTAATTCAGTTTTGCAAATCGTCTGGCAAATATCAAGGAAAATTATAAGTTCCAGAAGGATGGAAAGATGGGTGAAAGACAAGAAGATCCTGCTTTGGGCTTTCAACACATTGTTTCAAAAGCAAAAGAGAATCACAATTTGAAGTAAGCTTTTTACCATGGTTTTAATAGTAATATGCCTTGTTGATTCTGCACTTATTCATGTGTAAACTGTGAATTCAAATGGTGGATATGTGTATCTATTCAAACATCTTATGTTTGTCCTAATTGGCCAGGTATGTTTATGTTTGGCATGCTCTTACTGGTTATTGGGGAGGAGTTAAGCATGATATTGCTGGAATGGAGCATTACAAACCAAAGTTGTCCTTCCCTATTCAATCTTATGGGGTTAGTCAGAATCAACCCGATGAAGCCTTAGATAGCATACAAATGAACGGATTGGGTTTAGTTAATCCAAAAAATGTCTTCCAGTTTTATAATGATCTTCACTCGTATCTAGCAAGTGCCGGTATTAATGGTGTCAAAGTAGATGTCCAAAATATTATCGAGACACTAGGTGCAGGTCATGGTGGTCGTGTAAAGTTGGCCAGTCAATACCATCAAGCATTAGAGGCTTCCATTGCTCGTAATTTCCCTGATAATGGCATCATTGCTTGTATGAGTCATAACACTGATGGCCTGTACAGGTAATTTAATAGAATATGGCTATATTTTGCTTGGCTAAATTAGTGAGGTTGATTCTTGAACCATTTTGAACTTCAATATTAAATTGTATCTGATTATTTATACCGATTTTATAGCTCAAAGCAAACAGCAGTTATACGAGCGTCTGATGACTTCTGGCCAAGGGACCCCGCATCACATACCATTCATATTGCCTCTGTTGCTTACAACAGTGTTTTCTTGGGAGAATTTATGCAGCCAGATTGGGATATGTTTCATGTAAATATGCTATGGATTTTTACTTTTAATACATTAAACTCTCATTTTATACTTAAAAAAATGTAAAGTAGCTTATGGGAATTTTAATTGGCAGAGTCTTCATCCTATGGCCGACTACCATGCTGCTGCACGAGCTGTTGGGGGCTGCTCAATATATGTCAGGTAACTTATTGATTGCCCTTGGTGAACTAATGGGGTAAAATATCTACTTAACACATTCTGTGTAACCCATGGGACATTGGTAGGATATAGGTTGTCAAATAAGATTTCTTCTTGTATGCTTTGGTCATATCCTCTGTTTATACACAATTTTATCTTAGCAGTTTTGCCAATTTGATTAATCCCCATCTTGGTTTGCTATTGACAGTGACAAACCTGGCCACCATGATTTTGATTTGTTAAGGAAACTTGTTCTTCCAGATGGATCAGTATTGCGAGCACAGCTTCCCGGAAGGCCTACAAAAGATTGCTTGTTTGCAGATCCAACCCGTGACGGGAAGAAGTGAGCCTGAATCTGATTTATCTCTTTATCAAGTTGAGTAATTATAGTTTGTATCTTCTTTAGTACATTCAGATTTAATGTGTTCTTTTGCATGTGGTCTCCTTGCAGCTTACTTAAAATCTGGAATTTGAACAAGCACACTGGAGTTCTTGGTGTCTTCAACTGTCAAGGTGCTGGGTGGTGTAGAGTTGACAAAAAGAATTTGATTCATGACTCTGATCCCAAGGCTATTACATCTAGCATCCGTCCAAATGATGTGGATTATTTGCCAAAGATTGCAGATGAAAATTGGAATGGCGAATCTGTCATATATTCCCACAAAGAAGGTAGGATATCCATTTGAAAAAAAACAATACTTGTGCCCAAATTTGTTAAATTTTTGTTAGGTCCTATATCAAGCTCAAATATACATTATTGACATGTTGTAGGGGAGCTTGTTCGCCTTCCCAGAGGAGCTGCTTTACCGATCAGTCTTGAATCCCGAGACTATGAAGTTTTTACCGTGGTTCCTGTTAAGGTTGGTTCGTCATTTTTTTATCCATTGATACCTACTTTAGTGCATTGATTTTAAAAAGGCAATAGATATGCAATAAAATAGTAGTAAGTCTGCATATGATTTTTTGTGCCCTCCTTGATGAAGGGTTAGTTTAGGCCGCATTATGTAAAGGTTGAACCTTTATGCTCTCGGGACATTATTTATATTGGAGTATTTTCACTTCCTTGAAGTCAAAATATCTGTTAAGAATTCCTGTTACGCAATATCTCGATGTGTCCGTATCATGAGATCTTCTCTGTCGTTTCTCTCTTGATTGTAAATGATTTCTAGAGAAATTTCCTCTATATTGTTCTTGTAGGAAACAGGGCATAACTGTTTACCATCATGTCCTCTTAAATTAAGGCTCATTTTCTCAACTTGTGCTTTCTAAGTTTTAGGAGTTCAGGTGCTTGCGTTGGGAGTAATGGTGGTTATCATTTTGCTTTTGTCATCCTTAATGCTGTTTCTTACATCTTCCAATGTTGACATGTACCGAGCTCACCTGTTAACCACTTGTAAAATATCTTCCACCAAATTTGTCTTGGTAAAGGAATTGTAAGAGCAAACCAAAACTTGAGGTTGTAACCAGGCTTTGCTATCTGCAACTAATATAAAAAACAATATATAGATTTCTAAATATTGATACTTGATTGCAAAACGCTTGTTTCTATCGAGTTTGATCATGTCAACTAAAGCTTCCTTTTTTGACTAAATGCAGGAGTTAGCCAATGGCATCACTTTTGCTCCTATTGGGCTCATCAAAATGTTCAACTCTGGAGGTGCCATTAGTGAATATGTGTGTGATCCTACTACGACAACACTGAGTTTGAAGGTCCGAGGATGTGGTGTATTTGGGTTCTATTGTTCTGTGAAGCCAAAGACAATTGTTGTGGATTCCACAGAAACAGAATTCGGCTATCAAGATGAATCTGGCTTGGTTACTTTCACATTGAGAGTACCAGACAAAGATATGTATCTATGGAACATAAGAATTGAGGTCTAGGTTTGACTATTTCTTTAATAGATTATATATGATAATGTAGATCATCAGGGTCTTTTGATCTTATATTGGACAAGAGGGATCTCCTTATCTGCTTCCTCTTAAAATATATGGAAGATTTTATTGGGATGCAGTTTTAGTTTAGCTGGCAAATCCTAAAACAGATCAAGTTACTAGATACCTGATTTAATGTATATTTATCTTTCGCACCTTCCTAACAAGATTTATAGCATGGTTGTGGTTTGGCATTCAATTTGAAAATGTCATTTTAAATAGGGCGTCATAATTAGTTTTCCTATGAGTAGTCTTGGAAATTTATTTAACAAACACACTACTGACACGTGCCTATGTTGATGGTAATTTTTGATCTCACATGATTTATAATATAACGAGTGAGACCTGCGAGTTGTGCTGAATTTGTAAGGGGGGGAATTCTAACTAGGGTAGGTTTAGAGAGGGTTTCATGTAGCATACGTAGATGCAAACTAGAACACATTTTGGTTTCCATGAGCAAAGGGTGAGAGGACCATCACCCTTTTAAAGAACCTATTAGTTTTGGGAGTTCCCATTATAGCAAGGGTCCTTACCATTGATCATCCTTGAGACAAGTGGGAGACAAAGTTTAGGTTGCGTATATAGCAGTTACTCACATAGAATGTCAGATTTGAACAAGGGATGGATTTGTGTGTAGTTGAGGGTACAACCATTTATAGCACTTTGATTGCGATTGTTGCTAGTAGGTTGTCTCGGCAAGGAGACTTATACGATCTTATGTAATTGGGTGGTGTATGGTGACACTATGCTTGGAGAGTCAAACATATTCTAAGTTTTTTTCTTTTTTGTTTTTTTTTTCAAATTGCAGCTTGGTGGCTTACACCATCAATCCATTCCCTTGTCATAGGTTGGATTCTAGAGCATAGGGGAACATCTATTGTAGATATGAGAGCACCTCAATCAACTAGATGGAACAAGTTGAAATGGAAAGTCCCCCAACACTACTAATGCCAAAACTCAAATTTAAACTTCAATGTTAATGAAGAGAAAATGTGAAATATTTTACTCAATTTTTCTTACAATGAAAGGTGTTACAAGTATTTGATTTATATGGTTTTTTATTTATATGAATTCCAATAACATTTTGACATAATATATAAAAAATAAAGAAAGAATAAACAAGAGAGAGACCTTTGTTGCATTTCTCATGATACTAGTCCAATAAAAAATAAGATTCACACATCCTAGTTTATGTTCTTTAAAAATTTGTCAAAAGTTACTTGAGACGAGAGAGAAAGAGATCTTTGTTACATTTCTCATGATACTAGTCAAATAAAAAATAAGATTCATACATCCTAGTTTATGTTCTTTAAAGATTCATCAAAATTTGCTTGAGCTTTTAGGTGCCCACTCCCAACTTTCACTTGTAATGGGCATGTACAAATTGTTCTTTAGCCTTTGCCCCAAATCTTCTATTTATGAGCAAGGAAAAAAAAAGTAAAGGAAAATTTGTTGTTTTCTTTCCGCCATTATTTAATGCCCCAAGCACCAATAATTGATACATGTAATGCATCCAAGTGCATTCTTAGGATTAGTTAGGATCAAAATACACAATATAACCTTATACAAGTGAAACCGAATTAGCTCAACCAACAATATATATCATATACAACAAGAATGTATGTAAAACAAAAGTAACCTTGCATTTATAGGCAAGGATGATGAAGCAAGCGAGCAGGAGGCAATAACTAACTACACCTCTAAATATGCAACACTTGGGAGACCACTTGATAGTATGAGCAAGTGGCAACTGTGTGTATAGTAGGTGTTACACAAATCGGGGACACATGCTTCAACCACATAAGGTGAGACAAATTTCTTAAAGTCCCTAAGTGGAGATTTAAACAACCTAGAAATGAATATTAACTAATTAGTTATGTAATGACCTTATTTATACTAACATCCCCACTAAAGTGCAACTTAGGGAGTAATGTATCATGATGATGGGTCCAAACTATTAGTCATGTGAGGTACCCATGTACAATGTGATCTCTCACAAAATGAAGAAAGAGAAAATCTTGTGGGAATTAACTTTCCACTACAAGAGAGAAAAAATACAAATATATGATGATGAAGTGAGAAGGTAGGAGACAACAACTAACTACCCTTGTAAATATGCAACACTTGTGAATCCACTTGCAACAACTAACTACCCTTGTAAATATGCAACACTTGTGAATCCACTTGATAGTGTGAGCAAGTGGCAAGTATGTATACGATAGGTGCTACACAAAATGGGGATACATTTCTCAACCACATAATGCGAGATAAATTTCTAAAATTCCCTAAGAAGAGACTCAAACATTATGAATAGATCAACCTAAAAAGTGATATTAACTAATTAGTTATTTAATGACCTTATTTACACTAACACCCCCACTTAAGTGCAGCTTAAATGTATTATGATGATGAGACCCAACTACTAGCCATGTTAGGTACCCCATGAACAATGCAATCTTTCATAAATTGAAGAAAGAAAATCTTGTGGGAATCTTGATGTGACCCTCCAAGGACTAATATCACAATAGTGGAATGAATATGCCCCCCACCTCAATAGAGAGAAAAATAGAATTTGAACCCCCCCAAATGAAGAAGTAGCTCGGGTGCCAATGATGAACACCTGAAGACAAAACACATCTTTGGACTATAAACAACATTTCTCCCCTTAGGAAGAAACAAATCTATCAAATCTATTAGAGATAGGAGAAGTCACTCCCATAAATTGGAAGAAGTAGGAATCCTAATCCTAATATTGTGTGCCTTTTGAACTACTCAAATGTCACTATTTCTAGTAAAGATGATGAAATCTTGTGGGAATTAACTTTCCACTACAAGAGAAAAAATACAAATATAGGATGATGAAGTGAGAAGGTAGGAGACAATAACTAACTACCCTTGTAAATACACAACACTTGTGAGACCACTTGATAATGTGAGAAAGTGACATGTATACAATAGGTGTTATGCAAAATGGGGATGCATGTCTCAACCACATAATGTGAGACAAATTTCTAAATTCCCTACGTGAAGACTCAAGCATTGTGAATAGATCAAACTAGAAAGTGATATTAACTAATTAGTTATTAGTTATGTAATGACCTTATTTACACTAACACCCGCACTTAAGTACAACTTAAATGTATTATGATGACGATGCCCAACTACTAGCCATGTTAGACACCCATGTACAATGTAATCTTTCATAAATTGAAAAAAGAAAATCTTGTGGGGAACTTTAATGTGAGCCCCCAAGGGCTACTTATATCACAAGTGTTCATCATTATAAATGAGACACCATGTGCTAAATAAAGATCAATCTAATAAACAATAAAAATAACCTAAGCTTAGTTGAAGCGAATAAATTATTTAAAGGGTCTAATTATATAAAATTAATTAGATATTGTCCTAATTAATCCAACAAATGTTGATGTAAATTAAGAACCAAAGATGTGAAGTGTGAAATGCCAATGCATGCCATATGGCTACAATCCAAATTTCATATGCAATCTTATTGCAAAGAATTGTTGGAATCTCTCTATGAAGCGTCTCTAAACTTTATGCAAAATCTGTCAAAAAGAATTTTGATGTCTTGATGCTGATTAAACCTTCGTCCTTTACAAACCAAACTCCAAAGACACTACTCAATTCTAATTTTAGTAGCTTGTACACAACGAAGATAAAAAGCTTCTTTTTCTTCATATTCTATTTTCCTCGAGAAGAACCTAAAACTCTCCTCAAATAAGAAGAAAGGAAACCAAAATAGGTACATCAACCTGACACATACCAATGCACAAGAACAACTAAACAAAAATTGAAGGGAATTCATGAGTCTTACAACTAGTTAGTCATTACAAAAACATTCCTGCCATAGAAAGATATTGTAGTTACATTATATCTCAATGATGTCTTCCAAATCTATGATACCAGAAAACAAGTGTCAATCTTTTGCTACAAAGAATTGTTGGATGCTTTATGTGAAGCATATCTAAATTTAGATATAACAAGTGTTGAAATCTCAGTGCATCTCATTATACTACATTTTCATCTCTAAATAATAATTGGTTAAATGTTAGAGTATCTTGTGAAATATTGAGGGCACAATGAGAGGCGAGAGAGGAAGGGACTGTTGGAAGGAATTTGCAGGCTGGGAGAATCGTTGGCAGACATGGGAGATTTGGATACTTTAATCTGACCACGAACTACCCGCACAATTTCGCCTCGGAAACCTCCTGGTAGAGAAAGACCGAGTGATTTCTCATAAGGTGGGTGACCTAGCCTAGAGCCCAAAGACAATCGTAGGACACCAAGGATCGAGAAGTTGGGTCCAAAGATGGGACATGGATATGGGAGGCTCCTGAAGCGGGAAGAACATGGATGGAATAATGTCAAAAAGAAAATGTGGCGTCCAAAAGGAAATGATGATGCGTTAATGCAGAAAAAGGAAAACACCCAAAACTCACTGTCCAAGGTATGTTTCTTTGCTGATAAAATCTCGTCTGTATCAGTCAATGTTGATAATGTCATTTGGAATGATTCAATAAATTGGTTGAGGGAGAAAGGGTTTTTTATGAAGTGGGTAGGCGAATGACCAGCTATGAGCAAAATAATCAGATGGTACGAGGATACCTGGCCCTTAAAAATAGAAATCAAAACCCTGCCGAATGCTATTTTTCTGATAATATGTGAAACAAGGCAAGCAAAGCAGTGGATCTTAAATAATGGACCCTATATGATGAGCGGTCGAGGAATGTTCTTCAAGGATTGGGATCCTAATTTCAACCCGTTAAAAACTCAAGTGGATGACATCCCTGTCTGGATTCGATTATACAACTTACCCTTTGAATATTGGGATGTGGACAACATGAAGGTGATAGGAAATAAGGTGGGGAAATTTATCAAAGTGGGGGAAGGTATTGAGAGTAAATATTTCAACACATATGCTAGGATCTGCATTAGTTGGAACCTTGGTCTGTCGCTCCCAAAATGCATTTACCTTGTGACAAATGTTGGCATCTAGAAAAAGAGCATAGAAGCTAAAGAAATTGTGAAAAAATGCAAGGCATGCAAAGCTTATGGCCACACGGAATGGGAATGCTTTCTAAGTCGGAAAAGGGGAAGCTTGGTGTGCAGGATGATCTGGTACAAAAAAATATTTCTATGACCGAAATGTGCTTACCAGAACAACAACAAGAGGAGCCTAACGTTGATGCCTTGGGACCAAAATATGGGGAAAGGAACATACACTAGTGCAAGACACAAATGTCGACACTTCTACATTGAAATTCCAACGTGGGGTTCAAACTAGAGGAAGCAAAAGTCAAACTTCAAATGGTGGAAATGGTGAGCCCAATGAACAAGGGGTCAATGGGTTGCAATGTGGGTATGTGGTACAATCTTTGGAGACATTTCTCAGAAGATCTTGGAGATTTCTAGTATTAATAAAAGTGGCTAAAGATCGGATCGAAGCTATGTTGAAGATGAAACATGTTGTCCTACTAGACCAAATAGGGAATGTAATAAAAAAACAATTGAGGAATGGGAAACAAATCCTATTCAACAACATAAGCACACGATTAGCACGGACGTCCTACACTCACCAGCTAAATCCACAAGCCCAGGCAAGGAAATGGTTGAGGACACCATGTCTCCAACATATGAAATGGAGGATGGGATTGGTTTGAGAATTGACCCCTGTAATCTCTTGGATGAAAATTGCGAGGAACATTAACTTTTGCATAATAAATCTAATGTGTCCAACTGCCAAGAGGATGCATATGTTAAAGGAAACCCCTCTCAGGGGGGATCTATACAGAGCCTGGCCAAACATCAACTAGGCCTCTATACAAAGCCTGGCCAAACATCAACTAGGCCTTTCCTAGTCTGAAGGTGATTTCAACTCAGATGAGGAAGATATCATGGAAAAGAGATCAACGAGTCAACCACAAACAAAATCTAAAAAAGCCAAGGTGGGAGAGGAGAGGAGAGGAGAAGGGACTGCAATTCAAATAGACTCACGCTTGAATTCGCAGGTAGCCCCAAAGATCAAATGAAGCTACACTTGGGGAAGGGTGTTACCCTTCTTGAGGAGCCACAAAAACCTTATCGTGGAATCTTAAAGGTTGCAATACCTTTGATAAAAGACACCTGATCAAAAGGTGTCTTGATCAGGAAAAACTAGATATTGTCACGTTGCAGGAAAAAAAGTTGAGTAATGAGGAATTTATAAGTATGATACGAGTATGGAGAAGATGGGAAGGATCATGCATTGGTGCTTCTTGGGGATTGGTTGTCCTATGGAATCCTCAGATTTTCAGGGTTTTTGAAATCCAAAAAGAGGCTCATTGGCAGCTTTTACAGGTTGTCTCTAGATGGGAAATTGACTTTCTTTTTATTGAATATTTATGGGCCTACAGGGACAAGGTACACAAGAAATATGTGGGATCATATTGGTTTACACCTTCAGACTTTGGAGCAACATCTGATCATTTTAGGAGGTGATTTCAATGCTACAAGATGGTCTTCTAATAAGAGAGGGGGCAGACAACCTTTAAGTGCAGTGTAAATTGATTTCCCAAACTTCATTTTCAATAATAAATGGAGGAAATCCAACCCAAAGATGGAAATTTTACATGGACGAACAAAAGAAAAGGTTTCACAAACATTGCAGAAAAATTAGACAGATTTTTTGTGGTTGGATTATGGGAGGAAAGTGCTTTCATCTTTGAAAGTATGATACTACCCTTTTCAGGGTTGGACCATTACCTCGTTGTACTATACTGCCAAGATGAGACTACATTGATTCGATCTCCATTCAAATTCGAATTGATGTGGTTCATAGATTCAAATTTTCTCCCCTCAGTAGGTCAATGGTGGAAAGAGGCTCCTTTAGTGTCTATTTCCAAAGCATATTGCTTTTTCAAAAGACTCCAATTTATCAAGGGCCAATTGACAGATTGGAATAAGTATCAGTTGATAAATGTTTTTGTAGGAAAGGACAAAATTGGGAAACAATTGGAAGTACTAAACTTCATGGTGATTGAACAAGGAATGACAGATTGTTGGCAAAATGGTCAGCGCTCCCCTCGGGATTCATGATATGGCTTAACCGCCTCATGTGTCTTCTATAAGTCTAGTGGTTGTATCAGGCATTAACAGGTCAATCTTTTGGTGCAACGACAACTACTACTTGTAACAAGTGATATCAGAGCTTGGTCATAGGTTCAAATCTCCTCGGGTAACGCCGAGGGGGAGATTGTTGGCAAAATGGTCAGCGCTCCCCTCGGGATTTGTGACATGGCTTAATCACCTCCTATGTCTTCTATAAGTCTAGTGGTTGTATCAGGCATTAACAGATCAATCTTTTGGTGCAATGAAACCTACTACTTGTAACACAAATTTTGAGTTTCAGGCTAAAAAGGAACTAATGAAGGATTTATTTGAAATCCTGGCTCAAGAAGAGTTGTTTTAGAGGCATAAATCTTACGAATGCTGGCTCAAGGCGGGGGCTAGAAACACAAAATTCTTCCACTCCTCAGTATGGGCCAAGCACATAATGAACATAATCAAACACATTAAAGATAAGAATGGAACAACCATATATGACAGGGAAGGAATAAATAAGGAAGATGTAAGGTATTTTTCAAATCTTTTGAACAAAGATCCAAACAAGAGACAAGGCTAGAAGGAATTGAACATATCATTCCCAGAATTGTAAGCATGGAGCAGAATGAAGACTTGTGAAACCGATCTCAATAGAGGAGGTGAAGGATGTCATTTTCTCATTCGGGGCAGGGGGGGATGCGCCTGGACTATATGGATTCCCAACTAGTTTCTATCAAAAAGTGTGGGAAATCATAAAATATAACCTTTGGGAGGTTGTGGAGGAATCCTAAGAAAATTCTTATATGTGCAAATACATCAACAATACCTTTATTACTTTGGTTTCGAAGGAGTCAATTGGTACTTTTGACAACTACAAACCAATTTCCCTGTGCAATGTAGTATACAAGATCATTACCAAAGTAATGGCGAACATGCTCAAATCCATATTTCCATTCATAATTTATGATGAACAAAGTGGCTTTGTTCCGGGCGGTCAATTGTGGAGGGCATCATCATTGCGCATGAAGCAATTCATTTTGTCAGGAAAGCCAAGACAGAGAGAATGTTGGTTAAACTAGACATAAGGAAAACGTATGACCATGTTAATAGAACTTTTTAATATCAAGCACTAAGGTGTTTTGGTTTTGCAAAGCAATGGTTTGCATGGGTAAGGTGCTACCATTGGCACCCTGAGATTCTTTGTCATAGTCAATGGAAGCCCACAAGGATTCTTTGAATCCAACCAAGGTATCAGACATCGAGATCCAATCTCCCCTACCCTTTTTATCATCATGGCATAATTCCTTGGCTAGATGATCACAAAGTGAAGGGAGGAAGGATAGTGGAAAGGTATATGTATTTCTCCAGGCATGGATGCTTCCTCACATCAATAGTTTGTTGATGATACCCTCCTTATGGGTGAGGCTTCGCTAAGAGAAGTTAGGGGCATGAAAAAGAATCTTGACAAATATTGTGAGATGTTGGTTCAAACCATCAACTGACACAAATTAGAAGTGATTTCTTCAACACTGATAATATGAAGATGCAAGCAATATGCAAAATCCTTTAGGTACAAATGGGCAAACTACCTAGTAGATTTTTGGGCCTCCCACTTTTTGAGAGAGAAAGTAAAGAAGGCCTATGGTCAAGACTAACTGATAGATGTATTGGAAGCATAGAAGGTTGGAAAATCATATGGCTATCATCGACTGGACGTGTTGCTATGTTGAAAGTAGTCGATATGTATGAAATTGTTTGCCAAAATTATCAAGGTAATTGAGCAGAAGATGAGGAAGCTTTTTTGGAATGGCAGTTAGGGACAAGACAAACTTCCACTTGTGGCATGGGACCAAGTCTGCAAACCAAAGGATGCTTGTGTTGTGAGAACTAGAAGATGGGATCTAATGAATGAAGCCATGGGCATAAAACTCATATGGATGATGTATAGGAGCCAAACCCACAACAAAAATGGGCAAAAATTATGCCACACAAAATACTTAGATAGTCAAGAAGAGGAGAGAATAATGACCATATCAGACCCACCAAATGGATCCTCCATTTGGAACTTCATGCTATCATGTAGACGTCTTACTACTGACCACTTGACTTGGAAATTGGGAGATGGGGAAAAGGCAAAGTTCTAGGAAGACTTGTTTGAAGGCTACCTTGCAATAAATGAAGGAGAGTAGCATGGCACTTTACAAAATAAAAAATTTACGGCGTGGGGAAGTAAGGTGTCTGATTATATTGTCAAGAAGGATGGAGGGCAATGGAGGTCGAAGGAGGGCAATGATGTTAATTTGGAGGAGGTTGAACTTGAGGAGTTGAAGAGAATAATGAAAAAGAGGACTTTCATCTTGTCAGGTGACAAGGATGAATTAATTTGGTGTGGGGCCAAAGAAGGAGAATATTCAGTCAATCTTGGTTATACATTTTCTGAGAATGCTAAGATTGCTACACAAGAACCAACCCACCTTTTTTGGTATAAACACTGCCTACCTAAAGCGAGTACTTTCTCTTGGCTTGCCTACAAAGGCTGAATTTTCACGAGTGAACGTTTGATAACATATGGATATCACGACCCATTTGAATGTGTATTCTGCAGAAATAAGGAAAAAAACATTGACCCCCTTCTGTTGCATTGTGAGATGGTCAACACATGTTGGAACTATGTGTTGGACAAATTGGGCATGCAGAGTGTTTTTCCAATAATTGTCAAAGATATGCTTCAGATGTGGAGTGGTCCAAAGTATAAATCAACCTTTTCTAGTGTTTGGAAAATTTGTCCATCCACTATTGTTTGGGAGATCTGGAAGGAATGTAATCATTGGATCTTCCAAGGTAAGAAGGAATCAACAAAACAACTTTGTCTAATAAATGAAAACAATATATCAAGATTGGTTAATACAACATGTGCAACTCAAAATCCATGCAAGAATCCTTTCACTCATGTGGATGCTATCCTACAGAGGAACTTGAGCCTTCTCAAATATAGGCCTATTAATAGGCTTTATCAGGTTGATCCGACCAAATAAAGAAGAGAAGATGTTGTATGGGAGGCCCTAACACAAGGGAGGGTCAAAAGTAAATTTTGATGGGGCATCCAAGGGAAATCCCAACCCATTGGGTGTTGGGTGTGTTGCAAGGGATAGTTCAGGGGATATCCTTGCAACCAAATTCAAAAAATTAGATAATGGAAACATTAACAAAGTGAAAGCCCATGCCACATTATTGGCAATTAAAATGGCAAAACAAATACAAGTGGAGCAAATTCATTTGGAAGGTGAATCTCAGATAATAGTGAACACAATTGCCGTGAGTAAATCTCATGTTTGGAAAATAGATAAAATTATATCCATAATAAGGAAAAGTTGGCGGATTTTGGCAATTTCAAAATTTCTCATGTCTACCGGGAAGGAAACACGGTGGTAGATACACTCTCTAAGTTGGTACTAGAATTTCCAACCCAACAAGTGGGATGACGCTGAGGTGGACCATAAGACATCTCATGTGACTCAGATGACACAAATTATTGTATGCGATGACATCACCTGAATGAATTGAAGAGAGGTATGTTTTGATGGGACACAATAATTTCAAAGAAGGTGGCGGGGATTTTGAGATGTTTTAAAGGATGGGGAGTAAATACTCACATCACTCGAGAACTTGGCGTCTACAAAAAGTTTTTGAAGGCCTTCATTTTGCATTGAAGACAGTTGTAATTCTTAGAGCAGGGTGGGCAGTGGAGGTGAGCTTCAATTTGAATGCTATGAAGCAACAAATGGCATTTTGGGGTGAAGTTTCAAATGAGAGGCTCAAAAACGTGTTCACCACCGATGACCCCTTCTTCCTCATCATGGTGCATGGATTGTTAGGGATTGATTTCCTCTCAACAGAGTATAAGTGGTGCATCAACACCAATATTTCTTCTCTCTTTTGTGCATGGAGACTGGAATTTGGTAATGTGGACATGATTCAAAGGGTCATGGTGAGATGTGTCCGAGAGGAATGGAGGAAGAACCTTGAAACCTTCCTTTGAGTGGAAGAGTTGTGAATTGGGTTTCGAATGCAGTGAGGGATATGGATTCATGTCCCAGAATACCTCATGCATCTCCATCCATTTCTATTCTACCATGCGGGGGAAAACAAAGCGGCAAGGAAAAAAAGGCAAAGAACATGTGGAAGGTCACATGCCAATACACTGAGGAATGGGAGTGGGTCATCAACTTTGGTTTAGAAAAGGAAAGCTTCAACAAATCGCCCCTGATTCACTAGAATGCGTATTACTGGAAGGCACCAAGGGGTGGTGGAGGGGAAGAGCAACGAGGAGGCCAAAATTGAAGGAATGGGCCAAGAAATCGACAAAGGGGAAGAAGGAGAAATGCAAAACATGTTGGTGGTCCGGATGGAGAACCAAACCAACGACACCAACATGGTGAACACGTGGAGGTAGGACAAGGCAGAGCAAGGAGGGAGGTCCCATATGAACCAGGTCCTTTGAATCCTCCAATGTAGTATTAACTTGTCTTTTTTGTGTCAATTTCGTACATGTTTTGTAGTGAAGAATGTAAGAAACCCATTTTGTATAAGGGGTACCGAGTCACAATAGATAGTATGGTTTTGTTTTGGTATTTCCAAGGCTATTGATGGCCAATATGATGTAATGGGAAATCAAAATGTGGGTAGACACAAGAGTGGGATATTGAGTAGTTGCAGGTTTTTTTGAGTCAAATACTGAATTTCAAACTTTTATATTTCATGTTGTAGTTTAATTATTATAAATAAAATTAAGCTATTTACCTATCAAAAAAAAATGGTTAAAATATATTTTGAATCAAGAATCCTAAGCCTACCCCTTTGCAATTGATAAAATAATGATTTCCACTAAAGGCTATGAATAAAAGATTAAAGTTACTCCATACCCCTATCCTTGACCCCATACAACTAGGAAGAAATGAGAGCTTTTCAACAAATCCAATGATGATAATATTAGTAAAATTGAATCTAGTTAATCACCACATCTTGTTTGTTAAGACTTTAAACTTCAATGAGAATTACAAACAATTGGGAATATCTACATATTAGCTTCTAGGCAATATTCTAGTCCTAGATACTTAGAGGAAAAAATGATGATATACTTGTATAGATTAGAATTACTCTAATGCCTGAAATAAATGGTTTGTTTAAAAAGAAACAAGGGTGAATAGAGTGTGAATAGTGGAAATCTAATATCTTAGCATGTTTGGATGATAAAAAAACTATGGTCCATACTAAGGAAATTTTTTGAGAAGAGCAATGATATAATGAACTACAAAAGTGAATGTAAGGAAAAGTTTACCCTTCATTAACTCTTTGGTCAATTGTGGATAAGGTCTCTTAGCTTGATAAAGTAAGGAGATATTTTTTTAATTATATGCTCAACTCACCTAACTAAATAATTTTTATATATAGATCACTTAAATAATTCATTTTTCACTTAACATGTTAAAATTTGATGATAAGTAGGAGATATTTTCTACAACAAGACAAATTGTGATATGTTAAAATCTACTAGTCCTAATGATCAAGGATACCTTATAATGTCATATAACTAGGTATTTTTGTCTTTACAAAAAAAAAATTGAATAAAAAATAAGAAAGTATGGGGTAGCCCTTGTGGGTGTGTGTAGAGTAGTCTTATAGTTCCCTAAAGAAATATAGAGCTACAAGTTCTAATCATGTTTTGAGTTCTTAAATATTTTTAAGGTTATCATTCATTATTTTATTTACTACTTTGTTTGTTCATTAGGTAAGGATTAATAAGCCAAGCTAGAGTTATGGTTGATGTGAATCATTTTGCAAAATTCATGTATCTAGGACTTCTTAAATGTCAAAAGTGTTATATATGATGATAACTCGAGGTATACTAAACTTGAAAATTATTTGGTCTAAAATAATTTTTAGATAATTAAGCTTAAAATAATACTAATAAACACTTAGTATAATTCTAATAAGCATATCCTCTGACCATTTTGTCAAATATTTGGCTACTATTTTTGCAAACCAAATATACCTAAAAGAGATTGAAGTATTTAATTAATAATATCAAGTCTCTAGTTGGAAAATAAAATTAGCATGACAATAGGATTTATATCTTTGGTCAGGGAGTGGATCATGCAGAATTAAATTTGATATTTGAATAACTTTGTCAAAATCTACCACGTTTTCTATATTAAAAAGTAGCAAAACAAGGGTGTGAGCCCTTACAAAGGCAAATCAAAAAGACCATTTACAACAAGATCAAGAATAGACCATTAACAACACACTAGTAGAAGATCTAGCAATCCGCATCAAGAGTGGGTAGACAACTCACCCACAACATGGGGGAAGACAATGAAACAACGAAGAACGATCTTTCGTATGCTAGCAAACAATTGTCCAAACAACACTATCACTAGGATTCCCACCACACGGGGGAGCAAGTGGAGAAATCCTCATTAAGAGACCGTCAACACAAAATCTACCATGTTAGTTTTGAGAGTAGACCAATAATAATATAGATAATGATGATGATGTTTTGGTAACAATATACTTTCTATGTTACTCAATGTAAATTGACCCACTCATTTTTAACTTTTTATATATGTTAAGATGATATTTTTATTAGTAACTTTCTATTTCACTTTCACTTGTCAATACCTTTTTGTTTTTTACCACCTTGTTCAATGCAAATTGGTCTAAAAAGATATACGTTTATTAGTATCTTTCTATTTTACTTTCACCTTTTCACATTTTTTCATTACTAGTGGTGTCACTAATTGATGTTTCCTATTTGCAACTAATAAAATTGAATGTTGTCATGATTTCTTTTCTATGTACAAGATCCATTACTTATATTAGAAAAGACATCATAAACTCTTATAAGCACATGCTTGGAAGAATGTGGTTCTTGATGTTAGGAATAAACTTCTATACACATGTGTTTTGAAAGAATGTGATTCTTGATGTTAGAGTGTAATTGAGCTCAACTTAGCTTCTTATTTCTAGAAAGGGCTTTTAAAAAGGGTGTATTACTCTTTGATAGTTAGATATAAGGGGGCGACTTAAAAATATTAGATAGAGAATAGATATAAAATATTATCTTATAAAAAATATGTACTTTTTATAATCCATTCTATTAGCTTGTAATCTATCATTAGTAGATTTAAAAAAAAATAGAGAAATAAAAAACAAGTCATAGATCAAGATAAGTAAAAAGATGAAGGGAGGGAGGTGGTAGAAGACCCGAGAGAGAGAGAGAGAGAGAGAGAGAGAGAGAGAGAGAGAGAGAGAGAGAGAGAGAGAGAGAGAGAGAGAGAGAGAGAGAGAGAGAGATTGATTTTCTAATAACTTATATTGTAAAAGAAAATGAGAAAGGGAAAGAGTGATACAAAAATATAGCTAAATAGTATAACAAGGAAAACATAAAGTAAAATTAGATAAGTAAAAAGATGAAGGGAGGGAGGTGGTAGAAGACTCGAGAGAGAGAGAGAGAGAGAGAGAGAGAGAGAGAGAGAGAGAGAGAGAGAATATTAGATAGAGAATAGATATAAAATATTATCTTATAAAAAATATGTACTTTTTATAATCCATTCTATTAGCTTGTAATCTATCATTAGTAGATTTAAAAAAAAATAGAGAAATAAAAAACAAGTCATAGATCAAGATAAGTAAAAAGATGAAGGGAGGGAGGTGGTAGAAGACGAGAGAGAGAGAGAGAGAGAGAGAGAGAGATTGATTTTCTAATAACTTATATTGTAAAAGAAAATGAGAAAGGGAAAGAGTGATACAAAAATATAGCTAAATAGTATAACAAGGAAAACATAAAGTAAAATTAGAAATAATACATATGCAAGACAATGCAACATTGAAACAAACCATGAGAATAAACATTAAAATACCTCTCTAATTGTTCATGAGATAGATAATATATTCCAAAGAGGGCAATCGGTAAATATTTGAATAAAAAAACAAAAAAAGAAAGGATATAATGAGAGCAATAGACTAAGTATTAGTGAGTAACTATAAGGGAAACTATGAAATGATAAAGGAAATAAGTGCATATTGATATGGATGAATTAGATGAAAACACATGCACATGTATATTTTAAGAATATATGTATCTATATATGTCCACACACACAAACCAAAAAAAAAAAATATAAACCAAAGTGTAAATAAATACATGGATGACCAAAGAGAAGTGGTCTAAACCAATAGAGGAGAATGCCACCAGAGAAAGAAAATAAAGTACATCTAAAGAGAAACAAGGGGAAATCCAACGAAAATGAGCTAAGGAGAGATAGAGAAATCAAAACAATAATACACTAGCAAACAAACCAAATAGAGAAGACTAAATACAATTGAATATGCAAGTCTATTAATTTGGTATGTTTATTCATTTTTTGGTTAATATACATGTAAATATTTTTGTGTGCATACATGTGTGTGCACGCGTATGGGAGGCATACATGCATTCATATGGGTGTACGTACATCTTGTTTTAATGTTACATTCTCTCTTGCATTTTTTAAACTAATATTTTTTTATTTTCGTAATGTATTCAATTCTGTTATTGTATCAATTAGCCCCCTTCTCATTTTCTTTTGTAATCTATGTTGTTAACAATTGGTTGTTAATTCTTCATTTTTTTTTCTTCCTTTCCCTTCTAGTTTCTTAGCTCTTGTGCCACCTTCCCATCTTCTTTTTAGCTAGTAAGATTTTCTACTCACCTTTCATTTTTCTTCACTTACAACCTCATCTTGATGACGGATTATTAAGTCAAAATTCAAAATATTGATTATAAAAAAAGGTTTACATAGTCAAATCCATAACTCTCTTTGCTTACGATATCATCTAGCATATCTTTGTAGACATTCTTCATTTATATTTCTTTGTAGAAAAAACATAATTATGAAACATGGATTTTAATTTTTAGTACATTTAACAGTTATTATTATGTAGAGACTAAGTTATTTGTGTTGTTTCTTTACTTGGTAGCTAGTAAGATCTCTAGTCTCTACATTTGGTACTCATTCATACTTATTTTTTGTAAATCATTACAAGAAAGAAATTGATTAATTTCACCAAAAACAAAATACATAACTTACCTTGACCTCATTTTATCATTTATCCTTGCATTATAAAGTTAGCATATACTATAAAATTTAAATAAAATTTACTAGTATACTTATTATAATCTATTTAACAAAAACCAAATGACTCCCAAACTCCATTCAATCTATTGATTATACTGTGTTAAGTTTAATGTTATGTTTTTGTATATTTTTTTGTTTAAAAATATTAAATTTTCAATCAATTTCTAGCAATTTATAAAGTTTATAGACTTCAAGACTAAGTTATATAAAATTAAGTTATATATTTAATAATTGATCAAGGGGAGACAATTCTTCTCTATTTTGATAGAATTTATTAACTTATCATAACTTCCATACAAATTCAATACTTAAAGATTGGGAATAGCTATAACTACTCATTATCATAAGATAAAAATTTTATTTTTCAATTACAAGAAAAATATTATTACCTTTATACTAAAAGAGATTATATTACTATTAGATATAGTATGAAAACAAGTACTCACTCACGAGTAGTTGAGATTTGTTACATAAATTTATTCATGGTCTTCAAAACATATTGATGGGCTGCAGGCAAAATTCTTAAAATGGGGGGCAGATTTGCTAGCACCACACATCCAAAACATTTTCAACAAAGTCTCACAAGGCTGCTTTCCCACATATTGGATTACCAGCGTAGTTATCCCACTACATAAGAGCGGAGACGTCAACAACTCCTCCAATTATCGCACCATCATGGTGAATCCTCTTTTGGGTAAGCTCTATGGGAGTATGCTAGAGCGTAGAATCAACATTTGGGCAGAAAAAGAGGAAAAAAGAGTGAAAGGGCAGGCCAGATTCATACTAAAACACTCCACCATTGATCACTGCATTACCTTAAGATACCTCATCGAGACAGTATGGGATAAAAAAGGTGATGAAGTTTTTTGCTACTTTGTCGACTTCAAGAAAGCCTTTGATACCGTCCCTAGAGATAAACTATGGAGTAGAATGGAAGAACTGGAAGTGCCAAAAGAATACAGGGTTGCTGTTTACAAGTTGTATGAACAAGTTAAAGCAAAAATCAGAACTAAAGAGGGCATGTCAGAATGTTTCAGGAGTAACATTGGGGTCAAACAAGGATGCCCGCTCTACGCCACCATGTTTGGACTTTATATAGATAAGTTGGAGGAATGGATAAACAAGGCCAATGGGGAAGGCATTCAGCTTGCTGGTTATGTGATTAGACTGCTTCTTTACGCAGATGACCTCATCCTCATCGCTAACACTGCTAGTGGCTTGAGGGAACACTTGAATAATCTAGAGACCTTTTGCACAGAAGTAGGGATGGAAGTCAACACATCTAAGACAAAAATCATGATCTTCTCTTTGAAGAAATGACAACAACAACATACATTCATATTTAAGGGCAACACATTAGAAATTATGGAAGAATACAAATATTTAGGGATGGACTTCCATTATCAGCTAAGGTGGGAAACTTACAAATCAAAAAGAATTCAGGGGGGTGGAAGGCCTCTTACCTCCTTCAGAACAGGTGCAGGAAAGCGGAGTTGTGGGATTGGAAGACTAGGAAAACCCTTTTTGGGCTTTTGGTGATTCTGGTTGTCCTATACGACAGTGAAATATGGGGGAGCAGCGTATCAAACCACAAATGGCGACAAATAGAAAGAAAACAAAAACATTTCATTACCACCAACCTCAAAGTCAAGTCAACAGTTCCCTATGAGATTCTTCTAGCATAGGCAGGCATGTTCCCGGTGGAAGCCTATGCAGTAATTCGCTTGCTAAGCTATCTAAAAAAGGTAGAAAAGATGGATACGCACCGCTGGCCTAAGTTAGTGGTTGGAGAGGAGCTAGACTGTTGGAAGAAGACATGGGGGAAACAAAATATTAAATGGTTCAACAAATGGAACATTGATTACCAAGAATGTCCCGAAAATAACACAGAGATAAAAAAAAGTGGGTATTAGAAAAAGTTAGGACTGCCATGTGGACAAATGAGGTCGGTAGAAAAAAGGCTTATTATGTCAATGAATTTAACCACACTTGCGAGCACGGTGACAAAGAATACCTAGGAGCCGACATTAGAGGGAAGGGAAGAATCTTGATCGTCCAGCTGAGGTCTGGCTCACATCACTTGAGGTGCAAAACTGGCAGATGGAAGAGCCCTAAAGAAAAGTGGGAGGAGAGAATTTGTAGGTTTTGCAATAAGGGCATAGTGGAGACGAGATGGCACTATATCAAGGAGTGTACAACATACAAAGACATCCGGGCTCAATTCATGGACACGATACAAGTGAACAATATAAAAGAATTGTTTGAGGGGACAAGACTTCACAAGGTGGCCACCTTGCTAATGAAGTTCCACAAAAGGAGGGACAACCTAGAGAAATCCCAACAAAATAGTTAGTGGATCACCTTTTGGTCCCATAGACTATTGGTCTCGTGGACGTTTGTAAAACTCATTTCATTTCATTTCAGGTAGTGCAATGCTACCCAAAATATACCCGCCCCCACAAAAATTATTATGAAATTATCCTTATGATTTATGCTAATTTAATTTTGTTGGGCGGACATAATTCCTTATGTTTTGTATGCTACAAGGCCCTGTTTGTTTGCGGGAATTGGAATTTGAGACAAAACCTGATTATCTCAAAATCAGGTTTTGAAATTCCAATTTTGTGTATTCGGAAGATAGTTTGGACCGTTTGGTTCACCCGGAAGATGGTTGAGACAATCCATATTTTGCGTTTGGTTGCCATTTTCGAAATTGGAATTGGAAGTGACAAATTCCTATTTATGTGTTTGGTTTGCAATTTCAAATTGGAATTGGAATTACATTATCCAGTTTTTGTGTTTGGTTCTACATTTTCAATTGGAATTATATTTTGAGAAGAACATTTAAGTTTTTATAATTATTATATAATGTTTTAATTTAATATTTTATTTTTGTTGTCCATTTTTTATTTATAGTTTTTTTTTTAATTAATTTATATTTTTATATAGAAAATCATAAACAAAATTTAATATTTTTTTTCCAATATTGTGAAGAGTAAACTTAACTTTTTTTAATAATTTTATACAATATCATAAACAATATTATAACAAGAAAGTAATTATAGCATTGCTCGATATCACATCAAAATATAAATAAGTCATCTAGTCCACATATATATCTATTTCTGCATAATGACCCAACAAATGGCCGAACTAAATAGTACGATTGTTGCACAAAGTAAACATCGTAAAAACATGACATCGGCTTTATACGTAGCCTCCGCTTTTGCAAAAGCTTTTTCGAGCACTTTGCAAGACTTGCACTCGTCATCCACAACAGGTATATGTGGAGAACGTGCAGATGATGTAGACAACGACGGGGTGTCATTGGCCCACCGAAAGTACTGACATCCACCGCCATCCTACAATACAAATCTAAGTTAGTCTCACTATAATACTAATATTTATTCTTTGTAAACATTTAAATATTATGCAATTAACAACCTTTTTCTTATTTTTGCAACTCCAAAATTTACGATCTGGATTATCCCGCGTGTGTGATGTCTTTAACATGCAGTGCGATCCATCACCACACTCACACATAGGGACATTTACCATAGCCATCAGCACTGTATCAAGCAAATTTTTGTTCATTCATACTATTTTTGTTCATTCATATATAACAACATGACTATATTCTATGAGTACAAATTGAAAAAGTTTCATTTATGTTGATATTATAAATTTATAGAAAAAATATAACGACACAACTATAGCATCAGATAGAAGTTTTGGGGAAGAACAATATCCATGAACTAAATGGTGGTGTGAAAACACACCATTAAATAAGAAAATGCAAGGAAATCCACACTCTACGCCCTTATGCCCCACATTTGATGAGCAACCATCTCATATCCTGCTCATTATTCCCATTACTTTCCGTATTGTTAGATGGTCAATCTTGCATCTACAAAATAAACATGCTCGAAAAACTAAAACTTGTTTATTTTTAAATGGAATACACCAAGGAGTACCATCAGAAATATTGACCGTTTACAAACATGAACAGTAAACAATCATCAGATAGCTCATTTTTTATCATCATATGTGGATATTTTTGGCATCAATGTTTCAAATAGCTTCTGGATTTGATTGTGTAGATAGTTATGGATCACACTCTGTGATCCATCATCAAGATGAAAGAGACCAAAATGATTGCAATAGACCAAAATGATTGCAACAGACCAAAATGATGGACTTTTCTTTCAATCATTTTTCTCTCTTCCATCCTAATGAAGGATCACAGAGTGTGATCGTAAATGTTGATGCCAAAAATATCTACAAAATCGAATCCAGAAGCTATTTCAAACATATTTAATGTCAGCATATGTGTAGTCTCACTTTATCATCATATGTGTAGCCTCAAAACTATCCATTTCTATTTTTGTACCTATCACGTGGTTTTAAAAAATGAATGAAAAATGAAAAGAAATTGAAATTGAAATAGAGCATTGAACAAAGTAGAATTATTTAACTTAATTTCGTAATGCAACAATAATAACAAGATGGTTAGGGTATATACATACAGAATCATGAACAATACAGTCATCTACCAAAACACATTTATAAAATCATGTCTGAAGAACTAGAAATGTATAGTTATGAGACTACACCTTAACAATGCATTAAATGAAGCATTCATCATGTGGTACTCCTTTGTGTATTCCACTTAAATATGCTAAAAGCAACAACACTAACAAATGCAAGCTAATATGTCTATAAAAGCACATTAATGAAAACAATGGTCAAGGGAGGGCATGCTTGTTTGTCCATTAATTCAACAAGATCTTGCAATACCAAAACATTAAACCAATATGCACCAATATGCCATTGATGGACCTCTGAAAGCACTCAAAATTCAAAGGAAAAGAGAGAAACAAGGTTTCCTACCTTGAAGTGGAGAGAAAAACCAAAATGGAGAGGAAGACAAGCACACTCTGTGAAAGCCGACATAATCACTAGCAACACAAAATAATCTTGGCATGGATCCAACGAATTAACACAATAAGTATACCAGTGGGTACTTACTAGTGGCTATTGTATACCAGTGTATACCAAAACAAAGAGGGAAAAATGAAAGAAATAACTTGATTGGGTTGACACATGATCCCAAGAGAAATTTTGAAACATCTTTGCATGGCCATTGAGAGAGCAAATTTTTACAATTGATTATACATTTTTTATGTAAATTTTACTTCACGAATCACAAAAAAAATGCATGGTAAGAGGAAAGATGGGTTCAACTTGTGTTCCAACATAAATATCTTTGACTTCCATTTCACATAAGAGTGCTGACAAACTATATTTTGTAATGGAGATATACCAGTGTATACTATAACCGGTGTATACTGTTATACAACCACTGGCATACAATCCAATTAGTGGATAAACTTAACAACATCTTGAACATGCATTGCATGTTGAACATGCAATGCATGTTCAAGATGTTGTTAAGTTTATCAACATGCAATGCATGTTCAAGATGTTGTTAAGTTTATCCACTGATTGGACTGTATGCCAGTGGCTGTTAACATCAATCACAAAGTATCGTTTCTTTTTGATTCATCTGTAAATGATACTTTGTGATTGATGTTCTAAATACTATAACCGGTGTATACTGTTATACAACCACTGATTTGTTTAAAACTTTGTTAAGATCCTTTGTCTTGGAAGTAAGGCTTTAAATGACATTATACTGAAATTTTTATAGCTTTGTGTGACTAGGGAAATTTCTATTTTCAAAGTTTTAATGGTTCATCAATAGAGGCTGTTTTATCTGCATTGACCTCGTATGACAAAGTTTTAAACAAATCATTGGCTGTATAACAGTATACTTTGTGATTGATGTTCTAAAGATGCATTGCATGTTCAAGATGTTCTAAATACTATAACCAGTGTATACTGTTATACAACCACTGATTTGTTTAAAACTTTGTTAAGATCCTTTGTTATCTCAGAGCCCTGCAGGAGATGGTAGTTGGATCGTGTACATGCATCTTCCACTGGAACTATTAAATGCAATTGAATCTGATTCCAATTGCCTTCTACTTCCAATCGCACAAGATTTCATACATTTGGCATAGGTTTTTATATAAAAAAAAAAGGGTTGTGACAACTCACTCCACCTCTTCTCCAACTTAGTGAAGTTAGTTTTAGCTATCCTGAGAGAGAGGACTTTCGACTTAGTAATGTTGATGTGGGTATTGACATGGGAATGAGTGTGGCAATTATAGGGCCCAATGGAGCAGGGAAGTCTACTTTACTCAATCTCCTTGCTGGCGATTTGCAACCATCACAAGGAGAGGTAAGGAGGAGTCAGAAGCTGAGGATTGGTAGGCAAAGATGCAGATGGAGATGGAACACATTTGACAGTTCTTACAACATTTCAGCTGCAACAATTTTAAAATGTTGCTATAAATCCCACATCAGCAAGCAACAACAAGGCTTTGCAGAGGCAAATCCCACAATAACAGCACAAACAAGAGCTAGAATCATCACACTAAAATAGAGGGCATATTCTACTGGTCTTAACTAGACCTTTCTAAACAATTTCTCATCCATTTATCGGGTAATGATGCCAAATCCATTCAACATGCAATGAGAAATATTGAAAGAGAGAGACCAAGAATGAAAAAAAGGTGACATGAAGGGAGAAGAGATCCCAAACACCTTGGGTAGAGGTTAGGAAGATATATAATCATAACTAACTAATACCAAATCCTATATATCCAAGGACATATAGTATATGCCAGACTAAGATATGTAAGGTGTACATATGCCTCAAACTGATAAAGATGGGGATAGGAGGAGATTGGTGAAGTAGTATGACAATTTTAATAGTATTTCATTTTTCCAAATAATGTATGGTGAAAATCACAGTGTAGTACTTGGTTTCTCTACCTGAAAGAGTATCATTTAATTGAGAGAACAGAGATTTTGAGTGGAATATCCAAAATATACAATAGCAAGTCATATAAAACCTGTAGATGATGAATGTGCCATTAACATAAAGAGAGTGGATTTGCACAAAAAAGAAAAAGTATTCCAGGAAGGAAAGCCTATCATGGTACAAGACACAAAGAAAGACATCCTCATGGTACCTGCAAGGAATTAATGCCTAAAATGGAAAGCCATTTTAAGATCTTGAAGAAAAGCAATGACAATGCTTGCTTGCTTGATATAACTGAAGAATTGGACATCACTCCAATGTTTAATGTAGCAGACATTCATTCTTATAACAAATGCAATGCATGAACATGATAAAGCAATAAATGAATTCACGAAATAGGATAAAGCAATAACAATAAGTTTCTAACCAATTAATTTGTTCCCAAACTTCAACATCTAATTTAGCTGCCAAAAGCTCTCAAATTATCTCTGCAGCACCAAAGATGATACTAAAAAGAGAAATCAAATCCATAATGATATATCCAAAAAATTGCACAGTTTTGCTAATTGACCAACCATTAAGAGAGGCAAGTGTGATAGGTATACCAATCACAAGGAGAATTGAAATTGCAATTACTGCAAACATAGATGATTGGAACACAACGGTCATGGTTGTGATCTTAAAATCTTCTAGCAGATTCAAAAGGCTATATTATTAGATCTCTATCCGGTCAAATTTGGATCAAATAGCAATGATAAATTAAAGACTTGAATAGAATAGCAATTATAGATGGAATGGAGAATGAAAATGATGCTTCTAATTCTTTCAAAGGTGGTGTTTTTAAGAGAATGTTCTGGCATGGTGGATATGTTTATGATGCCTGGTTCAGCTGTGCTTCTAATCAGGTCATTCATTCATGGATTCATTCATGGACTATGAATCTCTGCCATGTTCATGTTATCAATCTTTGTGAACAATATACAAGGATGTCATATCCCCAAATTCAGAATACTCAAAATACTTTCTTTTCTAGCTTGCCATTGTTTTCTAAGAAAACAATGGCAAGTTGGAAAAGAAATGATACTTTGTGATTGTTGTTCACAACCACTGGCATACAATCCAATCAGTGGATAAACATAACAACATCTTGAACATGCAATGCAGTCACAATGAGCAATAGTCCAATGCAGTCACAACAACGAGCAATAGTCCTCAACAACAGATATTCTACTATATTTTATCTCATTATCTCAGAATATATTTGATAAACAAAAACTATGTTTGATAAACAATCATCAACCATAAACAATCATAAACAATCATCAACAAAAACACAATTGTATCAGTGTATGTGAACAAGTATGATAATGTTTCAACTCATGATCAAGTTTGATAAAGTATGTAGAAAATAACTATAAACCACCATATGTGGCTACAATCTAGTCCACTCTCTCGTCCTCAGTCATCAACAAGAACCATTTGGCTCTTTCACGTTCACTCGCGAAGGTTTCATATACCCTGATGAATACACCTCGACTCAATCCGGGGATGGATTTGAGAGCGTTATATGCATTCGTCAAAGCATTGTCATGAGCAGATTCATCAATTTGGACAAGGTGAACATTGCTCATACCCTCTTTTATTTTCTTCATTGTTTCACACATGGAATCCAAGGAAGCAATGATACTTGCCTTCCTCCTCTTTCCCACCTTTCTAACTAATGATGTAGGAGTCCCTCTAGTACTTGTTGTTGCAGTGGATTGATTAGAATGATAAGGGTCTTCATCCAAATCAACAACACTATCAAGATCTATATTGAAACCAAGGTCCTCTTCATCATGCACATTGAATGGCTCTTCCATAGGGTTCCCTTCTTCAATCTCAAGGGTCATGGTAGCTGCATTACCTTCAGCAATGTCATTACCCACAATTGCACCCAATTCATTGAAGTACTGGAAGGGCTGCCTCTTATACACTTTGGTGTTTTTGAACTCTCTTCTCTACATGTTGGCATAAATAAATGGATTAGGTTTTTTGTCTTTCATTATTAACTTTAAAAGAAGGCAATATTATTTCCATCAAAATAGTAGAGAGATCACCCTACCTTCAGAAGCTCATCCCACATGCTATCCTTAGCATCCATGCACTGAGTTGCCTCGTTCCAAGTGAAACCACTTGTATTCCTTAGCTCTTTCATCACTCTATAGGCAAGCTTCCAGGTTTTCAACTTATTTTTGAAGTTGTCCTTTGATAGATTGAGGTTCATATCAGCGTTGAACTGCCTCTCAATTGCGGACCATGCTTCTTTTTTGAAGCCTCCATCACATTTTTTGCCTAGTTGTACTTGCTCGAGGAGCAAGTCTAGAAACTTGCGTTCCATTTCCTTTGTCCACATTATCTTCTTCGAGGAAGGAGATATCTGGCTCGTGTTACCAATTTCATCCATGTTCATCAATAATTCTATGTATGCCATGCTGTGTATACAAATTGTTGTTAATTGTATCAAAGTATCTTCATACATTAATTTACTCAAATAAAACACATTGACCCATACAAGTCCAATACTTGCAGATAGAAAGAGAAGAAAAAGGAAACCATCATGTATATCAAAGTATCTTCATACATCAGTTTACTCAAATAAAACACATTGACCCATACAAGTCCAATACTTGCAGATAGAAAGAGAAGAAAAAGGAAACCATCATGTATATCAAAGTATCTTCACACATTAGTTTACTCAAATGAAACACATTGACCCATACAAGTCCAATACTTGCAGATAAAAAGAGAAGAAAAAGGAAACCATCATGTAGTCTTGACTCATACAAGAACAACTATTCTCGGGATCTGTACTCTTCCCACATTCTACTTGCTATATCATCTCGAAAATGTGCCCACTGGTCTCTATCATGCTGAGACAACCCATATGTCTCCAGCATTGGTACATCTACCCCATCACGATCATCTTCCTCTTCGGTGACAATTTCTGATGGAATGTCATCCTCTAACGTAATGTAGTTGTGTAGTATGCAACATGCTAATACAATATGGGCTTGTGTCATGATAGGATAAGATGTGGCATGCCTTGGGATTGGAAAATGCTACTTGAGAATACCAAATGTACGCTCTACTAAGTTTCTAAGAGAGGATTGTCGATGGTTGAACAACTATTCTCGAGAGTTTATTGGATTCTATCTTGAAAACTCCTTCAGGTGGTAGCGTGTACACCGATAAGGAGCAAGAAATCCAGGTGCATTGGGATATCCAGCATCCACTAGAAAATATTTTCCTACATAAATAAAGTATATTATTAAAACGTGAAACATTGATTGTACCCTTGAGTATATTAAACTATGATTTGGCTTACCGGGGGGAACAACAAGAGGATCTGCTCTTGACAGAGTTGAAGCTAGGACATGACTATCCACGACAGAGCCTTCCCAACCAGCAAGGCAGTACTGAAACTTATGATCGAAGGAACACACACCCATAACATTTTGCGACAGGTTGCCTTTTCTATCACGATATTTACCCTGCATGTCAACATCGATGGTGACTGGTATATGGGTTCCATCGATAGCTCCAACACAATCCTATATGATATGATACAGTCATCAATTCTACGGTCAACCAATAATATGATAAGGATAAAAATCCATACAAGAAATTTGTAACAACACAACAATTACCTTGAAGAATGGATGAAAACGTTCGTTCCCACTAATTTCAGGAGGAGTGTTTGGACTAGGTGGTAGAAAGCAATCATTATGGAGTCCTAAGATAGCCCTCAACACCTTGTGGAAGTATCGGCTGATTGTCTCTCCCGAGTGCCCAAAGTTGTGAGCAATCTTGCGGTTCCTCAGATTGTGGCCAACGGTGTGGAGGAACATCACAAGTTGTTCTTCTAACGTCAAGTGTATCGTATCTGTCAAGGTTTCTTTCAGCCTTAGGATAGTAGCTAGACGAAAGAAGGCTCCCCTACTCATGCGAATCTAATCATGACAATCCACATTGTTGGAATGAATAACCATTCTATAAAAAGAATTTCCTTTTCTTTTTCGTTTACCCATTTGTGCATTGCCTTCTCAGGCCACCACTACTGTGGCTATAGCAACACAAGCAATAAGAGTTGTGAGAAGACGAGAATATGTGGTCTCCACAACTACCCATCATAGAACATCAATATTCTTAATAGGATCCATCAATGGCCTGAAATGTGGACAAACACAACGATTTCAGCGAGGAGATATTGGTAGCATGCTGTTCATGTTCTGTTTTTCTAACTCTTTTCATGAAAGTATTCTACAAATAAAAGTGAGTTTAAGACATTTTATAATCAATGATCTTTGGTTAGTCCTAATGATGATCTTTTCTTCCCATACTTCAACTAAATGGGATGCAAACAATATCTCAGATTAACCTTCAATGGCCTTTACATGAATCCCTACAGGTGACTGTGGTAGCTAACTAGTTGATAACATTCAAAGTGATTGTGGTCATAGAAGAGTGAGATATAGGTGCAACTCTTTGTATGAAATTGAAAGTATTCTACAAATAAAAGTGATTTTAAGACATTTTAGAATCAATGTTAATTAATAGTAGAGATAGGTGCTATAGTCTTTAGAAGTATCTAGGAGCAAATGTCAATGAAATTGTATTTATCATGAATATGTTTTGGTTAGATTTAACAATTTTGTTGTAATATCTTGTTTTATCAATGTTTTGTCTTATCAAAATAGGGAGTTAGAGAAAAGAAAATAGACTCTTTTGATTATGTATGATTTCAAATAGTGATGAATTTTGTTGTAATATCTTGTCTTATCAATGTTTTGTCTTATCAATATGAATTATAAAATTCTAATGTCTTTTGATCTCATTCTTTATATTTCTAAATTTCTACCATCCATATGTATCTTACTCTATCAACATTTCAAATCATATTATATGAGAATAGAAGAATCTAGCATAGGGTTTAGAAATAAGTTTGAATTGTTGGCATGTTGTCCATTCTTTACTTGGTTGTTGGCACATCTCTCTTATGCTGGTTCAAACTTATTTCTAAACCCTATGCTAGATTCTTCTATTCCCATAAAAATGCCCCTATAAACATGCATTGCAACCACCTGAATGGCCTAGTAGTCGTGTTGATATGAATACCAATAATGATGTAGAACAAAGTTTTCGAATCTAGACTAAGGAATTATGAAACATATAATCTTTGAACTTTGACTTATTAATATCCACATATTTTGACTTATTAATTTCCACATATGAACAAATTTTGAATGGGGCAACTAAAAATTTTATTTTTCAACTGAGTGAAGGCAATTTACTATTTGATGTGTGAAAATCAAAAGTAGAGATTTGTAGATGAAAGGAGTTATTATCACTCTTCTAGGTGGTCTGATGTATTCTGCTAAGAGTCAGATAATATTGTTAATTGGACCGGAATTGGCGGCGATGTTTCCCTATTGTAATGAATATTTGTTCATAGCTCTATTTCAAGAAAGCCTATCAACAAATAAAATTCAGCTAGTGGACACACAAGATGCTGATGTAATGAGTTAGATCACTTTGTTCAAATAGCAGTAATCTTGAGTATGTAATGAGGATTTGCAAGAAGAATTTTGTGATTTCATAAGAGGACTTGTTGATGTTAGACATCAGCATCTTGTGTGTCCACTAGCTGAATTTTATTTGTTGATAGGCTTTCTTTTATTGTTTCATATTTGACTCCATAGCCCCAGAATTGGCACTGGAACCGATTCTGAAGTATGTTAAATAGGTGCTCTGATGTATTATGCTAAGAGCCATCTGGTTAAAAATCCACAGTGACTAGAAATCCTAGACAGAGCTCACAAAGAAATGGTACAATGTGTATTAAAATTGAAAATACATATCTTCCCACAGAGGGGTTCTGATACGATGCAGAGATTTAGGGAAACTCATACAAAATGCTCTGAAACCAAACAACAAATAAAATCTCCAAAAATAGGGCAAAACACATAGAGCTTGCAAACTCTATTTTCCTAATTACTGGGAACACATGGTGGAAATAAAACTCAAACAACAAATTGGACACATGCCATATTCTTTTGTATTCAAATTTGGAGATGAACTATTCAATAATCTGCGAAGCCACTAATCCCAAACCAAACCACATAACTAAAAATGCTTTTTAAAAAACATGTTAACAAGGACCCGACATTATTCATGTTAATACCAAGCATCATCGACAGTAAAAATGTTGCAGGTCTGTGAAAATCACCTGTAAACCCTCGATTGCGAAAATGAGAATGGAGAGGTGCAAGAACGGAGATGCACGTGAAACAAACCCTGTGAAAATGATGGACACGGACAAAACCCCCAAAATAAAACCCGGAAGATGGCAGACCCGACGGATTATAAAATTGAATTCAGAAATTTTCAAAACCGTAATATAAAATTGAATTCCACCTCCTGACTGGGAAGCTAGTGTCGCCTGTTTTAGGGCCTAAACCAGGTTTTGCGTGACATAACCCGAATTGCAAATTGAGGAACCAAACAATGAATTTTGTGGAAATCGGGAAGTGTCGCTGCCAATTCCGATCCAATTCCCGCAAACAAACGGGGCCCAAGAGATTTAAGAGGGTTTTGGGGTATGAATGTTCGCTCGAGTCCGACAATGGTACCGCGAATTGATCTCAGAAGGATGATGCTAGTGCTGTCTCAGCTTGTCCTCAAGGTGGTTTTCTCTAAGCTTTCCTTGAAAAGTTTTGCCCTAGATTCAACTTGTTGAATTTACCCATAATTGAGCTCATAGCTTTGTAGAGTATTAATTGATTGGAGTGGTTTCGATTAGGGTTTTTCTTTTTTCTCTCTTTTTTTTTAATCATTTTGCTTATCCTGTGCGAGCATGCCTGTGTGCTGTATCATTTACTGTAGCAGCTCCGTTAATGTGGCTCAAATTCCTCAATGTTTGTAAACTAAAAACCTTGCTTTGACGGAGTGAAAACTTGTGAGTTTGTTTTGAAAAAACTGCCCGTCCCTTTAGGCAATTATGTCCTTAAAAAGTGAAAGATTTAGGTTTGCCCATCCCTAATTCGCAACTCCATCATTGGCAAAATTTCACATCAAGCTTGCGGGAGATGCAAGTGGGCCACAGAATCTGTGCGTAATTGAAATAAAAACTACATAACTTATAGAATTTTGAAGCTTATCCACTGCTAGAAGGGTTTTTTTAAGCCATTGCTCTATTTTTGTCTATTGAATTAATAAAAGTTTATATGTTCAAGCTGACAACCAGTTTAAATGGAAACAGTTTACATTGGATAATAGCCAGGAATATTAAATGGCAGCAGTTTCAAAAGTTTAAATGGCAGCAATTATTTTTGAATGAATGATTTTAATGACGTCCACGAGATCAATCAGTCTAAGGGACCAAAAAAACTCTTAGCCTTAAACAATTTCCATATTCCTTTCTAGTTCTGATCTTCTTTTATGGATCTTGATCAGCAAACCAACAGTTTGGTTGACCTTATCCTCTTCAAATAAATTGCCCATATTGTCATCATAGGCTGTGAATATTTTGAGGGTGACTTTGCATGTGATTTTTGATATTTTAAAACTGGTTTCTCCATGTTATATGAAGAATTCAAACAAAATAGAAACAACAATTAGCATCAAGTCTCTAGTCGTGCTTGAATAACAATTAACTTTGACAAATTTTTTTATATTTATTCAAATCTAGCAAATGTCACAAACCAGGGATCTCATCCCCATCCCCATCCCCTAAAGCAATTCAATGCAACACATTAGGTACCCAAATTCGGCAACTTAAATATATACAAAAGTTTATGGAAAAATATTAGGGAACTAAAGCTTTTTGAATAAAGAAACAAGCATAGCTCTAAAGGATTAGTAACTTAATTAGCGAAAAATAGGACTGGTGATTCAACGTCCAGAATAACATCTATTAGACGATATGCTAGTACTGAAAGCTTTGAAACTCCAAGCAAATATATTTATATCTGTTACAGGCCAAAAGAACAGAAATAAAAAACACACGGTGAACCAATAATATATGTTTTTATCATTCATTTCTGTTTTCCTTATTTAATGCACATGCTTATTCACAAAATCTTACAGACCTATACAATAGGACAATACCATGGACAGATAGGTTTCATGATGATAGTGTTTCAACTTGAACCAGATAAATGGCAAGGTACCGAGTCTTAAGAAGTACAATCGTTACCTTGCGAACCAATCGTTTAGGAAAGGAAATACGGATATGGATAGATTAATAGGTTTTAAAGGAGCCATCTCTCAGACTATTATGAAAAGTTCGAACCCTATAATAGGAATTGGGATCAAAAGACCATTTTTTTTCGATTGACCTGGCAATTATTGCAAGGAGCTGAATTTTATTCCCTTATATGGGGTAAAAGATAAAGAATGGGGCAACCTGTACCATTCACTAGATGAACGGAAGCCTTTCAAATAGCGATTTTACTCTCTTGACGCTGTTGCAACAACACAATTATACTGATTCAAACTTAAAACTCGACATTCTAATGGTAGCCTACTTGATTTTTACATTACACCAAACAAGCTTAGCATTTATGATTTAGGTAAAAAAGACTTGCAATATGTATCAAGCTATACCCTTCAAAACTAATTAATTACAATGGGATATTAAGATCTATAAATCAGTTGTACAGACTGTTGTGTACAATATAATCTGGCAACCTGGAGTTTGAAACCGTTCAATCATAGAGCATACCAACTAAAATGAGTGACAATGGTGGCAATTGACAAACACTATTTCAGACAGAATTACATTACAAGTAAGGTGGTGTTTGTCATCCATCTATTAATAATTCATGTATCTATTGCAGTGTATAGCAATACTTCATTACAAGTAACGTGGTGTTTGTCATCCATCAATTAATTTGCTCCATGACAAATATATGTTTTGTAGAGTCAGCTTTCCCCTACACCGCTCCTGCAGCAAGGGGTTGCCGGATCAACATGTATTTATTGAGTCTAAAGGATCACGTAAGCATCCTATTTTAGTAACCTGCAAATCTTTCCCTTTCCTTCTCCTGCAGAGCTAGGGGTCCATGAATTATAACACATTCATCTGAGGATGTTATAATATGATCAGCAAGCTGCCAGTCTGTTTAAATGTTTTCCAGACAACCCAAACAGCTTATTCAACCAATCAAGGTTTATCCCTCTCATTTTATTCAAGACACTCCATAAGCAAGATTAAAAAAAGATTGCCATTTAAAATAATTTGGGTGCAAATGAAGCATTTAAATTAGTTGCCTTCAAGCTTATTGATATATAATCAAATGAACTGCCATCGGCTTATTAAATGAAGCCTTTATATGAGTTTTGTGTATGACATGATCATAAAAGCTTCATTTTCATCTCCTCATCAATATGTGCCCATATATTAAACTGAATGGCCATGTTCATGAAACTTAACTAGAACTGTTTTCAAACTACCATTGCGTTGGATACATGGAGAGAATATGGTGTTTGGTTCAAGCCATCATATTCTTTTTCATCACAATAACTTGATTCGAACCATTGTTTTTTTTCAGCTTTTGATCAAAGCATAAAGGTTAAACTTGAGAAGCTGTTCCATTCCTGGTTGCAAATATTGGTCTTGTTTTAAATCAGGTGCGCCGTGCATGGTTATTGTTCGTTATTGCGTCTTTTAAAACTTTTCTAAAAAGCAAATAATAGTCCATTTTCAGAGGAAACTGTGATCTCTAAGCAGATATTTCCACTCTTCCACCCAAGGTGGTCATTCTAGTCAAATCCAATCACAGTTGACTAGAATTCCAAAAACAATTGAAAACAGCAAAAAATTAATTAAAAAAAGTCTGTGGATTGAAGGTTCTGTGAAGTTTTGCGGGCTTCAATGTGGGTTCCCTGGGGTTCGTTTGGGTCAAACCCACAGGCTAAATCACGACTGTTGGATGGACCTCGCTTGCATTGGACTTGGATCTTACTCCGGAGTGGATCATACCTGGATTTAAAAGGGCAACAGGGATGAACCGGTAACATAGATCTAGTTTAATAAAACTGCTTATGGTTTTATCTACATATATCAGGTATGCATACGATCCCATCTAAGAAACCAGTAAAAATTTACATTTGTAGCTGTTTAGTATAGGGTATTATAAACAGTAGAGCAGAAAGGAACTGAATACAATTGATTTCTTCAAAATTACTCCTGCAGCAATCATTTACTCAAGTCATCTCTCATTGTAATATTGTTGCTTTTTAAGTAGGTATCCAAATCGTATTCTTCGTAAATTCAGTAAATATTCATAATCTCCTAAATCTTTTATTAGTCAAAAACCAAAGCTAAATATGTTTCTCAAAATCTCCGGGCAAGATAGTAGATAAATATGGTCAAAATTATTTTTGCTCTGTGCATTTGCTCCGAGATATATGATGCATAAAATGCAAATATAAGACTGATAGGCTGAGAAGTCCATATGCTTCTGGAGAACAATCGTTTCTATTTCCTTAACCAGCAGGATGCTAATGCTAAAGGAAACAAAAAGTAATCAACCTTCAAATTTATCTGGTCGCAACTGTTCAAACTTCATAGTACCAACTTACCTAATACTTGCGGATAATATTGAAGTTAAACTTCAAAAATACATTCCTACGTTTCTACTTAATTATATCAAATGCAGTTGGTAACTTGAATGAGAAAGCAATAAGTAAAATTAGTAGGCACTGTGCAGTAAAATCATTACAAGATCAGTATTTGTAATCCTTAACATGAAGGCTTTCAGTAGCAAGCCCAACAGCAGCATCTCCACCATATTTGCCCAGGGTTGCTTCAGAATTGGCCTTGCAGCGAACAAGGAATGCCTTCTGTGCAGCTTCCACATCCTCCTTTTTCCCACCCCATATCTTAAGGGTACTCTGTTGCAGTGCTCGCCCAAAGGAAAATGACAAGGTCCATGGCTTGATTGTGTTGAGTTTATTCATTGCATTCAAATTCTTGGTGGCTTCTTCTTCACTTTGACCTCCAGAGAGAAAAACAATGCCAGGAACTGCAACTGGAACAGTTCTCTGCAGTGCTGTTACAGTGTACTCAGCTACTACCTCCGGAGAGACCTTGGGACCATCTGAACCAGGAGTTACCATGTTGGGTTTCAGCAGAGTGCCCTCCAAAAGGACATGATGCTCATTCAAAGCTTTATAGCAAGCTGCAATAACTCTTTCAGTAACTTCAGCACATTTTTTGATATCATGAGGTCCGTCAGTTAAAACCTCAGGTTCCACGATTGGAACCAGCCCGTTCTCTTGGCAAATTATTGCATAGCGGGCTAACCCTTGAGCATTCAGTTGGATTGCAAGTTCTGAGGGTTCAGTTGGGCCAATTTTTAACACTGCTCTCCACTTAGCAAACCTTGCACCAGCTTTGTAATACTGCTGGCATCTTGCTGCAAGCCCATCATGTCCCTGTGTTGTTGTTTCCCCATTTGTACCAGCCAAATCAACCGTTCCCTTATCCACTTTGATACCAGGTACTACTCCACCTTCCTGGAGTACTTCAACAAAGGGCTTGCCACTTGCTGTTTTCTGGTAAAGAGTTTCTTCAAAAAGTATAACTCCACTTATATACTGAAGAGCACCTGGAGCAGTGAAGAGCAATTCTCTAAGTGCCTGACGATTGGCCTCTACATTCTCAACATTGATGCTTGCCAGGCGTTTGCCAATTGTGCCAGTACTCTCATCTGCTGCTAGGATACCCTTTCCAGGAGTTGCAATGTACCTGGCAGTCTTTATGAGCTCATCTACATTGTGAAAAAGTAAAGTCTATTTCAGTTAGGGAACTCAAGACATACTTTTGGGTATGCAAACCTTAGCCAACGGGCAAAACTTGTTTCAGTTGAGCTCAGAAAAAATGTAATGGAGAATTTCTCCTCGTACTAAATTGGATGAAAGTCAAAACTTTATTATGCACACAGAAACCCAACATATAAAAAATTGTAGTATATATTATTTACTAAAACAGGAGAATCCAGAACATAAATAAAATTCAGAATGTTTCCACAATCCATGATAGTGATTAAGCATGCTCCAGAATTTTTAAATCAACATTTTGGATCATAGATTTTTAACATCAGCATCTCAGATCGCCGAGATGTGTCACCATTTGAAACTTTGATGTTAATAATTTCCACACAGTTATATCCTGCAGCACTTTCAATTAGAATCCAGAACGCTTAACAAAATTAAACCCATTGACCCACTGAACACTGTTAGAGACTCTCACGTTTCAAATATTTCCCAGTCATGCTGAGGTCAATGACATATACAAAACACCGAGACAATTTCCTTGGTAAATTGTACTTTAGCGAAGTATTGAAGCACTGAAACTACTGAAACTGAGCATTTTGTACAATGTTAAAGAAAGCACCCACAACTAATTCTAAGCTGAGTAGAGCTTGTATTTGATTGGGCTCAAATTCTAACCCTCCCTCACTGTAACACCAAGTCTAATTTTAAGTTTAGCTGTAGAAAAATTAACTTAGCCACCGAACAATATGAATCAATGGAATCCAGCACAGAAATACTAAATATTTAATTCAGGTCGCCTAAAATTCTGTTATATTTCTGGGATATATGAACGCAGTATCTTAGCTGCCAACCTTGTAGAAATGAAACTGTACCCAGAAGAGCAAAGTCTTGCTTGTCACACACAAAGCATCCTGCTTGGTTTCATTGCAATAAGCAAACAAAGGACAACCAACAAGAGGAAAGCGAGGAAGCAGCAGGAAAGACCTGGCTAACTATTATCCAAAATTTCATCAAGATTTCTTTTCATATTCCATGTAATTGAACTAAAGAGAGAACCTTCCACAGAGCACATCCAAAAGAGTGTTTTGCCCTTCAATCGGGATTTCTTATCATATTCCGTGTAATTGTACTAAAAAGAGATCCTTCAACAGAGCACATTACAGATTTAAAAGGAGCTATCTATAATCTAATATTAATGGGCTTTAGCAAATGGCTTTTAATGAATCCAAGACGCAAAGGTCAAATATTGTACTACAGAAAATGCTGCAAAATAATTTTGGAAAGAGTGTTGCCTCCTCGAAATTAACATGTTTGTTTGTGGGTGGAAAATCTTCAAAGAAGAAAACGATGAAGCAATAAGTCGATTCTTAAACAAATCTTATATACAATTTAAATCTTGTGAACATTTCTACACACTAAGAAATATAAATTGAAGGAATCCTGAAATACCCTGTTCTAGAAAACTCCTCATTTCTAAAGGATTAGTTTAAGGCAATCAGCTTCCGAAATGCAAATCCAAACATAAGAAAATCTGCTACAATAATTTAATTTGTAAATGTACTTCCATATCGAATGACCTAAGATGGTAATGAACGAGGCACTTGCACCTTTTCAATTTATTCAGTCTGTCGCATTAACATTGAGAAAACAAAGTATGCCTCAAATTTCTTAAATGCAAGCAACAAAAATGGCAGAAAATTACCAAATCAGGCAATTCACTCCATTAATTCCAACCTGTTGCATTGACGTTGAACAAACAAAGGCTCAGCATTTCATAAATATAGACAACAAAAATGACGGAAAAATAGCAAACAGCAATTCACTACATTTTGCATTAAAACTGGAAAAACGAAAAGAATGAAAAACGTCAAAACAAGAAAATTCACTCCGTTTATTCCACCAACACTGGAAGAAACAAAGCTAGCCTGAAAATTTCTAAAATGTTGTCAAAAACAAAAATGACAGATAACTACGATAGCGGTCCATTCACTCCATTAATTCCAATAAAGCCCAAACTAAATTTCAATCTTGCAATATATTTCTAACGAAAAATCTAAAAGAAATTCGTGGGATGAAAGCAAACTATCTTCAATATTCATCAATTGCACACCATAACTTCTGTGAAGTCTCCACTGATCCAATAGCCTGAAAGCATAATTTCAATAGCCTGCATTCTCTACATGGAATGTCCATAAAAGTAAAGATATCATTCGCATTATTTCATCATTTGCACACCAGACCACAAATTCCCTATATTACCTCTACCCAGTAATTTCAAACCGTAATTCTATTAATTATCAATGCCTACATTCACTGTGAATTGAACTTGGGACATCAATTTGCCAAATATCTTTGCCACCAGACAAGCTCTTTTTCATTTGTTAACTCCATAGCAAGGAGACCAAAATGATTGTAAATTAACACCGGAACGTCCATTAAAGTAAGGATATCATGGAATGTCCATAAAACGATATCATACGCAATACTTCATCAATTGCACACTAGACCACAAATTGCCTATATTTCCTCCGAGCCAATAATCCGAAAACATAATTCTATTAATTAACAATGCCTACATTCAGTCCGAATTGAACTCAGGACATCAACTTGCCAAAGGAGACCAAAACGATTGTAAATTAACACAGAACGTCCATTGAAGTAAGGATATCATGGAATGTCCATAAAAGGATATCATACGCAATAAATCATCAATTGCACACCAGACCACAAATTTGCCTATATTACCTCTGAGCCAATAATCTGAAAACATAATTCTATTAATTATCAATGCCTACATTCAGTCCGAATTGAACTCAGGACATCAACTTGCCAAATATCTTTGCCACCAGACAAACTCTTTTTCATTTGTTAGCTCTATAGCGAAGAGACCAAAACAAATGAAAATTAACACAGATATATGCAATAACAACAATTGGATAAGCCTAAAACTGAACACACCATTATAACATATCATCTGTTAAGTTGGTACCCAAAAACATTTGTCAATTATAACACATATACCAGATATCCAAAACTCAAAAAACTACTGCTAAGACAAATTCAAAAACCATCTTGTCTGCAATTCAAGGGATACAAAAAATGTAATTCAAAAGGCAGAATTTAAGCTCTAACCAATCCAATATAGAATGAAAGACAGAAAAAAACAAAAACAAATTCTACAAATCATGAATGAATGATTCTACAAATCATGAAAGAACAAGCTGAAAGAATGAAACCAAAACGAATGCTCATTGATACAGATGCAAGACCTGCGATTCAGAAGGCATGGTTTAAGCTCTAACCAATCCAATATAGAATGAAAGACAGAAAAAAAACAAAAACAAATTCTACAAATCATGAATGAATGATTCTACAAATCATGAAAGAACAAGCTGAAAGAATGAAACCAAAACGAATGCTCATTGATACAGATGCAAGACCTGCGATTCAGAAGGCATGGTTTAAGCTCTAACCAATCCAATATAGAATGAAAGACAGAAAAAAAAAAAGAACAAATTCTACAAATCATGAATGAATGATTCTACAAATCATGAAAGAACAAGCTGAAAGAATGAAACCAAAATGAATGCTCATTGATACAGATGCAAGACCTGCAATTCATAAGGCATGGTTTAAGCTCTAACCAATCCAATACAGAATGAAAGACAGAAAAACTCAAAATTCCAAAATCTAATATACCATCTGTTGAGCTGAAAGAGGCAAACCGAAATGAATGCTCATTGATGGGATTACCTGTGTATTTTCCGAGACACGCCGACATTGTGTCTTCAGAAAAAATTGAAAGCCCACTCCAAATGAAAGGTTGAATGCAACGGTTGGGTTGTAAGCGAAGATCCTAGAGCTTTAAAAAGGCAACTGGCCGGGAAATTATCGTGACGAATATTCGCACACCGATTCGAACATACCGGTAACTCTGTCGGCGAGTCGCTGTTACCCGAAAGGCAGTGGACACGTGTCAACGCGAGAGACCCCGGCGGGGCTAAGACTTGGATAATGAAACGGGTGACTCGCTTTCTGCCAGCCGGCGTGTCACGTGGAATATGCGTGGCGAATAGAGTTCTGTGCCCTGACCCTCTTCGTTGGGTGCCTTGGACAACTGACCCAATGGGAATGTGACACGTGGCCCAAGGTTATCTGGAACGGACCACAGATTTATCAAAAGGGAAAAGTGGTTGTTGTTTTTGACTGTTGTGGATAGAAAGTTCTGTTGTTAAAATCAAATGCCACGTCAGCTTTTTAGTTTTTATTATTTTAATCATGTATTCAATGGTGAGGTGTTTTAAATTTAGCTTATTGGTATGTTTCTCTAGCATGTATCTAGTTTTGGAAAACAAAAGTTTTTTTTGAAGCACTTAGTTTTATCTAATTAACTCTAGTCTACTATTAGTTGGGTTGTTAGCCTCATGGCTTGGATTTACTTAACTATGAACAAATAGTAGGGATTGCTAGGTTGGACAAAGAATACTAGCGGTTGTATGCTTTTGTGCATGCAACGAAGAGCTGATAGGAGTTTGCACACAAAATAGATCAATAATAAATTAATATAAGATTTCAATCTTTCAAGAAAAGGAAAAACAATATGAAACTAAGTAGTAGCCATTGAAGATAAGAAAATTTTATTTAAATTAAATATATAATAATTATAAAGATGTTTAGTATTATATTAAAATAATTAATTAGAAAAAAAATATATTATTTTCAAATAGTTTTTATAAATACAAGTAATTGAATATTTCATATTATATTAATATTAAAAAATATATATCTAAAAGATATTTTTTTAATGAAAAGAGGAAAGTTATTAATAAAATAAATAAATTATTAAGGACTCTTATTATCGAAGTTTTATATTTAGAACTATTTTATTAATTTCTATATAAATTAGAAACAATATTTAGGACAATCAATTATAGAAATAAAGATAAGGACAAAAAACATCAATCATAATGGAAATAAAAATTGAAGTATTTTCCATAATTGGAAAAGAAACTATCCAGGAAGAGGGCTGACAGGAAAAATGCATTTCCAAGAGCAAAGCTCCCACATAAAGCCTATCGGCTTAAATATTTGAGGAAAGAATGATAATGGAAGGAGAGTGGCAATATAAAAGTGTAAATTTTGAGTTCTAGAAATGGGAAAAAATTAATTTGTAGGTTATGAAGGTTGTTTTGGTCTTAATTCTTTTTATAAATGATAATAATCAATTGGTTAGCTTTGGAGACATATTTTTCTAACTTTACAATTTGAAAAAAAATAAGTTCTAGAAAGAAAAAAAATTCAATTTGTGGGTTATGAAGGTTGTTTTGGTCTTAATTGTTTTTACAAATGATAATAATCAATTGGTTAGCTTTGGAGACATATTTTTCAAACTTTACAATTCGAAAAAAGGATTAAATCAACTTTTTGGATAAAAAATTATAGTTTTGGAAGTTGAACTTGACATTGGAAATGTAAGAAGATCAAAATATGGCACATCTATTATGCCATACCATTAGACATTTTTTAATGTAGATAATGGAGTGCCCAGATTTGTGGACAATGTCTATGTGGCCACCACATTACACTCGTCCATAGTGTATATTATAAATTAGTTTTATAGTATACACTACAGGTGGGTGCTGTGTGCTATAAATGTGTCACACTTCTATGGATCATTACATGCAAGGAAACTCAAGAATGAGCCCTCACAAATCGATCCATAGCTCCCTAGGCATGGAGTGCAAGGGTTTTTAAGAATGCTCTCAGCTAGAGCTATTTGGCCTATAACCTTGCTAGTAAACCATGCAATGGGAGATTCAATGAAGACAAGGGCAAGAATGCCAATATCCTCAAGAATCAAGAATGAAAATGCAATGCAATGCTATGCTAGCAATGGAAATGCAAGCTAAGCTATGAAAGGAAATATGCAAGTGTTACAACCCAAGCTAATTAATCTATGTGAGCTAATCTAGAGCATAGAAATGAAGCTAATCTAAGAAAGCATAAATATGAAGCTAAGCTAAGAATGCAAGAATGAGATGTAGAATGCAAGAATGAGATGTAGATGCTAAGAATGCTCCAAATCTCCAAAAGCTCCAAAGTGACCTAGAAAACCTGCAGCATAAAGTTAGCATAAAAAGTTGGGGCTCTAAAATGAAGAAGAGAGCTCTCCTTTTAAAGGAAATGAGGAGGAATGGACCATGGAGATTAAGAGGCAAAAGATTTAATCAAGGGTGGAGCTTGAAAGAGGAGCAATCCATGTGCACAAATATCCTCCAATGAGAAAATAAGAGTTGACTTTTGTGTCTATATGAGACAAAAAGTGTTTTTTCCCTTTTTATAAAATAAGAATAATGCTTTATTTGTGCAACTTAGGATAAGAGGAAAAGTGGGGGCTTTTTATTTATTAAAAGGGGAGGGAATTCCTTTTAATAAATAAAGACTTAGGATAAGATGGTTAGCCCATAGAAAATAATCAAATAAATGATAGGACTAGGATTTGATCAAGAACAAGCAATTGATGATTTAGCAAAAGGGGCTAATAGTCTAGGTGACCATTTTTAGGTGTATACATTTGCCCCTCTTTGACTAATGTGTGATCGATCTGAGAACACATGCAGTCAAAGAATGAAGTTGAAATGTGAGATCTATTTGGGATCACAAAGCAACTCAGATCAGCCAAGAAAGCAAGCAGATAGCGATCTGACTCCAAAGAATGAAGTGCAGAGAGATAGCAAATCCTACATGATCAGCCTGGTATCGACAGTACTAAACACTTAGGAAAGCGATAGCCAATAAGATATGATGTGTCTGCCCCCTCGGGATCGAAAGCGAAATCCAAGTAGAGGGAAAGCAGAAGCAAGAGCAGCATGATCAAATCACTAGAAATCATAATCGAAGAGAAAGAATAAAATAACCATCAAGCAGTGAAGAGATGCCCCACACATGGGACACGGGGCATGAACCTATCGGTCCCTCAACCCGTAAACACCACGGAGGGGGACTTGAACTTAGGATTTGAAAGTGAATGAAAGACTGGAAGTTTGAAAGAGATGGGGATGAAGAGGTGAAGAATGCCCCAGCGAAGATCGAAGGATCAGACCTCAAAAGATTAACCAACTGCATGGAAGAAGGAGAAAAGCAACGGGAATAATCAAGGTGAATGCGGATTTCAGTTTTGATCCTGAAATGAAAGGAAAATAATGTGATATGAAAGACAAGAAGCGAAAGACATGATTAAGAAGAAGCGAAAGGTGAGTGTAGTTGATTAACAAGTCTATGAAAGATGAAAGGAAAGCTCTCTCCATATGCAAGATGCAAAACTAAACTAACATGAACCTAAGAATGCAAGCTACATGAAAAGTGGTTTACTTGCAAGGTCACAAAGCCAATAGATATCTAATATTCATCATTGAGCGTTATTGGTAGCATCGCAAGATCATACAATACACACTAGCATAACTATGTGGATCTGAATATGATCTATATCAGATAGAAATGTGGAAATCCCACCTAGGCATCAAAGACATGTAGGTCAAGATGACTAGTGCAGTGAGATTACCTAAGTTTGATATGGCAAGATTATGCTAGCATCAAGACACATGAAAAGTCAGGACGGCTATAAGCATGCACTTGTGAAACAGTCAAGGATAATACCTTGTAGGTCCATAGTGTCAAGTAAGACCAGCATAAATGCTCATGACAGTTAGGAAAAACAAAATATACCCACAAGTAGAAAAAGCAATAAAACATGTTCTCATTCCCTTAGTCTTCTAGCTATGCATCATTGAAAATGATCATAGGGGGAGAACACTCAGCAAAGAAATCATCATAGACAACACACAAAGAAATAAAGTCAAACAAATCTCAACAAGTCAAGTGCGTGTGTGTAGGTCATAGAGTCAAGCTTTGAGTATCGCATCTGCCAGTGAGAAATATCATATCATACTAGACTGTAGGGTAGGACATCTGATAAGTGTTGAGAAACACTCGACGCAAGGGTAGTGTTGAAAAACACAGTTAGGGTGGTGTTGAAAAACACCATTTGTGAGGTGTCTAAGAAACCCAGATGCACAAAGAAACCCAAGATAAGCTCAAAACAACGTATGCCCCCTAGACTAAGACAAGAATCAATTCCAGGCTAGGAGAGGCAAAGCGAGAAGTGGAGCAAAGGAGCACCACGCAAGACTGATAGACATAGGTGCAGAGGGTCTCAAGCAGTGCCTGTTTCCAGGTTTTCACCACTTGATAGATTTATTGCAATTTTTTCAAGACTTTTTATAATTTTTTTGTATTTTTGCTACGAAGGCGTCTGTTTCCAGGTTTTCACCAAGGCACTTTTTCAATTTTTTTTTGAACTTTTGAATTTTTTGATTTTTTTGGTGAGACATCAAAGCGCCTATTGCTAGTTTTTCACTAGGATGCTCATTTTTTAGTACTTTTTATGCTTTTTAGGATTTTTTCAGCATCATATATGAATTTTTTTTTGGAATTTTTTCAGGATCAATAAAATATGTACAAAGAATGCCCCAGACAGAAACGGGCATCAAGAATCTGCTTCCTCTGATGTAGAGAACTGATAGGCCCCAGGCCTAGATGCTGCAACTGTGATGATAGGAGGTCTCAACCAGTTCGACCGATAATAACCAGCCCTAAGCAATGTCTGAGCTAGCGGAGGATCGTTAGAATGTGATCCACATATGCCATCATGGATTTCAGCTAGCTCTTTTTCTGACTCCTCTATTTCTAGACACTTAAGGAGAGTTTCGTCTAGACCCTTCCTATACAAGTCACCAGAGACAAAGGAAAAGTGTAAGGGATGGTGGAAGGAATGGCGTGGTGGATTTGCAAGAGGAATATGAGGTGGAAGATATGAAAAGATGGTAGGATTGTAAGATTTGTGAGCAGGATAGCGTAATTCGTCCACCAGGAACTTGAAGCAAAATTTATGCTTTTTCATTTGTAAGATGGATGTTGAAGTAACCAAGGCATTACCAACTTTGTTCTTAGCTCTAGGAATGGGCTGAAGTATAATAGATATGAGATCATGCTTGAGGTAGTGCATCATTTTTTTGTAGAGAATCAGCTTGTCATCTTTTATTTGAGAATCATTATTTTTGAGCAGATTTTTATTTTTACTTTTCTTAGGTGCAGATACTGCCACAATGTGATTTTCGCCATCCGACCATTGCTCTTTTCTTTTGACTTGATGACCGTGATGTGTGATTGCTGATTCAATTTTTTTTGTTGCTAGTTCTTTGGTGGAAGAAGTAACAGGTGTTGATGTGAGATGAAATGAAGTGACTAGTTCAATAGTATTTATGTGAAGGATGTCATCTCTGGTGACATGAGAGGTTGAGCCTATAGAGTAAGCTCCAAAAGCAGCTAGATCTAGATTTTTCATAGAAGGTCCAACATAGTCCACTAAGGCAATACGGGGAACCAACCCATTAGACCCTGCACAAGACTCATCAACTACGTCGGGTGGGTTATGAGAGGTATGAACTACATCAACATCCATATCTATCATAGAAGAACCTTCTGGAAGAGGCTTAAGATGCCGAGAAGTAGAGATACTCATGTCGTTATGTGATAGATCACCTCTTTGTAGTAACCGTGCAATGTTGCGACGTTGTCGATCATAGTGCAATGATTCTTTAGGCACATAGGTTCTAGACATAGAGGCCTCAGCTATATCATCAATAGATATACATTCTTCTCCCCAAAGAAGTGAAGTAGAAGGAAGATCATCTCCCATTTGAACCATAGTGTACAGTGGTGACTCATCTATATCTGTGTCTGAATTACTGAGCATGGGAGTATTTCTGGAATTATCTCTATAGATCCACTCTTGAATAGCTTGTTCTTCTCTTTCTGCTTCTAAAGGAATGGATGAAGGAACAAAAGTATCAAAGATCATCATAGCAGAAGTGGAAGGCTTCATGTGATCAGAAGGTCTCCCATATGACCTAGGAGAAACAGGTATAGAAGCAAAGGAACCCAATGTATATTCACCCATACCAAGGCTCATCATCTTAAGTGATTTCTCAGTAGTAGCTAGAGATGTAATAGGATCAACAAAAGGTTCATTATGAGGAACAAATTGTTCAGTAGCAGCAAGAGCATTGATAGCAATAGTATGGTCTCCAAGAATCACAACCTCAGTGCCATTGTACGGAAATTTGACGCATTGATGATAAGTGGAAGGAACAGCCTGCATGTCATGGATCCAAGGATGACCCAAAAGAATGTTATATGCGAGTGGGATGTCCAATACTTGGAAGCTAATATCTTTCGTGATAGGGCCCACTCGGACAGGCAGCGTGACAAGACCTTTGGAAGATCTTTCCACTTCATCATAAGCTTTTATAGTAATCTTCTTCTTGGAATCCACAGCCAATTCTGACAAACCCAATTGTTGTATGACATTGAAAGAAATAATATTTAACCCTGCACCATTGTCTATCAGGACTCGGCGGACTCGGGTATTGTAGACTAGAACTTCAATGTGTAAAGCTAGATTATGTGGGTGAGCAATAGATATGTCATCTTTTGTAGAAAAGGAGAGAGATAGCGGAGATGAAATGTGGTTGACCATAGCCTGAAATTGATCTGGATCAATGTCATTGGGAACATGTGTTGTATGTAGAGCCTCATCAAGAATCTCTCTATGCGAAGAGGATAATCGAAGCAGCTCAAGGATAGATATCTGTGCTGGTGACTTTTGCAAATGTTGGACAAGATCATAGCTAGGGGTGGCTGAAGGAGCCCCTTGTTTGGAAGGCAAAGCTTGCTTGGGATCTTGCACAGTTTTAAGGACAATCTTGGCTTGCCCCCTAGTAACAGCATTCAGTGTCTCACTTCGGGAAGATGAACTACCACATGTTTGCAAGACTAACTTTGGCTTACCATGATTGGTGTTATTATCATCTTGAGACCTCATCATTAGAACACTCTCAACGGGCTCTACCATGTTAATCACAAGCGTATTAGAAAGATACGTGTAATTGATCTTTGCATCATGATTCTTCTTATGTGTTTGAGAGGTTTCCCCCTTATCATGCTTAGGTAGAGGATCTTTGAAAGCTGTGTGATCAGAATTTTTAGTTAAGTGATCAGTGGAGATTGTGTTGTTATCAATGAGGTCTTGAATATCATCCTTAAGCCTAAAACAATTATCTGTCAGATGTCCCTTATTTCTATGATAATGGCAGTAATGATCCTCTCTCCACCAATCTGGCTTATTTATTGGATCCCAGTTACCAGGTTTATCAGGAAGCGTAAGATATCCATTGTCAACCAAAGTCTTAAGGATCACATCGTAAGGTTCTGCCAACTTGGTATAGACTCGCTTTCGAAATGACTTCTTAGGCTTATCTGCATATTGAGGTTTAGGAGCATTGTGAGTGTTGCTAGCTTCTTGTTGTTTTGCTGCATAGATAGTGTTGGAGAGATTGAAAGCGGGCTCTTTAACTTTAGGAGCATCAACAACCGCATCATTAACAACATACTTGTTCTTATTCCAAGGTTTGTTCTTGTCTTTACCATTGCCTTTAGCATCTTTATTAATAACAATATCCCCTTTTCTTATAGCTACATCCTCAATCCGATATGCACTTTCAACCATGTCATGGAAGGAGGAGAACAGTTGCTTCCTTAGATCATAAAATAGCTCAGGCACAAGTGTGTTGACGAAAATGTCAATCTTTTCTCTTTCGGGTAGCTGACGAGGACATCGAGAATACAATGACCTCCAACATTGTAAGTAAGTTGCAAATGGCTCACCTTGATGTTGTCTTAGATTACTGAGATCTATCACAGTGACAGGTTGTTGGATGTTGTAAGAGTACTGCTGGGTAAATCGCTGAGCCAACTCATCAAAAGTCTTAAGAGGTGGTGTCAATTTCACAAACCATTCTAAAGCTTGGCCTCTTAAGCTTCGAGGGAATAAGCGTAGAAGATATGTGTCTTCATGAAGAAAGTCCATACTAAGAGCATAAAAATGATGCACATGGTCATGAGGGTCACCATTTCCATCATACTTGTCATATTTAGGAACCTCAATATCCTTAGGAAATGGGACCATGTATAGATCTTTATCAAAAGGAAGAGCACAAATTGATTCTACAAAAGAGACCTTTGGAGGCTCTCTTTCTAATGCCATTTGGGTAAGGCGTTGATTTGTCCGATGTAATTTTTCTTGAAGGACTTCCAATTCAGTTGGTACTCTTTGTTGGACAATTTGTCTAACATCATAGCCGGGAGGAAGCTTGTATCCTCTAGAAGTCATATATTGAAAATATTGATCGCCATTACGCTCTAAAAGCTTATGCATCATTCGTTGGAAATCCACATCTTGTTCACATCTCATAAGATCCTCACTAGAAATCTCATCATTAGCCTCTGCCTCATGTTGAGAGGGAGGAGGTCTAGGTGGTGAAGAAGGCATAGCAAAAGTTAGCCTTGGAGGAGATCTTGGTGGCGTGTTGTTGTCATTGTTGCCATTGTTAAAAAGAGGTCTATGCTCATGATTACTAGTCTCAGGTTGCTCATGAAATGTCCCTCTATAAGCCATGCACCTAGTAGCATCCATCCTTTGTTGATTGTGTTCTTTGTCTAAGTGCGCTTGATTAACCTTACGCTCAAAGTGTTCTTGCAAGAGTTGAAACTTTTCTTGTTCAGTCAAAGTGAGTGAGACACTATCTGTGTTTTTGGGGGTCTTGAATGCAGAAAAGAGGAAACCTCCTTTATACCACGGTGTAGCCTTAGAATTCTCAGATTGGTCAGAACTAGAACTGTTGTTGCTAATGGGTGCTTTTGAACGTCTAGTTGGAGAAGGTAACTGTGTATAATTGAACGGAGGATGACTCTCCTGCTCAAATTGAGACCGAGTTGTAACCGGCATGAAAAGAGATGTTGGTTGACTAATAGAATGAGACAAAGTTTCTTAGATTTGAGATAAGAAAAGCTAATAAAGATCACTTGTCAAAGTAGAACAATAGAGAGATGGCTCGTCAAAAGTGCTCAAGCACTTACAACAATCAATTGACTAAAGCCGAGCAACAAGCAAGAAGCTCAATAAGCAAGTAGCTAGAGAGGTAACCGTGATGCGACAAGTGATCAAGAGTAGCATTCATTAAACTCAAACCCAATAGTTTTAGCTCATTTGTTTCAGTCTAGGAGAAATCTAAGCATGTAGGTAACAAACCAGTTTCAGGTAAGAACAGAAAAAAACACTCTACGATAGGTTAAAGTGCAATTTTAGCCACTCTAAATTGCAGCAATGACAGGACAGCAAAAAGATTCTGGGCGATACTTTCCAGGCAGATAGGGCGATACTTCTCAGTTCGGGCAATACTTCGCTTTAAGCCAGGCAATAGACTGCAGTATGGTTGGGTGATAGACTCCAGGCTAGCGGGGTGATAGTCTAGAAGGCATGAACTATCGTGTGATATACCTCAGCAAAGCGTGCGATAAAATAGCAGGGCGCGAACTATCGCGCGATATTTCTCAGTAAGGCATGCGATATTGTTGCAGATTCGTATGACTTTTTGACCAGTGAACATAAAATTCTATCTTAAAGCATTTTGATCAAGTTCAAAGGTTGGATAGTGCAATTTCTCAGTTTGACAAGCAGTAATAGTAGATAAAAGATAGGTTTGCAAACAGTAGGTGATCAAACATGTCATAGAACACTTGAAACAAGGGCAAAAGCAACCTTGCCAAGACAAGCACTTGTGATATCAAAATAGAAAACCTTATGAATACTACCGTGTGTTTGAATGTTGAAAATATTTACATGGGCATAGCACAATCAAAGACAATTCAAGTAATTACTACCTAGAAGGACAAGACTCATTACTTAGCAACGTGGCCCACAACTTGATGCTCCCTTGCCTCACACCAAGTGGTTTCCCACAAGAGATATTGGCATTGTTATGGAAGTGTCAAAAAACACAACCAAAGGAACACATATGGTGAGTGTCTTGGGGTGATCCGGGTAAGTCCACTTGGATCAATCCTTGCACCAAGAAGCTAAGTGGCTAAAATAGGGTGGCCTCTATCTAATGGTTCATAGTAAGGGTTTCTGTTCATAGCACCCCTCTTGCTCCTCATAAAGGACTAGGACCTCGCGGCCTCAAGAGTACCTTAAGCATTCTTACTTAATGCTTTCCTCATGGTCACAATCCCACAAGTTACTCACATCAAGCGAAGATAAGTACTATGTCTACCAAAGTTTTGTGTCCTTGATAGCCTTGAGATTATAGTGAGTTGGAATCACTCGCCACCAAGAAAAATGATGACAAGGTTGTCCCCACTTGGGTCGTTCCTCTTGATTGCTCAAGAGAAGGCCCACTAAAGGATCCTTATACTAAATAAAAAATGGATTAACTCTTGAGGTTCAAAGTTTTTGGTTCACCACAAGGGTGAAGAGCATACTCCCCTATCTCAAGAATCTCTCCCAAACACACCAAGCAAAGATTCAATTACCCCCTTGCTTTCAAAATCCCAAGATGGGTCAAGATTTCTGTTTCACCACAAGGGTGAAGAGCATACTCTCCTACCACCTCAAAATTTCTACAACAAGGTATTAAGTGCCTATGAAAGGAAACAACTAGTATATGCCGCACTTAATAAAGAAAATAATTAAACAAGCACTTGATTTGGTTTTTATGCTTAGGGCAGCCCTACAAAAAATATTAGTAGCCCTCTTTGATATGCGATTTTAGCAAATTTCAAGCAAGAAGCACCTACAACCACAACTTGTTAGACCAACAAGAGTTAGGAGAATCAAAATCCAAAATCTAACAATGATTAGTACATGAAAAAAATCAGATAATGTGCAAAAATAACTGATCAAATGATAAAATCTGAAAATGAAACCATCATGGTTGGATTAGGCTCGGAAAGACTTTTCCAATGATATATCACACTTAAAATTTTGATACCATTTGCAAAATTTCAAAAAAAATGGGCACCCATTCTCCATAGTGGCACGGATTTGAAAACACTGGAAATTTCAAAAAATTTCAAAAAGATAGCTAAGAACCTGAAACTTGCAAGATGAATAAAATAACTCAAAAATAGGTCACTGCCAAGTACAGACACCAGTATCGCGTGATACTTCGCATTATACTGGGGTGATACTTATCAGTCCGCACGATATTTCGCCCGACACGAGGTGATACTTCACCCGAGACCAGGCAATATTCTCTACTATAGCCAGGCGATACTTCTGACAGGTGAAGTATCGCGCATGCATACAGAGGTATATCACGTGATACTTCTAGAAAGTATCGCACGACAATCTGAGACAAAAAAATAGAGACAAAAAATTAAGCTGAAAACTTGCCGAAAAATTGACAAAAAATGACGGAAATGCAGAAAAAGAAGGGACAAAGCTAGTTTACTCTGCTCCACGGTGGGTGCCAAAAATGTGTGCTATAAATGTGTCACACTTCTATGAATCATTACATGCAAGGAAACTCAAGAATGAGCCCTCACAAATCGATCCATAGCTCCCTAGGCATGGAGTGCAAGGGTTTTTAAGAATGCTCTCAGCTAGAGCTATTTGGCCTACAACCTTGCTAGTAAACCATGCAATGGGAGATTCAATGAAGACAAGGGCAAGAATGCCAATATCCTCAAGAATCAAGAATGAAAATGCAATGCAATGCTATGCTAGCAATGGAAATGCAAGCTAAGCTATGAAAGGAAATATGCAAGTGTTACAACCCAAGCTAATTAATCTATGTGAGCTAATCTAGAGCATAGAAATGAAGCTAATATAAGAAAGCATAAATATGAAGCTAAGCTAAGAATGCAAGAATGAGATGTAGATGCTAAGAATGCTCCAAATCTCCAAAGCTCCAAAGTGACCTAGAAAACCTGCAGCATAAAGTTAGCATAAAAAGTTGGGGCTCTAAAATGAAGAAGAGAGCTCTCCTTTTAAAGGAAATGAGGAGGAATGGACCATGGAGATTAAGAGGCAAAAGATTTAATCAAGGGTGGAGCTTGAAAGAGGAGCAATCCATGTGCACAAATATCCTCCAATGAGAAAATAAGAGTTGACTTTTGTGTCCATATGAGACAAAAAGTGCTTTTTCCCTTTTTATAAAATAAGAATAATGCTTTATTTGTGCAACTTAGGATAAGAGGAAAAGTGGGGGCTTTTTATTTATTAAAAAGGGAGGGAATTCTTTTTAATAAATAAAGACTTAGAATAAGACGGTTAGCCCATAGAAAATAATCAAATAAATGATAGGACTAGGATTTGATCAAGAACAAGCAATTGATGATTTAGCAAAAGGGGCTAATAGTCTAGGTGACCATTTTTAGGTGTATACAGGTGCAATGTGGTGGTGCCATGGCCATTTCAAAATTTGAGTGGACTATGATGAGCTTATGGTAAATGGAAAGAATACACTACTTTTATCTTATGGACTCACCTTGGGATTTGGGCAAGTTGGAGTTTTTATTAGAGATTTGGACACCATTTATTATGTAGTTTTAGCTCATGGTTTCCTAACTACCACATGATTGCTTCATGTGTTGCTTCGCCTATTTATTGGGTGCTTGAGAAGAAGATTTGGTAGTGAGCTTTGTAGGTATTATTATGTTGTTATAATTGCTCTAGATCTCTTGTTGGTGATATTTTTGTACACGTATTGTATTATATAACCTTTGTTGTTGATTATACAATTGGTTCACTCAGTGTGGAGTTCTTTTTCCGAAAGATTTATCTTTATCACGTAAACTTGTAGTATGGTATAACTTTTGTTGTGTATCTTTCTTTGTAATCACACATATTAAGTTTATTTGGACATACCTCTCCTTCAATATTAGATTATGAAGTATTTCCACACACTTGCTTCTTTTCATTTAGTATTAGAGTTTGATCACCTTAGCTTCTAACTATCAGGGATAAGTTCTTTTTATACTACTATTGCATTGAATGAGAGCTTGCCTAGGAGATCTTGGTAAGATTAAACTAATAGACACATGAATGCTAGAAATGGAAAAATTATTGAGCTCTAGCTTTGGAAGCTCAAGATAAAGAATATGCTTGTGGACAAAGATCTATTGATGCAGTGGCATCCTGGCTTCTTGCTTAGTGCCTGAAGATTCTGACAGTCTCGGTAACTATCTGGCGATGTTCGGTTACTTGACTAGTAATATCGGTAGAAGACTGGAGTTTCTCAGTCTTTGATGGTGATTCTCGGTCGAAGTTTGTTATGCTTCACCGATGGAGCTCGGTGGTCTTGGTGGTGATTCTCAGTTGGAAGTTCTGGTGGATCTCCGTGGGTGATGGTCACTCGGTGACTTGGTGGTTTGTTGTTCAGTGCTCAGTTACCGATGAGATCTCGGTGTTCATGCCTGTTGCTCGGTTGTTGAAGTGGCTTGGTTACTAGAGGACTCGGTCACTGAAGGGAGCTCGGTCATTGAAGGAGACTTGGCACTTCTAGTGCTCGGTGATGTCTGTGGTGCTCGGTCAACATTGTTGGTGCTTGGTAATGCTTAGAGAGCTTGATTGGTGTGGACGCTCAGTAGTTTGGCTTACCGATGGTTGTTCTTGGAGATTCAGCTTGGCCGACTAATGCATTTAATCTGGGTCGCATTCCTTGAGTTATGTATTGACCCTTGGATGTGTGGGGACCTAGATCTGGTGTGTTGCATTCTCCTATGTGGATCTGGAGGCCGACTTGGTGAATTAAATATTGGTGGAGTTATTTGTGAGCCGACTAATGTTTGGCATTTAATATTTGTATGTTTGGGAGCCGATTGGCTTTTGGGATTTAATTGTTTCATCCAACTGACTTGTGGCTTGGATTAGTATTTAAGGAGGTGTTTGTGTAGTTGTTTAGGTAGTAGTAGATGTGTGGATCTGTGAAGGGATCGATTTGGAGTCAGATTAGATCTAGCAGAGTTAGTAGCTTGCGGGCTTAGGTAGCAGAAAGATTGCTTGGAGGTTCAAGTACAGGTTTAGATCTTTCTTGGAGTGCCTACCAGTGTCCTATTGTGTTGCATACCTGGGCTAGCTAAGGAGAAGTGTATTGGATCCTGTGTGATCTTGTAGAACTGTTTCTTGCTTTGTAATTGGCCATAACCGGTAAGGCCTTACAGCCCAACACATTGCATGTAATCAGTTAATTGATGAATAAAGACATCTTTCTTTTTGCAGATATGGTTTTTTTCTTCTATAATTCCTCTGTGCTAGTGTTGGTTGCAAGTTTGGATTGTCCTTAATTGGATTCTTCGACCTTGACTGCATTATCTATGGGTTACAATATCTTGATCTAAACCTGTTGCTACATCACAAGAATGAAAAAAAAGAAAATGCAAAGGGGAAGGATCTCATTAGTATTTATTTGGTAGACTTTGTATTATGAATGCACGTGAAGAAGCCATTATTGCAACTTTTTACAAGTTGGGTGATATTTTTCAAGCTAAGTCCCTAGCAAATATTTTTTGAAAAAAAGAAATTTAATATTGTTAGGATGGAGAATGGTGGTTGAGCATCAAAATGCTTTTGATAGGATTGTTACATAATTGCACAACATGGGAATGAAGATGGATGAGGATCATTGCATGAATTTATTATGTTCTTTGTCAAACTTGTGAGATCACATGGTGACAACAATCAAAAGTGGATTCTACTCCACCTATTTCTCTTGTCCAACTCTAACCTTTGGTGGATGATGTTTTGCCTTAACTAAACTTTGCCCCTTCAACTAACAAACTCTCTAAGGGGATTTCCCCTCATGCTTCCCATTGTAATAATGTTCTAGATGCTTGTATTGGGTGGATTGTTGTTTTTTGTTGAAGGAAGTGTCACTCTTCCTCCTCTTTCCAAACTCTTCTCCAAGTTGTCAATAAAAACTTTACCTAATCTTGGTGTGGGTTGTTGTAAGTGGTCTTTATTGGCATGTGTTTCTTTGTCCTTCAGTTTTTGGTTATTTGGAGTCAACGCCCTTATTTTTCTAATCTTTATGTTTTGATGTTCTCTTGTATTGAGTTTAAGGTCCTTCCTTTCTTAATTAATAAAAACAATCAAAAGTACCATCTCCAAACTCAAAATGAATGAGGGGGTTGTATCATAACTTTTGGAAATGTATAAAAAACTTGTGGATTAGCCAAGGAGGCCCTAATTGTTCGCTCAAGAGACTGGAAGGAAAGAAGGAGAAGAAAGGCGATAAGTTTATATCTTTGTCTTGTGAGAGAATTGAATCTTGGAAATACCAAGGGTAAATGTCAGAACTTTGACAAGCTTAGGATTTTTAGAGAGATTAAAAGGAGGGAATATAGAAACATAGACATGATGTAGAGGACAATTCTAAAAAGTCTTAGGATGGAAGTGATACTAAGGTCTTGGTGATACTCTCGTATGGAAGAATAATGCTTGATCATTGTCTTGTTGTAAAAAGTAAATTGAAATGTTAGATGATATGATTACAGGACATAATAACCTGGCCAAAATAACCCTGGACAAAATAAATCAAGGACAAAATAACCCATGGACAAAATAACCCCATAAGACTATAGAGAAAGGAAAACAAAATTTATAAATTACAAGTATATTTCTAAAAAACTTTTTATTCAAATTTTCAATTAAAGTGTCAAATTATGAGCAATGCCTCTTATAGAATCTTAAATATTATTATTGTCATAACCATCAACAAGTCTTTTTAGTCTTTCTTTGAGTTCACTGTATTTTTTCCCTCTTGGTTGTGTAGTGTGTCCAACCATATATTTCTCTATTTTATTCTCTTGGTGACCCTGTTCTTTTTTCACTGCTTTGATGAATTTCCAAATTGAGCTATGCGATGATTGAATCAATTCACCAAATCCTCTATGCCATCCCTCAATAGAATTATTGGTTTTGGGAAGATCATCTTGAATAGCTGAATAGCAGTTCCACATTGTGATTGGAAACTTGGGTGACCGTCTGTTGCCTCTTCTAGTTAATCTTCCAATCCACGTGTCTTCAAAATAATCGATTATGGGTTGCAATGTCTCCTCATGTTCTATATAATAATAAGATTGTAGAATTGTTTCAAATGCATTGATTACATAGGCACAAAAGCTAATGTAACAAGTTTTTTGATCTCAAATGAAAATACTTCATCTACACTGTAATGTGTTTGTAGACCTTCTTCTTGAACTTTCCTCCACAAGCACTGAGAGAAATGGAAAAGGCATCCCCGAATAGTGACATTTGGAAAAATTTCAGAAATAGCTCCCTTGAAACCTAATTCAAAATCAATAAGTATAGTTTATGGGTTTAGATCATGTTGCAATTGTTTTAATTTTACAAGTACTTGTGTATAAGTGGATCTTGTTTTGTTGGTCATAAGAATATAGATGAGTGGAAATATTGCATCATTTTTCAAGCCATGAATTGTGTACAACTGCTGGAAAATAATTGGTACTATTTTAAATGTACCATCACTAAACCAATGTTCAAAAAACCCCTAGAAAAATTTATTATAATGTTTAAAAAATTATATTAAATAATATATTTTTTTATGAATTTTGATTTCTCTTTTTCTTATCACTCTTCACACTCTTAATTCTTCTCCCCTTCTTCCTTCCTTTACTTCTCTAAGCTCTTAATTCTACCACTTTATATATCCTCTTAATGCCTCTTCATAATGCCTTTTGACTTATATGTTTTCATAGTAACTCTTATTTAGCTTATTCCCACGAATTTGTCTTTATTTCTATAATTATTTACCATTTTATAAGTTATTTAAGTATATTAAAGATGTTTTAAGGCTATTTTAGGGGTATATAATGGATATATGGTCTAAAAATGACCTAAATATCCTCTATGGTGCCTCACAATCCCTTTTTTAGCATACTAACTTGATCTAAAATGACCATGGGTTATTTTGTCCATGGGTTATTTTGACCATGGGTTATTTTGACCATGGATTATTGTGACCCTAGGTTATTGTGTCCAAGGTTATTTTGGCCAAGTTATTATGTTTGATTACCAGATGATACTGGATAATGTTTTTGAAAATGAAAGCATCCTAACAAGGGGGTTGACCCTTACACAACCATGGCCTGAAGGCAAAATTATAGGCTATCAATAGTACATAGACAACACAACAGATGCTGACTAAGGAAAAAGACAAAATATAGCACAAAGGCTAGAAGCCCTTCAAAGGGAAGGCCCTTTGAAGAATAATTCTTCCTACACCATCGGGAAATTGTCAAGGTGATGCAATCCTTAGGATCCCCAACAAAAGAAACTCTACTAGGGTAGTGGTTAGCACACCGACTAGAGTGTTGAAAAAGTTGAGCAGTGATAGCAGAATCTTTGAGTAGAGGAGTAGAAGTAGGAGGAGAGGAATGACCCACATGGATAGAGGGGGTTGCACCTGAAGTAGCAAGGGAAATACCTAGAGTTACAATAGGAGCATGACTCAAATTAACATTAGAAGCTTGACACCGATCTGCAAAAGGGGTATCACCTAGATCTTTAGAAAGGGTTTCATCTTTATCATAAACTTGTGATAATCCCTTAGAGGAAGAATCATAGAGAGAATCAGAAGCACGAATGGTCAAATGATCCTCATTTGCATCCTTCCACCAAGTAGCAACACCTTTTCGATGCAGAAGAGATCAATCTGTATCCATATGCCTAGTAGAGAAACAATGCCAACAATAGAAGGGAAGGCACTTGTAATCTAGTGCTTGAGTCCATGGACTCTCCCCAAACATGAACACCACATCCCCTAGAAGCAGCATGGAGATATCCATATCAACCAAAATGCAGGTGAAAGTAGAGTGGCCCATTGTGGCTGTAGCTTCATCCATCTTCAAGAAATGACTAATAGAGTTTTCGATGGCCTCAAAGCAAATTATCTCCCAAAAATGAAGTTGAAGATTGGGAAGGAAAACCCACATTGAGTGCATATTGAGTGGTTCAATAAGAGGGTTGAAGGAGATTGTCCAGGGTTTGGTAGAAAGAGAGTGATTCCCCCAAACCCACAACTTGTTCAACACCAAATCAAAATCGAAAGAAGAAAATGAAGAAATAAAAAACCCCCTTGCACAAGGGAAGAGCTCAATGTTACCAGAAGCTAAGGGTTGCCAAGAACTAGTTACCCAAAAAGGCATATTTTGAAGAGAGGGCTAGAGACCCACGAAGCTATAGACCAACCTATGACGTTGGTAGAAATCCACATTGTCCACCATATCTAGGCCACACACCAGCATAGGGGAGGCCTTGGCATAGACAATAGATTGATCTTTCACCTTTGGAGGAATAGTAGCAACAAATTGGTAACATGAGCATAGCTCCTTCCATTGGTAGCACATCAAACCATTCAACCTCAAAACATAGTGTATCAGTAGCAATATAATGCTCAATCTCATAATGCTTTTATCATTCATTGATAGCAACCCATGATTCAAGAAGGTGCACCCACCTATCAACAACCCCCATTCACTCATCAAAACATATCAAGATACCCCCACTCCCAACAACAACTTGGTTATGTCCATACCCATGAAAATGCTTATCAAGTATATTATCCATCAATCACACCATCACCAAGTCCACACATGGTAGGGATGCAAAAACCTCAATTTCTCACTAATACTAAATGGGAAGAGATGAAGGTTGATCTTAAGGACCTCCAAAGCAACAACTCAATGAAAGTATTCAAATTTGAGGAGCTTTGTCCATAACCCTTTTATAGATCCATCATAGCATTTCCCTTTCCCAAGAACTTTGAAATGCCAAAATTTGACAAATAAAAGGAAAGACAGATCCTCGAAGCCATTATAAAAATTTTTATGTGGCTTTCCAAAAGGTGGTATATTGTGACAATCATATCTTGCAATTGTTTCCCAAAAGTCTAAGTGGTTTTTCCTTGGAGTGGTTATCCAAGATACCATTTGGTTCAATCACTACTTTTGTTGATCTATCTGAGAAATTTGTTGCTCATTATCATCACAATATCAAATGTGAGATATCTATGCTTTATCTTTGTCAAGCTAAACAAAGAGGGATAAAGTCTTCTTGATTATACATAACAATGGAGGGCCCTTTCTATCCGCCTCCCATGTAAACTCACTAAATCTCAATTGATTCCCATATTCATCAGTAATCTTCAATGAGAGTTGGCCTATCACATAAAATTTAATTGTGCAAGTACCTTCCAAGATATACAAGCTCAAGGACCATCTATTGAGAAATCTTTAATTGACAAGCACATTATCAAATCACGAAGGATTTTTCTAACTGTCATAATAATGAGAAATCATGTTACTAGAACTAGAACAATAACTTTGTGGGTGACAATGTCATATATCCTAAGATTGTCCAAATGATAGTGGTTGCCAAGCCAACCCTTGCATAGACATACAATAACCCTCTTGTGTAGACATATGCTAATTTATCACCTCAACAACAAGCCAATAAGAAAAATTAGGCATATCATAATCCTCAAGTGCAAACCCACAATGCACAAGATAATTGAACAAATGCCATCACAATATCTCCTACATCGGCTTGATAGACATGTCAAGGTAATCCAAAAAGACAATTCACTCCCTTAGGAGAACCCTTAGACATGATCTTAAAAAAAAATGCAATCACACAACATTATTGTCTATCCACAAAACCAACCTTTTGATGAGTCCAAAATGAAACACAATCGGTACAAAGATAATGAGTATTGTGACTATCATAACATAAAAGTTCATACCACGAATAAGTGTATGCAAATCAAACACTCAGTGCAAGACCTCATTGATCAAGGTAAGATTGATGTTGATGTCACTATTGGGAAATCACCTAATGCCCGTCTTGGTTTATACAAAGATGTTTTCCCTAAGCATCAAGGGGAAGTTAGTACATCGAATGTGGGAGGTTCCCATACCATCAATCACATCAATTACAATGCAATCCAATTTGAGTATGGTAATACCACTAGTTGTATCTCTTAATTCCATCATCACATTAACATGATCTAAGTTAAAGGGGTGAATACCCAATGTGCAACTACTACTAGATGAGCTCATATGAAAATTCTTGTTTCTTCTACTCCCACCTCTCCATAAGATTCTATACCTTCATAGTGTAATATGTTAGAGAACTTAGTGAAGAATCCTACATAGATATCTATTTTGTATTTTTTGAATTCCTCACATGTCCATCAAGACATTTTAGCATGCACTTTGCAAGAGGTGTGCCCTACCCAATTCCAAGCTATAGTAGCACATCTCTCATCAACATATTACCCTAGTTTCATGAAATTTGATACCATGGTTCCTCATTCTAATCACATATGTCCCCTAGAAATTGAAGTTATTATAAATAAATGAAAGTTCAAATGAATCTTGAGTGATAGTGGTTCTTCCCTGAATCTTTGTACATAAAAATTTGTGACTCAAGTGGGGTACATTGTTCCAAATATGCATAGTTAGACTTCACCATAAAGGCATATGATAATGCTAAAAGAAGTTTAGTAGGCATGATAAATCTCCCTATTTATCTAGGTTCAACAATAAAGAATATATTGTGGCACACTATTGATCTAGACCTTCCCTTCAATATCCTCCTTGGCTGCCCATAGATGCATGACATGCAAGTAGTACCATCCACATTCTACCAATGCCTCAAGTTTTCATACCAAGGTTGTGAGATCACCATTCGTGGTGATGCAAAACCATTTGAATATCACTACACTCTTGAAGCATCATCCCCATATTCATACCACTTTCCTAGGGTGGACATTATAACCCCTCTCACTGTTCAACCATCCTCATATGTTAACCCTAATACCATCTTCAATGCTACAAAAGAGAAAACATCCATCTCATCATCTTTTTTGCAACTAAAGATCAACAATGCTAGACATAGAGAATATTATCTAGAAGGAACTTTCACTATAGGAATGTTACCTCTTAACCCTCATTCATATGGTAAACATACCAAAGACCAGAAGAAGAAAGAAGCTACGGTCAAAGAGTTTGGTCCTACAACATTCCAATCTCATGGAGATGTACTTAACCATGAAGTGATAGAGGGAGACATAAACCAATGGCTCTATAGAGACCCCCTAATGATAATGAGTCTCATCTTGAATATTTTAAAGGTAAATATCCAGCTTCCCATGAATTACCCACTAAACAATGTGGTTACCAAGGTGGAAGACTAGGGCAAGAAGAACAAGGTATGATAAAACCACTTGATCACCCTCGCAATATTGACAATTAGGGGATTGGTTTTGGAAGCTCCTCAAATGATGCCTCAACTTCAAAAAGTTCCTCTCAAAATGTGGAGAGTGACCACATTGAAATCAAAGACATACCCAAAGAGATTGTTAAGAAAGACATCGACGATATAGAAACATATTCCTTACTAGGTACCTCCAACTTATTCGACACCTTCATCCTCCTCATTGATTTACCACTTTTCCATCACAACCTTATTGATTGGGGACAAATTATTGCACATCTAGACACATTTTAAAGTGATGTGACACTCTTAGAATTCATGGGTGTTGTTGATTGTACACCCTATTTTTATCCAACTCACACAATATACAAACTTGTTTCTCAAACATACTTTAGGGAAGAGGATATCCTTAGCCACACAATTGAAAAAGAAAGAAAAAATCAAGATTCTATCGGTGAAAAACTTTCCAAGGCACCCTTAGACCACAAAATAGTAAAGAGAAGGGCATATATTCTAGTGAAAATCTCACCGAGGCACCATAAGATGAGGATTTTCCTCTTCCTATCATATATAAGAATTACACAAAAAGGTCATCCATTCTGATAGATGAAACACGAGAAGTCAATCCAGGAACTTTTGAATGTCCACGCATAACCTATGTGGCAGCCTCTTTATATAAGGATGAGTTGCAACTGTTCACCCAACTCTTACACAAGTGGGCTATCAAACTTTGTGTGGACATATGCTAACATTCCTGGCCTTGATATAGATCTTGTGGTAAATTATCTTGTATTTAAGTCATATGCTAAATCAGTCAAGAAAAAACTTAGAAATATGCATCCTCGTGTGGTCCTCTTGGTTAGTAGAAAAGCTATTGGAGGCTAAGTTCATTTATCCCTTTAATTATTTTGAGTGCATACCCAACATGGTACCAATTTCAAATCCTAGTGGTGATATCATAATTTGTACCAATTTTAGAGATCTCAATAAAGCATGTCCAAAAGATGATTTTCCACTCCCAATATCGACATGCTTGTAGATTTAACAAGCGGTCATAAATTTATTTCCATCATGGATGGCTTTTCATGGTATAATAAAATTAACATTGTTCAAGTAGACCAACACAAGACAATGTATACCACCCTATGGGGCACTTTATGCTACCAGGTCATTCCATTTGGTCTCAAGAATGTAGGCACCACATATCAATGTGCCATGACATTAATATTTCATGATCTAATCCACAAGATAATTGAGGACTATGCAGATGATCTCATGAAAAAATCCAAGTCAAGAATAGAACATCCTCCCATATTGGAATGGATCTTTGAATTTTTAGCACAATACAAGCTATGATTGAATCAAAAGAAATGTGTTTTTGGAGTTACATCTGGTAAACTCCTTGGTTTTATTGTGTCCATGTGTGGAATTGAAGAAGACACACCTCTTGTCGATGCTTATCTATTGGTTACATAATTTTATGATGAGTATGTTTGTGCAATCCAAGAACATTCCCTATGGAGACTATATGTTTTTGGTTCTCATACTTAGATTAGATCGAAGGAAGGTATTCTCTTTATTACTCCCCAATGATACTTCATTCCCAAGTCTTTCAAGACAACTTTGTGTGTACCAATAACATTGTCAATCATGAAGGTCTCATCACAAGTTTGAAAATCATCATCTAATGGACTATTAAAGAGCTATAGGTCTATGGCCATTCCCATCTTATCATTAAATGAATTAATGATGACTACCACACTGAGGATGAAAAAATATTTCCTTAAGATAGAATGGTAGATGATCTCAAGAAATGTTTCTCCTCCATCATCTTTGATTAGGTCCCTAATGTAAAGAATATAGCAGTTGACATAATGGCGATGATAGAGTCTCTCTTGGACATATAGCTTGACAACCCACGTTATGAGTTTATAGTTGAGAAACTTAATTATCCCATATTTAAAATGGCACATACTAAAATGGTGTGTAACATAATTGGTCCTCAATCACCTTAGTACCAAGATACTTATAGGCACCTTAAAAATTGTACCCTTCCAGCTAATATTTTCCATAATGATTGCCAAAAATTCATACGTTGTTCTTCTCGATATACATCATAGGAGATAATCTATATCATTATTTCTATCATGATGTCCTTGCTAGATGTCTAGGAGATAATATATATCATCATTTCTATCATGATGTCCTTGCTAGATGTCTAGATTTCATTGACACTACTCTTGCTTGATGAAAGAGGTACATGTTGGAGCCTGGAGTGCTCATATAAGTGGATAGTCCTAGCCAAGAAACTATTGAGAGTAGTGTATTATGTATCCACTATGGAGCATTGTGATTTTGTTAATAAATATTCTCCATGCTAGCAGCACCAAGCCCTGATTCATGCACCAACATAAGATCATCAACCTATTGCTACACTATGACCTTTTTCTACATGGGGCTTGTTAGGTAATAAATTTCAATGCATTCCCTAATGAGAAAATACAAAATGTGCCAAGAGGAGGGATGTGCCCAATGAATAAGGCATTAGTTTTCTTAAGCCAACTATGAGAGTTAGACAATTTTCATTTTTTGGTCTTTATCATTAGCCCTTTTTTTAGTTTTTTCTAGTTATGCCAAGTCTGCAAATGTGTTCTTCCCTTGGTTGTTAAGCATACCCCGTGTTATTGCAAGATCCTAAGAAATGATACAAAGATGGTTGTAGACAAGCAAGGTTACACCCTTAGTGTAGTATGTTCCTTCCCCCTAGTTTTTTGCCAAGATATGTCAAAATGTTAAGATCAAGTGGCCAAAGTGTGGGGTGTGTTAAGATGAGACATATAAAGAAAGAAAGGTGAGCCCAAGTTTTTTGTTACGGTTGTACAAAGAAAGTCAAGCCATGTGAAAAATAGAGGGGTACCATTAAGATGAACCTTCCAAGAGCACATGATTAATACACCCTAGGTTTCCACTATACCCAAAGCAAATGGAAGCCAAGTGACATAGATAAGCGGGGTGTGAAATGGGTGGATGTTGGAATCAAAGCAAGTAGTATGGGCCCCACCTTTCCGCACAATATTTTCAAAGGGTGTGAAGTTATGCATGAAAAATTGGGTTATTATATATTAAGAGAAGGAAAAGGTGATAACCATGTGTTCCAATGGTAAACATATGAAGCCAAGAAAGCCAGTTGTGAAAATGTGAGTGGGGTCTGTTATAACGAATGATTCGAAGCCCCATGCTGCCATGAAGATTAACTAGGAATGTTGGTATTTCTCATGGACCAATGGGGCATACAATTATGACCCTCAATTATGGTCCAACAATAGTCAAACCAATCTTGTGATGATATGTGGCATCGCGTAAGCATTGAATTTATAGGGGATCAAGGTCAAAGTAGTTTGACTATAGTTTTTCAATGCAGAATTGAAGTTTTCTAATTCCCAAGAAGAGATAACACTTGAGGCCACATTTGGAGGTGCTTTATTATTAGTTAAAGTGGTCTAATGATTGAACCATTTGTCCAGATCTTTGAGTATTAGCTTGATTGTGATTCAACCAGGACTCAATAGGTTGTACAAGATTTTATAGGGTATGTCTACTAAAGAGTTACTATAAGTTGCAAATCTGTTGCCGCTATCATTCTCAATTTGAAAATTGAAAGCTAGTGCCTAACAAAGAAATGATAAATACCTCCTTGGAAAGGTACCTTTGCATTTAGGAAGTTTTCCTTAAGTTCAAACAATTATTTGATTCATCCAATGGTATGAAGATTTCAAGGTGCAAAGGGACACAAATGCATAGGGTCATGTTCTGGGAGATATACAAAGACCAAATCCATGAGAAAAGGACAGATCATCTTGTAGTCAAAGAGGTGTTAAAAGATCTCTCTATAGAAATAGAGATGTTAAAATCATCAAGTACAAGGGAAGGTTATTCCCATATCTTGAAATTTATTTTGATCTCTATTTCTACTCGTTAATCTTCCATTCAAGGGAAGATAATATCAAAAGGTCTAGGTGTGAGAGAAGAAGAAGGGCTGTGATGAACTACAACTGATTGAATATTTGAATAAACTGAAGGAAAAGTGATTAGAGATCACCGAGTACTAAATTGATATGTAAGATGATTAAATCAATCAATATGTTGGCATTGATGTCAACTAGTCTTGACAGTACTTATCATGTTAGTTACAAACATTTGAACATCTTTCAGAGAAAGAACAAATGAAGAATTGAGATATCTACATGAGAAAAAAATGGATATGACATATAAGGATAAGGAAAACATTGGGTAACTTATTGATGAGTCTATGGCTTCATACTGTTGATTTGATTATGTTTCTTTAATCTATTATGAAGAAGAGAACTGCAATTGAACAAGACAATGTGGTCGATAATTAAAGATTTTCGGTGTACACCGAGCCAATGCAGTGTATACCGACTAACAGTATCAACCTTTTAGTTTAACTACTTATCACTAACATATTTCTTTGATAATTGAATGTGGATGAAATCATTAAATGCTAAGAACAACCGACTGAATTTGATGAGATGGATACTATTATGATTTTGAGATTAAAGATGAAGTTTGTTATGAGATCCACAACTGAAAAAATTTGGAGAAGATCTAAAGGATGAGATTGAAACGTGTTAATCACACATCTGTCGAGGAAGGTTTAAGAGGCAAAATGGATGAAGGAGATTAAGCAACAAAATCTAATGGCTAAAATGAAAATGATTTACTTGTCTATTTAAGAGATATGAGTTTCATTATTGAAACTATGCCAGAGGAAGAAGATTGTAGAGATATCACATGAAGACTATTCATGCATGCCTGATCAGACTGGTTATTGAAAGAACCAAACTACAGAGTTAACCGAGTGTCAGAGAACTATTACTGAGGGACAATAAGTTGATGAATATTGAAGAAGTGAATTTGATTATTGATTAGAGTATTTGTATGGGCTTAGCATAGATCTAAATATCTGCAATTGAGTTGTATTTGAATCAGATCATACTGTATCAGTTTAACCATTGATTCAGAAAATCTCTTAACTGAGTGGACTTAACAGTCTTATATTCTGCCCTATGTCATTCAAAGAATGTACATTGTTATCTTATTGACCCCATAGTGAATGTTGGTCAAAAGTTAACTATTAGTGGTAAATCCTCTAATAAGGTCACACCTAATAGTGTGTTTGTAACCTTTAACAGAGTTGGCTCTTCACCGAACTCACTTCAGAAGAGTGAATTATTTATGGTTACCGGTCCTAGGTGGTTTTTCCCTTAACAGGGTTTCCACGTTAAATCATTGTGTTATGTGTTATTTGTGATGATTGTTTTGTTATCATACTTTACATACTACATACTTGATTTGGTCAGTAATCATAGTTAGCTATTTAACTGGTAATTAGTAAAGTGAATAGATAGATTGATATTTTATGTTACCAAGCTGCATAATTTGTTGGAATTATTTGATAAGGTACATCTTTGTATTTGGGATTGTAGGATAACTGATCTAATTGATTCACCCCCACTCTCAGTTATTCTAACAATTGGTATCAGAGCATATTGGTTGCTTGGAATAGAGTTTTAAGGACTTCAACAGAAAGATTACAAGATGTATAAGAGGGAAGTGCCGAAGCTAAACAAGGACAACTTTACTACATGACAAAGCTGGATGAGACTTCACATATATGGAATTGGAGAATTTTCTATACCTTTACTTCAAAATGGCTACTTACAACCAGTGACTGGACCTTTAACTCTTGATCAGTTGAGAGACCAACATGAACATAATATTATTATGATAGAGATTGCTACTGCTGTATCTGATGCTGAATTTGAGGATGTCAAGGCTTGCACTACTGCAAAGAAAATGTGGGATAAAATTTCTCTAGTCTATGGTGGTGATGCAAATGTGATGAGAGCTAGAGCTGAAAGCTTAAGAGGCAAATTTGATGATATGAAAATGAAGGAAGGAGAAAACATTACACAGTACACAAACTAAATCAAAGAGGTAGTCAATGTTATCTAAGGAGTTGGTGGTGTCATTGAAGAAGATACATTGGTAAATAAGATACTAAGAACCTTGTTGCCTGCATATGCAATCAGAATATCTGCTATTCATGAAATGAGGTCTGCACCTGGTAGCACTCTTACTCTTGATAGTCTGATAGGTAAGTTAATAAATTTTGAGCTAAGAAATTTTGATAATAGTGTGGTACTGAGTGTTGAGTCTGCTTTTATGTCTTCTCTGAAGATCGGTAAATCTAGTAGTAAACATAATATAAGGAATGAAAGTGATAGTAATACTAATGACGAGCTTGATGAACTTGAAGCTCTTATGGTCTGGAGAATTCCTAAAGGTAAAGGTAGATATAAGGGAAAGTTACCTTTAGCTTGTTTTAATTGTAAAGAAGTTGGCCATATTATTGCTATATGTCCCAACAAGAAAGAGGAAGAAAAAGATAAAGAACGATCTGGTGATGGAAGCTATGGAAGAAGAAACAACAAAGGTTACTGACACTACAATATAGACAACTGAGATCACAAAGATAAGGGAAAAAAGGAATGTTATTTGGTTGGAGATGAGGACATCGACACCGACACCGACACCGACACTGATGATGACATTGAGGTAGTGTTTGTTGCAATGAAAAATGATTCTGAAGAGGAGGAAAGGTATGTAGAAACAACACTCATTTCTAAAGTTAGTAAAAATGATACTTGGATCATTGATAGTGGCTATACACATCACATGACCGGTGATGAAGATAAGTTTGATCATCTTGAGCATTATAATGGAGGATCAATAAAAATAGGTAATGATACACCGTGCATGGTTAAAGGAAAAGAATCTATTCTACTGAATGATAAAATTAGATGTGAAAATGCATACTGGGTAAAAGGACTTAATTATAATTTTTTGAGTGTGGCACAACTTAATAATTCAGGTCACCGAGTGGCATTTGAAAGAAATAAGGTAAATATCTATGATGAAAATGGAAATCTTGTCAGAACAAGAGGACAATCAAAAGGTAACTTATTTTATCTTGACAATGCTGAGAGCTCTTGTTTACTGGTGAGAAATAAAGATGCATGGTTATGGCATAAGAGGTTATGTCATGTAAATTTTGATAACATTATTAAGATCAGTAAAAAGAGAAAAGTTAGAGGATTGCCTAGTCTAACCAAACTTGATCATGTTATGTGTCATCAATGTCAAAAAGGGAAGATGACAAAATCTAGTTTTAAAACTAAGGACTACTCATCTAAAGGAATCTTGGAGTTGGTTCACACTGACTTATGTGGTCCCATGAGAGCTCAAAGCTACTATGGAGATAGATACTTTATTTTTTTTGTTGATCACTATACTAGATTGATGACAATTATGTTCTTAAATGAAAAATCTGAAGCATTCAAATTGTTTAAATGGTATAAGGCTAAAGTAGAAAAAAAAACCGAAAAAGTATTGGAATGCTTAAGGTCTGATAGAGGAGGTGAGTTTGTTTCTGATGAATTCACTAACTTTTGTAATGAGAATGGTATAAAAAGATATGTTTCTACACCTAGAACACCATAGCAAAATGGAATTGCTGAAAAGAGAAATAGATCTATTGTTGATTGTGGTAGAACAATGATGATTGAGAAAAACATTGCACAAATGTATTGGAGAGAGGCAATTAGCACAACTGTATATGTCTTAAACCGAGTTCAACTAAAGAAAGACACAAACAAGACACCCTACGAGTTATAGTTTGGATACATACCGAGTGTAAGTTATTTCAAAATTTTTGGTAGCAAGTGTTATATTCTGAAAGATGATAGGAATGGAAAATTTGACTCTAAAGGTGATGAAGGAATATTCTTAGGATATTCTACTAAAAGTAAAGCTTACAAATGTCTGAACAAAGTTACTAATAAGATGATAGAAAGTGCTAATGTAAAAGTTGATGAGTTTGTTGATAAGAATGATGTAGAAATCATGAAGGAGCTAGAAGACTATGGTAGGTTCACTTATGTTGAAGATCTAGAGTATCTACTGAAGCCATAGGCTGAGTCTATCGAGCATCAGGAAAATGCTATTGACAATCAGCAAATGGACACCGAGAATTAGGAATAAGCTACCGAGAAAGAAACTGTACCTAAATAGAATGACGAACAGAGGATAAATCAAGTGCTAGCAAGATTTGTTAGAAGACATCATCCTGAGAATCAAATCATTGGAGATAAGAAAACTGACATGCTGACAAGAAGTAAGTTGAGACAAAACACATGCTTAGTTTGTGAGTTTTAACCGAAGAATGTTAGGGATGCACTTGAAAATGAGGAATGGATAAATGCTATGAATGAGGAGATTGAAAAAATTGCAAAGAATAAGACATGGACCTTAGTGTCTAGACTGAAAGATAAAAATGTTATCGGTACTAAGTGGATTTTTAGAAATAAGTTGAATGAGAATGTAGAAGTTACAAGGAATAAGGCAAGACTTTTTTGCAAGGGATATGCACAAGAAGAAGGTATTGATTATGGTGTAACCTTTGCACCTGTTGCTAGATTGGAAGGAGTCCAAATACTACTTGCCTATGCTGCACATAAGGGATTTAAGGTATATCAAATGGATGTGAAATCAACATTTCTAAATGGAATACTTGAGGAGGAGGTCTACATAGAACAACCTAAAGGGTTTGTTGATCCGAATCAGAGAGACATGATATGTAGACTGCACAAAGCTTTATATGGACTGAAGAAAGCACCAAGGGCATGGTATGAAAGGTTACATGCTTATCTTATAAGTATTGGCTTTGTAAGAACTAGTGAAAATAGTAACATGTACATGAAAGGAGATTCTGATGATAACATTTTGATTGCTGCAATATTTGTTGATGATATAATCTTTGGTGGACAATATTAGATTTGCAAATCCTTTACTGATGAAATGAGAAAGGAATTTGAGATGTCTATGTTTGGAGAGATTAAATTCTTTCTAGTTTGCAGATTATACAATAGAAAGATGGATTTTCATCACACAATCAAAATACATTAAAGAAGTACTAGAAACTTTTGGCATGGAAGATGCTAAACCTGTGGGAACATCGATGGTGACTGGCTGCAAATTGACAAAAGATGATGAATCTACCAAGGTAAATCAGACTCTGTACTGATCTATGATTGGTAAACTAATGTATGTAGTACATAGTAGGCCTGATATTGCACATGCAGTGGGGATGGTGGCAAGATTTTCTGCCAATCCTAAAGATTCACATATGGTTGTTGTAAAGAGAATCTTGAGATACCTAAAGAAAATAGAGGACTATGGATTATGGTACACATTGGAAGGAAAATGAACTTAAAAGTTTACACCAATGCAAATTGGGCTAGAAACATAGATGACCGGAAGGGCACAACCAGTGGAGCATTATTTTTAGGGGAAAGGCTTGTGACTTGGATTAGCAAGAAACAAGCATGCATTTCTCAGTCCACTGCTGAAGCAGAGTATGTTGCTACTGCTACAAATTATTCAAATATAGCCTGGATTAGACAAGTGTTGGAAGGAATGAATGAGGTAATCACTGACCCAGTGATTATATATTGTTACAACACCAGTGCTATAAACATTTAAAAGAATCCTATGATGCATTTGAAGATAAAGCATATATCTATCAAGCATCACTACTTAAGGGAACAAGTTCAAGAGAAGAAAGTACAACTAGAATTTGTAACATCTAAGGAACAACTTGCTGACATCTTTACTAAACCATTACCGAAGGATACATTTGAATATTTGAGAACTAGACTTGGGGTTCGTCCCCTGTCTACCAGTCACTGAGGTGATCTGGAGGTTGCATCAACCTACACTTATCAGAAGATCATTCATGTTGATGCACATAGTTCACACTTTGGATTATGTATAAGATTGTGAAATATTGTAGAAACTGGAACAAAAAATTGTTTATTTGTACACTGAAGGTACATGATATGAATTGAACAACAGAAGTACTTGGCTATTGCAGAGCTGTTTGTATGTTTTCTTTGGCATTTTTGTCAAAGGGAGAGAGAATGAATATGAAAAATAGAGAGTTACATGGTAAATCAATTAATGAGAACACACAGAAAGGGAGAGACTTGAATATTTGTTGCTAAGAACAAAAAGAATCTGAGAGCTAAAAAGATCAAATCTGTAGGGAGAGTCTGCACTTGTAATGCTGTTATGTTTTGTAGTGATTAAACATATTAAATTTGAGCTCACCAAGCTACAACATTTTCTTACATAGTTGTAGAATACATGTTTGGTATGTGCATGCCATATTTTCATATTGCTTGTGTTTCCATCAATGGCAAAGGGAGAGATTGATGAACTACAACTGATTCAATATTTGAATGAACTGAAGAAATAATGATTAGAGATCACCGAGTACTAAATTGATATGTAAGATGATTAAATCAGTCAACATGTTGTCATTGATGTCAACTAGTCTTGATAGTACTTATCATGTTAGTTACAAACATTTGAACATCTGTGAGAGCAAGAAAAGATGAAAAACTGAGATATCTACATGAGAAAAAAATAGATATGAGAGATAAGGATAAGGAAAATATTGGGTAACTTATTAATGAGTCTATGGCTTCATACTGTTGATTTGATTATGTTGCTTTAATCTATTATGAAGAAGAGAACTAAAATTGAACAAGACAATGTGGTTAGTAATTGAAGATTTTTGTATACACTGAGCTAGTGCAGTGTATACTGACTGACAATATCAACCGAGCTACTTTAACTAGTTATCACCAACGCATTTCTTTGTTAAATGAATGTGGATGAAAATATTAAATGCTAAGAAGAATCGAATGAATTTGATGAGCTAGATACTATTATAATTTTGAGGTTAAAGATGAAGTTTGTTATGAAATCCATAGCTGAAAAAATTCAGAGAAGATCTAAAGGATGAGATTGAAACATGTTAATGACACATCTGCTGAGGAAGGTTTAAGAGGCAAAATGGATGAAGGAGATTAAGTGACAGAATCTAATGGCTAAAATGAAAATAGTTTACTTGTCTATTTAAGAGATATAAGTTTCATTGTTGAAACTATGCCAGAGGAAGAAGACTGCAAAGATATCACATAAAGACTATTCATGCATGCTTGATCAGATTGGTTATTGAAAGAACCAAATTGCAGAGTTAACCGAGCATTAGAGAACTATTTACTGAGGGACATTAAGTTGATGAATATTGAAGAAGTGAATTTGATTATTGATTAGAGGATTTTTATGGGCTTCGCATAGATCTGAATATCTGCAATTGAGTTGCATTTGAATCAGATCATACTATATCAGTTTAACCATTGATTTAGAAAATCTCTTAACTGAGTGGACTTAACAATCTTATATTTTGTCCTATGTCATTCAAAGAATGTACATTATTATCTTATTGACCCCATAGTGAATACTAGTCAAAAGTTAATTGTTAGTGCTAAATCCTCTAACAAGGTCACACATAACAGTGTGTTTGTAACCTTTAACAGGGTTCACTCTTCACTGAGCTCACTTTAGAAGAGTGAATTATTTTGGGTTACCAGTCCCAGGTGATTTTTCCCTTAACAGGGTTTCCACATTAAATCATTTTGTTATGTGTTATTTGTGATGATTGCTTTTTTATCATACTTTACATATTGCATACTTGATTTGGTCAGTAATCACAATTAGCTATTTAACTAGTAATTGGTAAAGTGAATAGACAGATTGATATTTTATGTTACCGAGCTGTATAATTAATTGGAATTATTTGATAAGGTACATCTTTGTATTTGGGACTATAGGATAATTGATCTAACTGATTCACCCCCCCTATCAGCTATTCTAACAAGGTGTTGGATTCATCATGCGCCCCTTGAGGAGTAGCTTCAACCCTCTCCCATGTGAAGGCATATGATAAGAATACCACACCCATGCACCTCTGTAACATTGACCATCCAAGTGTGATGGTGGAAACACACATATTTTTCCAGTTTGGTGGAGGAATCTGACCTAATGGAAATCAACAAGCCAACCCATCAGCTGCACTAGAACAAAAAACCCAAAGATAATCATTCCCTGGGTGAACAATTTTGTATGACTTGTTAGTGGTAGTTCAGAAGGGCACGCATGTGTAATTGACCTGGAACTTGTACAATCCTTGTGTTATAAAAGAGATTCAAGGATTAGTTACAAAGAGACTAAACTCTGGTAGAAAATGACATGTACGTAGGGATTCCAAAGTTCTACAATATTAGAGACCAAATACATAGCTCTAATGTATTTATAAATAGAGGGGTTTCATTTTTAAAGCTTTTGTGTAATACTCATCATGAAATTGTCTCCATTGAATGTATTTTGAATTATATGAGAGTAATAGACTAGGGGTGTGAATATTGTTGGCATAACTGATGCTAACTGATGATGTGATGGTAAGTGATTTATGGATTTGTCATGGTATATATTTGATTACATGATGATCAATTATTGAGTTGTCATTGATGTCAAGTATTAACCTAGTGTTGCTAGTATGTCGCTGTGTATAAGGTTGATGATCAAAGTGGTGTGGTAAGTTTTAGTTGTAGTGATTCATATGGGAGACTCATGAATGTCTCAGAATGTAAAATGAATGACCATTACTATTGATATTGACTGGTAAGAAAGTTATGATAAGTTGAAGTATAACAATGCAATTTATAGGACAGTTAGTGAGATGCAATAGGTGATTTGATTGGTTTGTCAAATCTTTGTTGTGTCTTGTAATGCAGTTATAGAATATGGTTTTTAACAGTGTTTGGATGTTATGGTTGTAATCACAACAAATTTGGATGATTGGTGAGAAGAGTTAGAGTCATTAACAAGTTGAAGTGTTTATCATCTTGATCGATAGTTGTTAAACCTTTGATCGATGATTGATGGAGATGTTGCAGTGATTTTGGTTAAGTCAGTCATGATCAAGTGATGTGTCTTAAATATTGGAGGTGATGATTTGGCATCACATTGATTTGAGGCTAGCATGTGTAGAAGATTCTAGATCAAGGTTGTGTGTGGTTGAAACATGTTTGACCCGTGGACATAAATTTCTATGTAAATCATTGTGATGGTTGATGTGGTGTTGGAAATTTATGGCATACATTAAATTTTGTTATTTGATGAGTTGAATTCACAAGCACAAAGATTGAAAGTTAAAATTGTAAGCCATTTAGGGAAATCTTAAGGTAGTGGACAAATTTAAAGGATTGATGAACAATATATTGAATGAAGTTGAGAGTTTTTAGTGTTGATTGTGTGTTGGGAAAGTACGGTGTAAAGTGAAAATTATGATCAATCCAGAGAAGAGATAAGTATGCTAAGAAGTGATTGTGTGCTTCAGTGGATCTGATCAAGTAGAGGTAGTGCTATTCTATAGATCATTGTTCTTGTTATTTCCTAATATTTACAATAGTCAAAATCCCTTAATTGGGTGGATTCTAGTAGGTCCCTATTGTAAATCCTCTAACAAGATGTCACATTATTTTGTGTTTGAAGTCCTCTAACACAACTACTCTTAATAGGGTAAAGGTTCTAATAGGCCTAAAGATAAATCCCTTAATTGGATATCACCTAATAGTGCTTTTGTAAACTCCTAATAGGGTTAAGCTCCTCACATGGCATACTTTAGAAAAGCACAACATTTAGTGGGTACTAATCCCCACCGTGGTCTTTTTTACTGATTTGGATTTCCATGAGATAAAAATCTATTTCATGTGTTTTAATTATTTATAGGATGTGCTTATTGTTATGATTTTTATTTACTACTATTAAAGTGAATTTTGTGAATGTTGTTATAAAGTTTAAGTAGTTGATAAAGACTTGAAAATTGGTAGATTACTGATGCACCCCTCCCATCTTAGTAATATGATCTTAGAATTAACAATTGGGATCAAAGATGAGTTCCTCTGGTGTAGTGAAGCTTAACAGGTTGAAGGCAAATATTTAAAGATGATGAGAAAGGAAGGTTCCAAATTCACAAGAGAGAACTATTGAGTATGGTATGGATGGATGAAACTATATCTTAAAGGTATGGGTGATCAGTATCGGGATCATGTGGTTACTAAATATATTGTCCCTTTAGGAGTCCTAATTGTAGATCAATTGAATATTAGACAAGAACATATTTCTACTATGGAAGATATTGCAAGTACTCTTTCAGATGCAGAATTTATAGATGTCAAAGACATGGATATTTCTCATGAGATGTGGGAGAATTTGAAAACTATCCATGGTTGAGATCCACATGTGCAAAAGAGAAAAATTGATACCTTGAGAGGAAAGTATGATGAAATGAGAATGCAAGAAAATGAGAACATAGAGCAATATAGTCAGAGAATCAAAGAGGTTGTTGTTGCTATTTGAAGTGCTGGTGGTAATATTCCTAACAAGGATGTGGTAAGAAAAGTGTTAAGAACTCTTTTACCTCAGTATGCTATGAGAGTTTTAGCTATTCAAGAGCTTAGATCTCTAGGAACTTGTTGGTGTTCAAAATGGATGCTTATGCTCTTAGGCTGCCAATATACCCTCAGATAGATTTTAGGATTGGTTAATTCCAAAATGTATAAGGATCTTAGGGTAACTGTACCAACTATAGGGACAAGACTGCCCTCTTCACTTCTGGCTCTACAAAACCAAGGCACGTGCACCTAACCTAGTGAAAACTATACTTCACACACCAAAGAATGGGTCTAAACAATAGATTGATGGTAAGAAAGTACTAAATGCCAACCTCACATTCATTAACTCTCCATTACCATTGGGTAGCACAACCACACAACCAAAGACCTAAAGCTTAGAAAGGTTATTGATTTCAATTTTTTGGAATGTAATAACTTCAACCATTGTATATTAACAAGAGGAAAACTCACTTAGGCCAGTGCCTCATCCACTGGGAAAGAGTTCCTAGACACAAAGACACACAAACTTGAGAATACTTGAGAATTCATAGCCATAAACACATTTATCTTAATCTTTACTGCTTACAAAACATCCTTACATAGACAAGGGAAAACTTATATCTCATTTAGAGCATTATTTAATCCAATCCTAGATTAGAACTCAAGAATGAAGATATATACATAAAAACACTATGTAATGAGCTAGAAAACTCAAAGCTTACTTGACTTGACACAAAGGAGAGATAAGAGTCAAATATTTGTATTAAGTATGATGAATTCCTTCTGTGTACATAATGAATCACAAGACACCTTGCTTGCAAATTATAGCTTAGACCTGCAACTTTCTTCTTTCATTAACAAACATTGAGTCCAAAAAACTATTACAAAACCCTAGGACCAGAAACTAGGGACTGATTTTGAACTTTGAAACTAGAGCCCCTACAAAATAAAAAATTCCACACTATATACCCCTGGTTACCATGGAATCCAACACAAGTTAGGATGCAACAAGCTATGGATAACCAGGGTAAGGGTTAGGGTTTCCACCCACCAAACAATTCAAACAGATCATCAATTAAAACATTGGATGGAAAACCAAGCAATCCTGAGGAATCAGATCCAAAAATTCAATCTTCACTTATGGTAAATCTTCTAGAAATGTATTGAAGATCGTGAAACTCCTACAAATTCATCTAATTTGACCCTTGCAACATGCTTCAAGAAAGTAAACCCATTCCCCACGGTACAAAACTCTCTGCAAATAATCATCAGACTCACTGGACCACACCACAACAACTGCAAATCATTTCTATTAAGTTCAGCCGTCGAAACATTCAATTCTGGTCCTTTTTGTCACTGGAAAGCATTCAAATTTTCAACTATGCAAAGAATGGCTACTTTATGGTGCTTACCGACGTATCAATGACCCATATTCAAATCCGAGCTTGGTTTATATCGTGACCGTTAGATGCTTTCCTTTTCTCGGGTTATGTTTTTTACTTTATAAGAATTTGGTGAATATGCGACTGAAAAAACCTTCGCCCATTCGTGAGAACTTTGAGAGCACCACTAAATTATTTGGCTATTACGTGAACACTATTTGCCAAATCGCTAAGTCTTTAGACCCCTTACCAAAACATCACGCAAACTAGTGAACAAAGCAAGCATTTGTCAGAACCGCCAAAAAGAGTGAGAAAATTTTACTGGGCCCGCATCAAGAAGATCAACAGTTGTATCATCTTTGCATAGACCTCCAAGATTCCTTCAGATCATAAGACAACTGTCAGATGAAGAATCTTACCTTTCTCTAACAACCTTCTGACACCAAAAGAGATCAACGACCGTCTTAAGTTCGCATGTGTAAGAAAAAAACCATCAGATTACACGTCAACCGTCGATGCTCTGCAAGTGTCAGAACCCACTGAACCTTGAAAAACCTAGCCCCACTGACAACATGCTCAGTCACACAACATGGATGAATCAGATAATGATAAATCATCACACTTGGCATGTGGACCCACTGGACTTTATCCCCTCTGAAAAAGGTAGAATCGATGGTTGGCGTAAGATCTTAAACCTCTGACACATCCCATGAGATCATATGCCCATCGTTGATCGACTGAAAATGTCAGGACCCTCTAAAAAACTTAGAAACCAGGTCCCATTGACAACTACCACCACATTAACACATGGACCAATCACAGATCGCCATTTGTACCTATGTGTCACCTCGGACCCACAGTCTGAAACACTACGTCACAAAGAGAATCAATGGTTGTTGTAAGATCGCAAGCCTCTGACAAAACCCTTGTGAACTTATGAAAACCCTAGGATTAAGATGGTGTCAGAGATCCTGGGCCTGGGAAACATCAAACCAAAAATATAGGAAAAATTAAGGCACTGACTTAGGAAACATTAAAGCACCGCCGGGCCTGTAGACTTAGGAAAACATTAACCTGGAGACTTAGGCAAATTGACAATTATTAAAAGGGGCCTAAAAATAAAACCTTTAGTTGCAAGATCGCATAACATGAAAAAGGTTCATGCGATCATGCGACAAAGAGGTTAACAATTTAGCACATGCATTTTAGAGTTTTAAGTGGCCTAAATAAAGTAACACAAAATTAGAACAAGGCTAGGGCATTTTTAGGGCCTTTTCACTACAACGGCTAGTTTTCAAAAATTTCACCTAGGGTTTGAGCCAGAGACCTAAAAAAAATTGCAGAGACCGATAAGAAAAGGTAAGAGCCATGAAATTTTTTACAGGTGCTAATAGTGGCTCATACTCAGGGATGTGTATCTCCTACAGATACAATGCGCAAGCTAGAATTTCCTGGAAGAGCAGACCAACTCAAAATTTTGACCCAAAAAGCAAAAATAGATGACTGTACAGGGGAAAACCTAAACTACTGCTCATGGAAAAGATACTTCAAGAGAAGTAAAACTTTAGGAATTGTCCATGAACAGGCAATTCCAAAGTACCACCAGTTAAATCCTTCAGGACATAAGAATCTGTCCCCCATTTGCTGTCAATAAGATAAGGGCCCAACCAAATTGGATCAAACTTTCCATGCTTCCCCTTATCTTCTAACCTTGCATTCCACATCAGGACAAGATCATCAACTTCAAAACTTCTATGAGTAGCCCTTTTATCAAATAATTTCTTAAATTGTCTCTGCAATGTCTCATTTCTTTCATGTGCATCTCTCCTTACCTCCTCCAATTGGATCAATTCATCCATTCTTATTCTCATCTCATCATTCAAATCTTCATCATATGCCTGGATGAACTTATACATTTGCAATAGATTATTTTGAGGCAATCTAGCACTTATTCCATATACCAAATCAAATGGAGTACAACCTATGGCCTTCTTAATAGTTACCCTATCAGCCCATAGTGCCCACCATAACTTTGAGTCCCAGGCTTTCTTATTCTTGTCCAACACTCTCTTGAGAATCTTGATTAGACTTTTGTTACTGGACTCAGCTTGACCATTTCCTTGTGGATGATATGGGGAAGAGAATGAAATGTGTATCCCATATTGCTGACAAAAATCACTAAATTCCTGTGATCTAAAACACATTGCATTATCAACCACAATTACCTCTGGGCAACCAAATCTGGTAAGGATGTTCTGCATCACAAAGTCTATCACCACTTTGCTAGTTGCCTTTCTAGTAGGGATAGCTTCAACCCACTTAGTAAAATAGTCTATTGCCACTAGTATGTAAGAATGTCCACCACTAGATTTATTTGGAATTTACCCAATAAAGTCAATACCCCACTTCTAGAAAGGAGCCTGAACTGCAACAGGCCTGAGTGGTAAATTTCCATTATATTTCAACTTTCCAGCAAATATCTGACATGCATCACACCTTACAAACTGATGTGTATCCTTAAAAATTGTAGGCCACCAAAATCCAGACCTAAGGATCTTGTGAGCTATGGTCTTTGCCATATAGTGTCCTCCACACACACCTTGGTGCATTTCCTTTAACAGAGACTCAGACTTCTCATGATCTATGCACTTTAGGAATACTCCTTCATTGCTTCTCCACCATAACTTACCATGTATAATGGCATACCTTGCAGATTGCAACTTGAGAGTTCTTCTTCTATTTTCATCCATCTCAGGGGGGAGGATCAATTTCTACAAGTAACCAATAATATCCTTGTACCAGTCACAATGATCCATATCACAAACATATGGCCTTTGTTCTTCTTCTAACACATTCACATGATTTGCAATTAAATTACTTTGTGCCATTAATTTTGCAAGACCTAAGCCTCTTACCAACTTTGTAATCTGGATATCAATATTAAATTCTTGGATCCTATTGATCCATCTACATCTTTTCCCTAAAACTTCTTGTTGCACCAATATATCCTTAATTGCAACACTAGGAACATAAGCAACCACCTTAGCTCCCACAAGGTAACATCTAAAAGCCTTGACTACTTTAACTAAGGCATAAGCTTGTTTCTCGGTAATATCATATTTCAATTTTGCTGCTTGTAGGGATTTACTAAAAAATGATATGGGTTGCTCATATCCATCTGAGTTCTTCTACAACAAAATTGCTGCAACTGTATGACAAGAAGAAAAAGAAAAAATTTGCATGGGCTTACCATAATCAGGTGTCCTCAAAATAGGAGCATCCTTGATGGCCTTTTTGATATTTTTGAAAGATTCATCTACTTCTTCATTCCATTCAATCTTTGCTTCCTTTTTCAACATTCTAGAGATAGGGATACTAATTTCTACAAAATTTGTAACAAATCTCCTTAGAAAGTTTACCTGCCCAAAGAAGGACTACATTCCTTTAACATTTCTAGGTGGTGAAAGCTTGTCTATAGCCATAACCCTTTCAGGGTCAATCCTCACTCCATCCTTGGTGTCAACATAAGTACTGAAATCCATCTCTTGACCCTCAAAATGAGAATCACACTGCAAAAACCTTAGTATATCCTAATCATTAGAAAAAACCTACCAATTTTCAACATTGTCTGGGATAGAAGGCCTAGACTTACACTCAATTTTGGATATCCCTGCAAAGGTAATGTCCTTTGGCCTTAGTGCTATGTTTTCCAATAAGTCAACCATCTTGTTTTGGCTTCTATCCACCCAATCAATACCAAAGGCATTGAAACCTTCAATTTCATCCTAAAAAACATTTCTATATTGTTTCAGCCTTTGATTCTTAGATGAATATTTTGATCTAATCTAAGAAATTATTAACTCAGAGTCACCAATCACCCTAAGATTTTTGATTCCATGTTTTGATGCTTGTCTCAAACCAATCAGTAGGGCCTTATATTCAACAACATTATTTGTGCAAAGGAACAAGAGAGTGAAAGAAAACTTGAAAGTCCTACCACTTGGGGATATCAATAGCACTCCTGCTCCGACACCTTCCTTTGAACTTGCTCCTTCAAAATACAGGGTCCATAAGACATTACCTTCTACCGTATTATTTTCATCATCAACTAGAAGGATAGGCTTGACCTTTTCTTGCACTTCTCTCTCCTAAACTTGGAAAGCACCAATGTCAGTGTCAACAAAACAATTCATATTGTCATCTTCATCCTCCTCAATCATATGTGGAGTTCTAGTTTCCCTTGAAACTTTCAAACTTTCTCCTTCAATGCTAAAAGTAGCAAAAGACAAGTCACATTGAATACTTCCTCCCATAGAAGCACTCCATTTTCTAGATAATAGCATTCCATACTGAGGAGGAATGTCAACTAAAAGAACACACATAATTAGTTGTTTGTTAGAAAATGCTGCTAATTTATAAGGAAAAGCCTTAATGGTACCAATGACTAGCACTTCTCTTGAGTCCATAGCTTGGCATCTCCCATGAGGTGTATCAACCTTTAGTCCTAATGACTTCACGATCTCTGTAGGCATGACAGTGTTTGATGCTCTAAAATCAATCATGCAATTCTTCAATAATTTCCCATTTATCATAAGGGACAAGAAAAAAGGATCAACTGTCCCTGATGCACCATTTACAACATTTACATTCAAAAATATCTAAGGGATCTTAGAGATAATTTCTTCACTTTTATTATCAGGTGTGTCATCTAGAGAAGCCACATGCTTGTCACCTCTATTCACTTTTTGGACCTTTATAGAAGAGGCACCATTTACCCAATCCAGAGCCTTGACCTTGTGCTCTTCTATTCTCATCATTTCCAAAAGTGGAACTTTGACAGTTATTTGTGAAAGCAATTTACTCATATCTATGGGAACATATGTATGGTTACCCATGTCATCCTTAATCATAGTGCCATCTTTAGCTGCTACTTTGACAGTCAAGTCAGATTTACCTTTGTATAGAAACTCATCATCCTTCTGAGGTATGGGAACAACTAGTTTTGATGTCTTTGCTTTACCTTGAGGTATTGCAGCAGGTCCCATCTTCTTTTTTACTTTAACCTTACTGACAACACCAACATCTTTCTCCTTTTCCTCATGCTATTGTGTACTCTTTTCTAGTTTTTTGATAAACATGCTACCAAGTTTACCATTTGTGCTTCCAATTGTCCTATTTCTCAAATTATATTTGCTCCTAGCTTGAGTGACCATGTCTGCAGTGATTTGAGCAATTTCCTCATCAGAGGGTCTCCTTAAGGAAATATGTTCCTCACACTTCAAAGCACCACATCCAACATCATCAAATTATTCTTCCTCATCATTAGTAGAGTCAACCTCATCCCATGCCTGTGATGAAGTAATTGCACAACCACTTTGATCATAGTGCTCATCCTGTTCCTGGTTCTCAGATAAACTCAAAGCAATAGTACAATGTTCTGGACTATGAGGAGATTGACAAGTAGTACACCATGGGATATCATCATTCATGTTAACTAAATTTCTTTGCAAAGGATCAGGAATCCTATCATCAGGCCTATCCCTTTTAACTAGAAAAATGGGCTTGCCATCCTTCCACTGAGTATTGTATGGGTAATTCTGCATTCTTGGTTGCCTGCTAAAATTACTTGAAACAGGCCAATCATTTATTGCAACCCTATTGTTTCTTTTTTCATCAGGCTTTAGATCCTCTAAAGCACTTAGAATCTACTTTAGATTATCCTCCTCCTTCGGCTTAAAATTAGCAGACCTTCCCATCTCTTTCTTATTTTGCACTTGAGGCCTATAATCATCTCTTCTCCCTAATTTTCCTGATATTCTTCTATTGCTTTCTATGTTGATAGCCAACTTGTAAGCCTCCCCAAGATTTCTAGGGTTCTTATCCCTTAAAAGGTAGCCCATATTTGCATCAAAAGCATTTAAGTATGTCACAAGACACACTCTATCATCTAACCTGATAACTTGCAGGAGCCTATGCATAGCCTTTTGGAATGTTATATTAAATTCAAGGACCTCTTCATTTTGATTTTTCTTTATGTTATTGAATTCATTCAAAATAAAACCCTCATTTGTTTTATCTCCATAATGCTCCTTGAAACAATTCTTAAATTCATTCCAAGATCCTATACTAGCATGGGGAAATCTTCTAAACTAGTCCCTAGCATCTTCGGTCAGAGATTGCACAAATAACTTCATTACAACATCATCAGGCTCAAAATTATAATCATCTATTACATCCATAATTTTTTTTAGATGTTCCTCACATGTGATGACATTATTCCCAGAAAACTTTGGGAGCCTCTTTCTAATTTCATTAGGATAACCAGGAATACCAAAAAAGATAAGTTGTTTGTACCTTTCATGAATAGGAACTCCTTGAGGTGGGTCCATTCCTTGAGATGTAGATGTCCCTATGTTTGAACTTGCAGGAATTTTAGCAGCACTTGGAATGCCATTTGTCTGAGTTGCAAGGTTACCATGATTTCTACCTTGCCCCAAAAAGGAAGCAGCAACATTTGAAGGTCCTGAGGTATGCTTGAGAAAATCAATCTTCTTTCTCATTTCTGCAGCAGTAGCCTCCAATTTTTCTTTCTCTAATTCTTTCTCTTTTCTAGCTTTCTCAAGGTCTGCATCTAATCTCAACCCTTGCTCTAATGGGTTTTCCACATGAACTTGTTCATTGATTTGAACTCCAACAACTTTCTATTTGCCTTTATCTCTAGGCCTAGTTATCTCATGTGTTCTCTGCACAATAGGCTATTCATCTTCTCTTTCAGGCTCTGGGACAAAATTAATTGCCTCCAAATCTAACAACTGCCTCTTTAGCTAACCAACCCTTATCATTGCTTGTCTTACTCTATCTTCTTTATCTTTTTCTCTTTGCTGTCTGATAACAACTTGCTCTTTAACTCTTCTTTCCAACTCATAGAGCTCTTCAAAGATTTCTTCTGATTCTGGGAGAGTAGTCTCAAATTCATCATCTCCCACTTGAAATTCATCCTCATACTGGTTCAATCCCAAATCAGCAGCCTCTTCATATTCTGAAATATTTTCTTCTTGACTAGGCTTGGTTTGAGTTTCTTGTCTTGTATCCTTTTTATTTTTCCAAGTATGAGAAACATTTCTTTTCTTCTTTCCTCCCCTTGTCTGCTGACTAGGCCTAGAAGTGCTTGGAATACCTTCTTCCATTCCACCTTCAGGATGCTCCTTTCTTTGAGACCTAGTACCTTTGTAACTCATTTTATAAATAATCTACTGACTAGCACTGCTGTAGAGATGTTTGAGTTGCCACCCAAAAATATTGGGAATCTCACAATACTATTTTCTCACTAACAAATATCCAAGAGCTTGACAAGACAAGGGACAAGAATAACCCTGTTTCTTCCAATGATGACCTACTGGTTACTATAGACTTGTGTAAAATTTTCCTAGTAGAGTCACCATCTTGTTGGTGTTCAAAATGGATGCTTATGCTCTTAGGCTGCCAATATACCCTCAGATAGATTTTAGGATTGGTTAATTCCAAAATGTATAAGGATCTTAGGGTAACTAGACCAACTATAGGGACAAGACTGCCCTCTTCACTTCTGGCTTTGCAAAACCAAGGTAGGTGCACCTAACCCAGTGAAAACTATACTTCACACACCAAAGAATGGGTCTAAACAATAGATTGACAGTAAGAAAGCACTAAATGCCAACCTCACATTCTTTGACTCTCCATTACCATTGGGTAGCACAACCACACAACCAAAGACCTAAAGCTTGGAAAGGTTATTGATTTCAATTTTTTGGAATGTAATAACTTCAACTAGTGTATATTAACAAGAGGAAAACTCACTTAGGCTAGTGCCTCATCCATTGGGCAAGAGTTCTTAAACACAAAGACACACAAACTTGAGAATACCTGAGAATTCATAGCCATAAACACATTTATCTTAATCTTTATTTCTTACAAAACATCCTTACATAGACAAGGGGAAAATTATATCTCATTTAGAGCATTGTTTAATCCAATCCTAGATCAGAACTCAAGAATGAAGATATATACACAAAAACACTATGTAATGAGCTAGAAAACCCAAAGCTTACTTGACTTGACACAAAGGAGAGATAAGAGTCAAATATTTGTATTAAGTATGATGAATTCCTTTTGTGTACACAATGAATCAAAAGACACCCTGCTTGCAAATTATAGCTTAGACCTGCAACTTTCTTCTTTCATTAACAAACACTAAGTCCAAAAAACTATTACAAAACCCTGGGACCAGAAACTAGGGACTGATTTTGAATTTCAAAACTGGAGCCCCTACAAAATAAAAAATTCAACACTATATAACCCTGGTTACCATGGAATCCAACACAAGTTAGGATGCAACAAGCTACGGATAACCAGGGTAAGGGTTAGGGTTTCCACCCACCAAACAATTCAAATAGATCAACAATTAAAACATTGGATGGAAAACCAAGCAATCCTAAGCAATCAAATCCAAAAATTCAATCTTCACTTATGGTAAATCTTCTAGAAATGTACTTTATGGCACTTACCGATGTATCAACGGTCCATATTCAAATTTGAGCTTGGTTTATATCGTGACCATTAGATGCTTTCCTTTTCCTGCGTTATGTTTTTTACTTTATAAGAATCTAGCGAATACGGAACTGAAAAAACCTTCGCCCATTCACAAGAACTTTGAGAGCACCGCTAAATTATTTGGCTATTACGTGAACACTGTTTGCCAAATTGCTAAGTCTTTAGACCCCTCACCAAAATATCACGTGAACTAGTGAACAAAGAAAGCATTTGTCAGAACTACCAAAAAGAGAGAAAATTTTACTGGGCCCGCATCAAGAAGATCAACGGTTGTCTCATCTTCGCATAGACCTCCAAGATTCCTTTAGATCATAAGACAACCATTGAATGAAGAATCTTACCCCACTCTGACAACTTTCTGACATCAAAAGAGATCAATGACTATCTTAAGTTCACATGTGTAAGAAAAAACCCATCAAATTACACGCCGATCGTTGATGTTTTGCAAGTGTTAGAACCCACTGAACCTCAAAAAACTTGGCCCCATTGACAACATGCCCAGTCACACAACATGGACCAATCAGATCACAACAAATCATCACACCTGGCATGTGGACCCACTGCACTTTATCCCCTTTGAAAAAGGTAGAATCGACGATTGGCGTAAGATCTTAAACCTCTGACACATCCCATGAGATCATACGCCCATCGTTGATTGACTGACAATGTCAGGACCCTCTGACAAAATCAGAAACTAGGTCCCACTGACAACTGCCACCACATTAACACATGGACCAATCATAGACCACCATTTGTACCTACATGTCACCTTGGACCCACAGTTTGAAACACTACATCGCAAAGAGAATCAATGGTTGTCGTAAGATTGCAAGCCTCTGACAAAACCCTTATGAACTTATGAAAACCCTAGGATTAAGATGGTGTCAGAGATCTTGGGCCTGGGAAACATCAAACTAAAAATATAGGAAAAATTAAGGCACTGACTTAGGAAAAATTAAAGTACCACTGGGCTTGTAGACTTAGGAAAACATTAACCTGGAGACTTAGGCAAATCAGCAATTATTAAAAGGGGCCCGAAAATGAAACCTTTAGTTGCAAGATCGCATAACATGAAAAAGGTTCATGCGATCATGTGACAAAGAGGTTAAAAATTTAGCACATGCATTTTAGAGTTTTAAGTGGCCTGAATAAAGTAACACAAAATTAGAACAAGGCCAGGACATTTTTAGGGCCTTTTCACTACAACGGCTAGTTTTCAAAAATTTCACCTAGGGTTTGAGCCAGAGACCTAAAAACAACTGCAGCGACCGACAGAAAAAGGCAAGAGCCATGAAAATTTTTACAGGTGCTAACATAACTATTGTTGTTACTCTTGATGCTTTAATAAGAAAGTTGATTGCATTTGAATTAATTAATTATGACAATAGTATGCGTAAAGTGGAAGTTGCTTTCAAGTCATCATTGACTCTTGCACCATCTAGGAAAGGAAATGAGATATATCTAATAGATCTTCAACATTTTACTCTAAAGATTATGAATCTGTCATGTTTGAAGAAAGAGAACATGAAGAATTGGAAGCATTATTTTCTAAAAGACTGCCTAGAGGAAAAGGTAAATGTAAGGGTAAGCTACCTTTGAAATGCTTTACATGTAATAAGATTGGACACATTGCCTCTAGATGTCCTGACAATGATAAGAAGGAGAAGTCAAGGAGATTAAAGGACAAGAATAAGAAAGCATGTTACCTTGTTGAGGAAGGTGTCACTGATAAAAAATCTAATGGTAAAGATGATGAAGAAATTGTCTTTGTTGTAGTAAAGGAAGAACCCTCAAAAGAAGGTGAGAAATATTTGTTGTCTAACATGAATCACAATGGTGACTGGATAATTGACAGTGGATGCACTCACCATATGACTGATGATAGAAGAAAATTCATCAAAATGGAGGAATGTGATGGAGGTTCAATAAGATTCGGTAATGATGCTCCCTATATCGTGGAAGGTAAAGGATCCATTTCTTTAAATGATAAGAAAAATTATGATGATGTTTATTGGGTTGATGGTTTGAAATACAACTTGTTAAGTGTATCTCAATTAAACAATAAAGGATGTAGACTGGAGTTCAATGAAGCTATATGCATGATCATTGGGAAAATAGGAGAATTGATTGCTACTAGTGAACAAACTAAAGGTAAATTGTTCCATCTGAATTCTACAATTAAGAATTGTCTGATTGCTAAGGTAGAAGATTGTTGGTTATGAAATAAAAGGTTTTATCATATAAATTTTGATAACCTAGTCAAAGTTTGTAAGATGAATATAGTAAGAGGTTTTCCTAACCTAGTAAAGCTTGACAATGTGATGTGTAACGAATGCCAACTTGGGAAGTTAACTAGTTCATTTTTTATCAATAAAAATTACTCTTATGAAAGTATCTTAGATTGGGTTCATACTGATCTATGTGGTCCAATGAGAAGTTGTAGTTACTATGGTGATAGATATTTTATGTTACTTGTTGATGATTATTGTAGAATGATGTGGATTATTTTTCTTAAGGAAAAATCAAAATCTTTTTACATGTTCAAGATATACAAATCTAGAGTGGAGAAGGAGATCGGTAAGACCCTAAAATGTCTCAAATATGATAGAGGTGAGTTTACTTCACATGATCTTATTTCATACTATGAGGAATAGGAAATTAAAAGGTAGATGTTAGTTCTTAGAACACCTCAACTGAATGGTGTTGCTGAAAGATGAAATAGATCTATCAGTGATTGTGCCAGAACATTAATGATTTAGAAAGGTGTTGCGCAAACATTTTGGAGAGAAATAGTGGGCACTACAGTTTATACATTGAACAAAGTTCAACTAAAGAAAGGTACAAACAAAAATACTTGAGTTGTGGCATGGTCGATCCCCTCGTATAAGTTATTTCAAAGTTTTTGGAAGTAGATGTTATATAAAAAGAGATGAACATTCAAGAAAGTTTGACTTAAGAAGTGATGGGGGAAATATTCTTAGGATATTCCATAAAGAGAAAAGCCTAAAAGTTCTTGAACAAAAGAATAAACAAGATAGTGGAAAGGGCTAATGTGAGAGTAGATGAGTTTTATGAACAAAATGATGAATCCAACAAGAATGAACCTGATGAATATCATGAGTTTGTATATGTACAATTGGTGGAGCAAGAAACTATAGAAGAACCGATGGAGAGATAGGTTAATGAACAAGAACATATTCAAGTGGTTGAAGGTACTCCAAGATTTGAACCAATGTTGCCAGGGTATGTAAAACTAAATCGTTCACCTGATCAAATTATTGGTGATAGAAATATTGGTGTTTTGACAAGAAGGAAAGAAAAAGTACATGTTTAATATCTAAACTTGAACCTAAAATTGTGAAATATGCATTGAAAGATGATGATTGGTTGAAGGCTATGGAAGAAGAATTAGAAAAAAATTGATAAAAACAAAACTTGGACATTAGTACCCAGATCGGTGGACAAGAATGTAATCGGTATGAAGTGGATTTTTAGAAATAAGATGAATGAGAAAGGTGAAGTGATAAGGAACATAGCAAGATTATTGTGCAAAGGATATGCACAAGAGAAATCCATGGACTATGGTGAAACATTTTCACATTTGGCCAAACTTGAAGGTGTAAGGATATTGCTTGCAAATCCTGCTTACAAAGGATTCAAGTTATATCAAATGGATGTTTATTCAAGATTTCATAATGGTGTATTAGAATAAGTATACATTGAAAAACCAGAAGGATTTGGTAATGAAGAAAGTAAGAACTTGGTGTGAAAATTACAAAAAGATTTATATGGATTGAAGAAAGCACATAGATCATGGTATGAGAGATTGCACTCTATATGATTTCGATTGATTTACAAGGACATGTGACAATAGTAATGTATATTTGAATATTGAGAAAGATGATAGGTTACTGATTGTAGAAATATTTTTTGATGATATAATTTTTAGTGGTGTAGAAGAAATGAGTAGATCATTTGTAGAAGAAATGAGGAAATAATTCAAGATGTCTATGATCAGTGAGATCAAATTCTTTATTGGATTGCAGGTTCAACAGTTGAAAGAATGTATCTACATCCACCAGTCCAAATATGTGAAAGAGATATTAAAAAAAATTGGGTTAGAAGACTCAAACCTAGTTGGTACCCCTACCGTAACTAGTTGCAAATTATCAAAAGAGGATTCTAAAGAGGTGGATGAGACTCTGTATAGGTCCATGATCAGTAAGCTACATTATATGGTGCATAGTAGACCAAACATTGTATAGGTAGTTGGATAAGTAGCTATATTTTCTTCTAATACTAAGGAATCACATTTGATTGTGGTGAAGAGAATATTTAGATATATTAAGGGAACTACTGATTATGGTCTTTAGTATGGACATAAAGGTAATTTTTCATTAAGTGTATTTACTGATGTTGATTGGGCAGGAAATGTTGATGATTGGAAAAGAACAAGTGGAGGTGCATTTTTTCTTGGAGATAGGCTTGTATCCTGGACAAGCAAGAAGCATAATTGTATATCACAGTCAACAACTCAAGCGGAATATGTTGCTGCTACAATTAATTGTACATAGGTTGGGTGGATTAAAGAAGATTTTGGAAGAATTCATGAAAAGATAACTAAACTGGTGGTTATCTATTGTGACAATACAAGTGCCATTAACATATCTAAAAACCCGGTGATGCACTCTAAGACTAAGCATATAACTATCAAATATCATTTTTTTAGAGAATAGGTACAAGAGAAGGAAGTAAAGTCGTAATATGTGCCAAATAAGGAGAATGTTGCTGATATTTTCACAAAGCCATTACCTAAGGATTCTTTTGAGTATCTAAGAGGTAAGTTAGGGGTTATTCCCCTATTTGACTTGAATTAAAAGAAGATGCTATTACATCATTCCAAGTGTATTCCAGTGAATAAATTTTATGTTTAGATTGATGTTGGGTGGTTACTCCTTAGGGGGAGAAGTCTATGAAGTGATGTGTTGAGTTGAGTTAGGTACAAAAAAGAAGACATAAGGTGTGTTTGACATCTTTGGCATTTTTGTCAAAGGGGGAGAGTAAGTAAGGAAGAGATGAAAGGAGCTTGTTTAGAATTGTAGAAGGAAAGTTGTAGATAAGAGAAGTTCAATGAAAGATGGATTCATTGCAAGATCAAGTGAAAGACAAAAGTGGGAACATTATTTAATTCCTAGTATTGTTGGTATTGATGATAGTGTTTCCATGAAGAGTAGAGAGTTTTTCTATCAATGCAAAAGGGGGAGATTTTTAGTATAACTAATGCTAACTGATGATGTGATGGTAAGTAATTTATGGAGTTATCATGCTATATATTTGATTGCATGATGATTAGTTATTGAGTTGTCATTGATGTCAAGTATTGACCTAGTGTTGCTAGTATGTTGTTGAGTATAAGGTTGATGATCAAAGTGGTGCAGTAAGTTTAGGTTGTAGTGATTCATATGGGAGACTCACAGATGTCTCAAATTGTCAAATACATGATCACTACTGCTGATATTGACCAGTAAGAAATTTATGATCAAATGAAGTATAACAGTGTAATTGCTAGAACAATTAGTGATAAGAGATAGTTGATTTGATTGGTTTGCCAAATGTTTGTTGTGTCTTGTACAATGTGGTTATAGGATATGGTTTCTAACAATTTGTGGATGCTATGGTTGAAATCACAATGAATTTAGATGACTAGTGAGCAGAGTCAGAGTTGCTAACAGGTTGAAGTGTTTATGATCTTGAGCGACAATTGTTAAATCTTTGATTGATGATCAGTGAAGATGTTGCGGTGATTTCAGTTAAGTCAGTCATGATCTAGTGATGTGTCTTAAAGATTGGAGGTGATGATATAGCATCACATTGATTCAAGGCTAGCATGTGGAGAAGATTCTATATGAAGGTTGCATGTGGTTGAAACGTGTTTGACTCATGGATACAAATTTCTATGTAAATCACTGCTATGGCCAATACAAAGTTGGAAATTTATGGTGTACATTAAATTTTGTTGTTTGATAAGTTGGATTTGAGTGTGAAGATTAAAAGTTAAAATTATAAGCCATTTAGGGAAATCTTAAGGTGGTGGAAAAACTTAAAGGCTTGACAAACAATATATATTGAATGAAGTTGAGAGTTTTTAGTGTTGATCGTGTGTTGGGAAAGTGCGGTGTAAAGTGTGAATTGTGATCAAGCTAGAGCAAAGATAAGTGTGCTAAGAAGTGATTGTGTGCTTTAGTGGATCTGATCAAGTAGAGGTAGTGCTATTCTATAGATCATTGTTCCTATTGTTTCCTAATAGTTACAACAATCAAAATACCTTAATCAGGTGGATCCTAGTAGGTCCCTATTGTAAATCCTCTAACAAGGTGGCACATTAGTTTATGTTTGAAGTCCTCTAACAAGGCTACTCTTAATAGGGTAAAGGTTATAATAGGCCTAAAGGTAAATCCCTTAACCGGGTAGCACCTAACATGGTTAAGCTCCTCATAGGATGTACTTCAGAAAAGTACACCAGTTAGTGGGTACTAATCCCCATCGTGTTTTTTTTCCTGATTTGGGTTTCCATGAGATAAACATCTGTGTCATGTGTTTTAATTATTTTGTGGATGTTCTTATGGTTATTATTTTTATTTTCTTCTATTAAAGTGAATCTTGTGAATTCTGTTATAAAGTTAAAGTGTTTGATAAAGACTTGAAAATTGGTAGATTACTTTTTCACCCCTCCCCTCTCAGTAATCTGACCTCAGAATTAACAAAGATCATCTTGTAAATTTTGGATTGTAATTTGTATTGTTTGTTCCATAACTTTTTGTTAAGGATGAGGTTAAATGCTTTATATAAATAATAGTAATTAAAACATGTGATATGGATCCATAAGTACAATACCATGCTGGCATAAGAGGGATATGTTAATTTTAGAAATTAACAAACTATAAATCCTAATGATTCCTGCCTCATTTGTTTATGAGGATTCTTTACAGTTTAGTGTTTGACTCTGTAGCCTAGATTGGGAATTGGTCCATTTATAGCTTCCTCCATTCTCAATAACAATCCTAAAATACCCCAAATAGTTTTAATTTATATTATGTGATTTTTTGGAATGAATCTCAATTCCCTATCTATTATAAACTATCAAAATTCTAGAGTTGAGCCGACCCTGTGAGTGACTAATTTATACATTGATGTGTTGTGCCTGGGAATAATTTGTTGAATATGCAATATTAAATTTCATATGATCATTTAGTTAATATTGAGTGATAGGGGTACTCACTAGGGTTTTGTAGAACCCAAATTCAAGGAGATATTGCACATCTCTATAGAATTCTTGAACAATTGGCCATTGAACTCAAACTTCTATTGATAAAAGAAGGTTAATTATTAGGTAAATATGAGACATCAGATGGAGAAACCAACATAGCTTCAACCTTGTTGGAAAGGCCCCCCGTCATCTTTTGATGACCATACGTATATCATTTCTACCATCAAGTACTTCACTAAGTGGGTTGAAGCCATTCCACTCACCCTTACTACTGGAGTCTAGATCTTCAAGTCTATCCTATACACATCATTTGGTGTTCTGGAGTCCCTTCCGCCATCTTTACTAACAATGGAAATCACTTCAAAAACTACCATGTATAGGACTTGATTAATACATTCCATATCCACCACTATTAGTCCTCTCCATGTTATCCATGAGGAAATGACCAAGATGAGGAAACCAATAAAACCATTGTATGTATCCTCAAAAAGGTTGTTAATGACACTGGTTGTAACTAGAATCTCTACCATCAACCTAACCTTTGGGCGTATCATACTAGTGTTCGAGCCCCGACCATTTCTACTTCACACTCTCTTGTTTATGGTGTGAAATTCATCTTTCTAATAAAAATTGAACTACCATCTCTACGAATATCTTTGAGGGATTTCATCTTTGATGAAGATTGTTTTGTAGCAAGGCTTACTCATTTGGATCTACTTGATGTGTAGCATCAAAAGGAATATAATCATTTCCATATTTATTAGAATAAGCTTAAGATATATTATTAGAATAAGATTCACCCTTGTGAGTTTGACATGGGTGATTTGGTCCTTAAATAAAATTAGATAAACTGGCAAGATTGGGACAAGAAAGGAAAGTTTGAACCTAACTAGACTGGTCCATTTATAGTTACTACTAAGTATGGTTTAAGAGCCTATCAATTATATACTCTAGAAGGGGAACCCCTCAGTGACCCCCTTAACATTTTTTATCTCAAAAGGTTCTTTGCATAATCCATGGGAGTGCATCCACACTTCTCAAAATAAAAAATAAATAAAAAATAAATAAATAAGAAAAATACAAAAAAAATGAGAAGTAAAAAAGGTAAAAAAAATAGTAAAGAGAAATAAATCATCCTCTTATGAAAACCACTACTGGTGGTACCTTGGATAATTGTGTGTGGTGAAAACCTAAAAATAGGTGTTGTACATAATAGGGCAATTCCATTATCCCTTAGGTTCTTGTTCTATCCTCTCAAATGGTATTGACACTCATCTAGTTTCTACATCCCCTATATGCCTCTATTCATATATCTTGAAGATCTTCACCCATCCCCATCCTCTTCCTTATGCCTACCATGGTCATGATTCTAATGAGATATTTGTGTGGTTGTTGCATGTACACAGTTTTTCCTTTGGTCCTTGCCCTGTTGTATAGAGGATTTTTTTGTGTCTTGTATATATTATTTTTCTTCTTAGAAGTTGTCGTGTAAGTTTTATATAGGTTTTAATTTTGTGTTGTCAAAATCATGTCCCTTTAGTTGGTACTTCAACAATCATCCTAGAGCATGTTTATCATGATTGTTGTCTCAAGTTTCTTTTGTCCTTAATTAGTCACTCGTTATCCCACCATTAATCTATCCAGGATGCATCCTTCCTCAAGTCAGATACATCATATCACATCCATCAATTACCTCTTTTGGAAAAAGATATTTGATAAGTTCAGGTTGGATTTGGTTTCTTTTGAGTTCTTGTTAATCTTTCTTGGAGCTCTCTTGTTTAGTCTCTTAAAGATTACCACAATATTTTATATCATGGTGTGCTAGGAATTGCAAATCTTGGTGCATGCTTTTGGTTATCTTTTCTTTTGTGTGTAGTCTAGATTTGTCCCTTGCACTTTCACATGTGATCCGTAGGTTTAGATGGTACATTGGGGCATGCCGCTTTCTTTTGGTTCTTCTAGCATCGCATCCACCAAAGTCATTTGTGGCTCTTGTTTGATGTTAGTCTAACCTTTTATGTTTTTTGTGTCCATCCTATGTACTATCTATGACAAAACCCTAGTTATTCATAGCTTGGCTAGTCATTATTGTTTCTAGATCAAAATAAGTGCTCACTACACAACAACCCATATTGTAGGGTACTCAAGCTCCATGATCATTTTTCATTATCATTTCAATCGCATTGGCATTCACCCATCATTCATCTTAACTTGACTATTTTTATTAATCAATCATGATTGGGAATGTGCACATATCCTTGATCCTTTCACCCCCATCTTTGATTGTGTCTTGGGTGGCCAAATCATAGAGCATTTGAATTCTTATCTAGTCTATATGCATAGTTATCTAGTTGCATGAGCATTTTATTATCATATAGTTTACAAAATCATGTCATTCATCTAGTTTCACTATCATTTAGTTTGCATACATTCCATATCATGACAATCTCAATAGTACATACATAAGCTCACTATTGGAAAGTTGACTATACTATTATTTATGACTATAATTAAGTGTTGTCATTATGGAAACAAAGTCATATGGAGTTTTGGAGTCAACGTACTTACTCATAAGATTAGAATTTGGTTAAGTATGAAGACTGGACAGTTAGCAGAGCACCGGATGATCAGAGCATCAGTGCACGTGCATATGACCAAATTATGGTATGCACCCTTGAAGATAAGCTTTTGAGTATGTAATCATGCTAAGTATAAAAGAACATGATCATATGAGTTAATATGAAGAAGTTACAGCCATATGAAGTGACACATACAATGAGCAGCAAAACAGAACATAGCATAGAGCTGACTGTTGGTATTTTGGTTAGCGTGTATAATATTATTTTGTAAAGGCTAAGAACCTATTTTATTTAGGTTATAGATATGCTAATATCATTGAATGTAAACACACTTGAGTGAATTCATTTGGAAGCATTGTATGTAATAGGTTGAAGGTCAACCTAGTGAATAGTTTTGTTAGCACATATAAATAAGACATGCACCTTTGTAATTATGTATGGCATGGGATATAGAGTTAATAGAAGTAGAGTAGAAGTATGCAAAGAGCAGTTAGAATTTTATAGAGCTTTACAAGAGGGTAAAGCATCAATGCACAAAAAGAATTGATCAGACAAGCAGTGTCAAAGCAGTAGTTCACCATTGGCAGATATAGTGTGTATCTGATATTTAGGAGGTTGTAGCCTTCTCATTGAGTAGTGAGCTCTAGCAGTGAGACACCATCCCTAACAGGGTTATTGTAAAAGACTCCTAACAGGGTCTGGCCCTTGACCAAGTCACTGTACTTAATGCTTTGTAAAGATCAACTCCTAACAGGGTTGTAAGATTTTCTAACAGGGATCATAATACACTAGTGCAGTTCTTAGTGGGTGTCAATTACCACTAGGGTTTTTACCTATTTGGGTTTCCCTGTAATCATATCTGGTGTTATGTGTTATGGTTTTTTATCATATTTTCATTGATATTCATTTTAGTACTTAAGCAATTAAGTTAAGTTTCAATATATCAGAAAAAATAATAATATATAGAACATTGATTCACCCCCCCTCTCAGTGTTCCCATTCCTAACAATTGGTATCAGAGCTTTGGTCCTTTGAAGAAAATTTTAACCACTTGAGGAGATCATGGATATAGGAGAAGTGAAACATCTAAAGAAGAATCCTGAAGCATCTCTTGAAGACCTTGATAGATTTGAGAAAGAAACTGAAGAACTAAAACTAAAGGTTAGTGGTTCTCAAGAATTCATCAAGAAATTAAAAGGATTTAAAAGATTGTTCTACAAGTGATTTAGGGATAATGATAAAAAATATGAATGAAGAAAACACATCTCTGAAGGATCAAATTGAAGAGTTAGATGAAAAGCTATGTAACAATCAAGAAGCCTATGAAGAACAGGTCAAAGAAAACAAGCAGTTAGATGAAGAACTGAGACAAGCAAACATGAAAATCTTGGAGTTAGAAAACATCAAGAAGCAGATGGAATTTGAATTAACTGAAGCAAAGAATCATATTTACAAGTTGCACACAAGCAAGGATCTAATAGAATCTAAGTTATATGCACAAAAGATTAAAGGAGACACCAGTGGTATTAGATTCAATGATGCACAAAATTAGATCAATGACATGAGAGAAAGATTTAAAGCATCAGAAGGATCTACAAAATCTAAGAGGATTGGAAATCAGACTAAAGCTAATGCAAAACCATCTAAAGATGAGCACAAGCCAGTAAACAAAACTTGTTATGCATGTAACAAGCATGGTCACATAGCAAGAGATTGTAAAGAGGTAAGACCTTTAAATGGCTACTATTATTCACGTAATAAGTTTGGTCAAAGAGCTATGAATTGTAGATCAAATTCAAGAAATCAAACTTAGAACACTCAAAGAAATCATCCTTAGCAGAATGTTAGAAGTCCCCAGAACATTACATGTCAGATATGTAATTATAATGGTCACATAGCTAGATAGTGCAAAAGAGTAACCCACATGAATGCACTGAGTAATTTCAGGCCTCCAGTTATTTGTCACTCATGTAATAAGATTGGACACATCTCAAAGTTCTGCAGATCAAAAGTGCAAAGACAAGAAAGCCCTAAAAAGTTAGAAGGATCAATATTGGATGAAGCAAGAGAAGTCAAGTTTGTGCAAACTATAGAAGATGTGAGCATGATTTGGAAGGAAGAAAAGACATATAATGTTGGTGAAATGGTTGAGGATGCATCCTCAATGGATGCACCTCCTATTTATGGTTAAATGACCATTATGGTCATATGGGGAGCTAGATTAGCTCTAGACCCCTGTGTGGCTAGTATACTCACCCTCAGAGTATGCACCTTTGGTTATAACTTTTTGGAGACTACTAGATGCAGTATGTAAGAGCACACTACCTAATTGATAGCAGAAAGAAAAATTAAATTCTTTGTGGGATTCTATGTTTACACGGCAAGCATTAATGGTGAAAATTTGTTTTTAAGTCACCGAAGACTCATTATTCACACACTGCACTCAAGTTCGAGCCTTTGGAGAGCACAAGAGATCAAAGTAGTTGAGTTGTGAGGAATAGCAGTTGGATTATCAGTGAGGAAGTTTGAAAGTTATTGCAAAGCCCTAGTTCAGTCGCAATGGTTCAAAATTCATTTGGAAAATCATATTAGCATGTAAACAAGTAATTCATAGCTACCTGAGTCATTTTTGATGTTTCTGAAAGGAAAATATATGTCTTTATGAAGCATCCTTTCAAGTTAGTCCTAGATGACCTAGAAGGAGCATTTTCTAAGACCCCAATGGGAGTAATGCATGTAGAGGACATACTCGCACATATCTATTGCAAAAAGGAACTAGTAGGAATAGATATGATTAGGTCGCACATGGAAACCATGATGAATCTAGATAAAACCTTCATTAATGAATTCATGCACTTGGAGAATAACCCTATTGTTTAATATGCGACAACATATAAATTCTATGAATTCGAATGGATCAAGATCCTATTGAGAAGAACTCATGATGACTTGTTCTGGATAGGATAAGTCCCTATGAGAATAACCACTGAAATCATTCATGAGATGACAGGTTTACCTAAGACATGCGTCATTCTTCCTAGTGGAAAGGATGTAAGGAAACTGGTAGAACAAGCTTGTAAATCCCATAGTGATAAGAACGACATGACAATTGAGGCAATTGAGGAGAAAGACATTAAGCTGATGGAAATGATACTTGCATATATGTTCCAACATGAAAAAAGGGTAAATAGTGTGTCCCTAGCCATTATTTTAGCAACCATAAGGATTGTAAAAGAAAATGGACACTTCAACTTGTGTGAGATCTTGCGCGCATAGTTGATGGATAACCTAAGGGCAATAAAGCATGATAAGAGTAAGATATTCAGATTTGGGTCACTTATCATCTATATGTACTTCCATATAGTTGATAAAGTATCAGATTTATACCTTGACAAGAGTCTACCAAAAGCACCTTGAAGGATTACATGGAATTGGGGATCAAGACATTCAAGATAAAAATGCTGAGAAGATATAGGATACTAGAGAGCATAGTTAAAAAGTACAAGGACAACATTTGTTTCATGGTTGAAACATATATTACTTACATGGAAGCCGTAGAGCCAAGAAATAAGTGGATTCATCCACTTGGTTATGAAGTGGAAGAACAAGGTTTGGAAGCATATGCACAAGTCCTCCTATCAGTGCTGAAGGATCCCAATGAACCAAGATGGGGTACCTATGAGGAAATGACAAGACAAGTAGATGCAGTCTTGAACAATGCTGCGATGAAAAGGAAAGCTTCTAAGATCACCTCTAAGATACTTAAGATTCATGGTGTCACTCAAGCTGACCTAGACAAAGCAATGGAAGCCAAGATTGCAATGCAACTTGAGAGTGCACCCTCTACTAAAGTAAAAATAGAGAAGGTTGATAATCCTAAAGAGAAAAGGGTAAAGGTGGAAGAAAATACTCCTGCACCCACACCTACTATTGATCTGGAGTCCACACCACCTCCTGAGCCCAACAAGATGCCCAAGAGGAAGAAGCAGATAGTCACAAGCCATCCATCCTCTAGAACATCAAGAAGATTAGGCAGGAACTCTCAAGCACCCCCAGAGGTAGGATTCAGATCGAACCTACAAGTGCTGAAAACTAGGATAATTGATGAAGGGAGAATATATCAAGTAAGATTGTTTTATGATAAATACAGTGAGATTGAAAAATCATAAATATATTTCATAATAATCAAACACATGATTAAATTCAGGAAGACAGTCTTGGAACTTAAGACAGTCATACCAGACAGTGTATGGAACATTTTAGACTCCTTAAAGAGACAGGCTATAGAGGAAGACCTAAGAATAAGGGAGAAGATAGTGGATGAAATCCTTCCTGTATGTTCATTTGAAGAAAAATCTCTGTTACTAGATTTGGTGAAGCCCCACCTTAGAACCAAGTTAAGAAACTTGCAGATAATGAACAAAGAGTATGAATTGGTAGCAAAAGAGATAGAAAAAGCCTTTGAAAAGGTATTTATAGATAGACACATGTACCCTCCCACAGTGCCTACAACCCAAGATCCATCTAAGGAAGGAACAACAAAAAAGGTCACTAATGTACCTATAATAGGTCTGTAGGATTCAGTGCCCATAGTGACAGTATCCACTAATGCAATAGAGTCTGCACCCATGCCTGGAATAAAAGATGATACAATTATGATTGATAATGTGGATATATCAATGGCGGCCATAGATAAAGATTTGGAAAAGTTTGAAGAATCCTTTTTAAGTACAAAGGAGGCTAAAATACTATGCAGTGATAATTCACAAAAACAACAAGAAGATGTGCTGATTGAGGATCTGACAAGACATGAAGATGAAGAGTAGAAGGAAGAAGAAAAGGAGAAAGAAGATAAAGAGAAGAAAGATAAACCTATAGTTATGTCCACTATTGTAACTCCAGTGATTATAAAGACTGAGGTAATGGATGTTAATCAAAGTTCACTCCTTACCCCTAAGCCATCATTGTTGTCAAGTTTGACCCCTGATACAACCAATCTAGACTCTTGGGGAGAAGAAGACCCGATCAAGATCAGTGTGCTAGCAATGGAAAAGGAAAAGGAAAAACAAGTGATGAGAAACCCTTTGTTTGTTGAATTAGTCAGCATCCTGAATAGCTTATTTCCCGAGGACAAGAAAGTGTCTAGTGTACACTCAATGGATGATGTCAGCACTATCCTGACATGCTTGAAGGAAAATTTCTCAAGTCTTGAGGAAGCATCTAAAGTTGCAAAGGAACAATATTTGAATAAGAGATTGAGTGATTTGATAGGTAACTTTGCACTTGACCTTAGCTCTCTAAAAGTTGGTCAAGCTTTGCTGAAAGACTTAGTAGCTAAAGGAAGGAAAATAATAGCTGATTGTATGGATAAGGACAAATTGACTGGATAAATCTCAAAGAAGATTTAGGAAGCTGAATCAATGATGGAAACTATAAGGAATTCAGTGCTAGATCCCTCCTCAGATGTAAACATGTGCAACAATGTTTATCAGGGTCAGTTAGACAAAATTGAGAAGGCAGAGCAAGAAATGGCCAAGATAAGGGCTAGGAAAGCACAATTAAGACATGCTCTTGCGCCCTCTTTAGATGTGCTAAATCAAAATATTAAGGAGATCAATGCCACTATGGTGACATATGATCAAGGTCCAGGCTCAGATTTGGAGAAGATGGAGAAATTGACTTACTCTTTGTGCGCCCATCTTCAGGCAGTAGATGCATCGAAGGCATTTTGGCAGCAAGAGATAATTAACCTCAAAGTTTCATATCCAGATGTACTTGATGTGTAAGTACTAGTAGTTCCATTTTTGAGCACCTTTGTCATTAATGTCAAAGGGGTAGTAGTGTATTTAGAATAGAATATGGAGTAAAATATATAATACAAGGGAGATATAAGATAGAGTATATGATGTACACGAGATATATGTCAGAAAGTTTTTGTGTAAGGTACAGTTAGTAAATTTTCCATATTCCTTTGTTGCTATTAATGAAAAAGGGGGAGATTGTTGGAAAGTTGAATATAATATTATATATGACTATAATTAAGTGTCATCATTATGGCAACAAAGTCATATGGAGTTTTGGAGTCAGTGCACTTACTCATAAGATCATAATTTGGTTAAGTATGAAGACTGGAAAGTTAGCAGAGCACCAGATGATCAGAGCATTAGTGCACATGCATATGACTAAATTATGGTATGCACCCTTGAAGATAATCTTTTGAGTATGTAATCATGCTAAGTCTAAAAGAGCATGATCATATGAGTTAGTATGAAGAAGTTACAGCCAGATGAAGTGACACAGACAATGAGTGGCAGAACAAAATAGAGCATAGAGACGACTGTTGGTATTTTGGTTAGCGTGTATAATATTGTTTTGTAAAAGCTATGCACCTATTGTATTTAGGTTATAGACATGCTAATATCATTAAATGTAAACACGCTTGAGCCAATTCATTTGGAAGCATTGTATGTAATAGGTTGAAGGCTGACTTAGTGAATAGTTTTGTTAGCGCATATAAATAAGACATGTGCCTTTGTAATTATGTATGGCATGAGATATAGAGTTGATAAAAAAAGAGAAGAAGTATGCGAAGAGCATTTAGAATGTTGTAGAGCTTTATAAGAGGCTAAAGCATCAGTGCACAAATTAAACTAATTAGACAAGCAATGTCAAAGCAGCAGTTCACCATTGGCAGATATAGTGTGTATCTGATATTCAGGAGGTTGTAGCCTTCTCATTGAGTAGTGAGCTCTGATAGTGAGCCACCACCCCTCAGGGATATTTTTAGTGGTGATTATTCACCAATTGGAGAATATGTCCCGATCGGCGTATAGCAATTGGCAAATAAAAGCTCAATATACTGGTTGACCAGTTCACTCATATTTTATAAAATACACATTTAGTGGTTAAATTGTTCACCAATATTTTTACATAATTTCACTATGGTAGTTGGGTTCTTCGCCCATATTTCTATTGTATTTTACTCTTATTCATCACAGATTAAGGAAATGTGTATTTATCGAGGATCACCATTCACCAAAGGCCCATTGTCCCAAGTGAAATTTTTATTTGCACTAGGACCCAATTCACCATGCATAATACATAATCATGTCCCAAATTCCCACCCTATTCACCCAATCAATTATTTGAAATTACGCGAGGTTTGCCACATATTAGTTGTTATCATAAGCAATTGTCGACCCCTTCACCAAAATGGATGATGGAGATTATGAGGAAAAATTTGATGGCTAATATGAAAATGGTTTACTTATCTATTTAAGAGATATGAGTTTCATTATTGAAATATACCGGAGAGAAGGAGACTTTAAGAGATTTAGTTGATTTTGAGCTCACAATTGCGATCGGTAGTGAATAGGAAAAACTACGAGTCTATAGTATCTTATTCAAGTAAAATTTTATTGCAGCCTTAATTTGTTGGAGATGTCGCAGTCAAAGTTAAACAAGAAGAGGACTATTGAAGGTGGAGATGTCCAAGAGAGGCCAACTAAATGTAGAAATATATCTTCATACTTTGGCAGGGGCATATGCAATAGTGTTGGTCAAAGTGAGGAAGGTAAATCATCAGAGGAACTTGTACAATTTCAAGGTTCTCAACCTACACAGGAGTCTAATGAACAAATTGGGGAGCCTAATATACCTGGTGACAAAGTTGTGAAACCTGATATCTCTGATGAAGATGACCTTGAAGAATAATTTCAAGTAAATAACTAGTACCAGGATGAATCGATCAACTTCGACGATGATGATGGTTCAATTAACAGTAACACTAAAGGGAGAGGAAAATTAAAAGAAAAAATTGATCATCAATGGGAGATGTCGATGAGATTTAAATTTGATTGGATAGAAAAGTATCCATTCATTGAACCCATGGATAATCCAATTGTAGGTGAGCTGCCAGTAGAATGCAGATATACAATTTGTAGTTGGAAGTATAAAAAGGAAAAGCGGTTGCAGCTGAAACTAGACACCATAGAGAAACATGTTGGTAAGGTTTACGAAACCTCAACTGTTGATGGAAAGGAAATAAAAGTGGTAAGAAATAAAACAAAGGAGCAATGTCAACATAAAAGGAATACTGAGGACTATTATTTATTTCATAAATTTAAAATGAAGCCTAGTGAAGTTCAAGGTTCTATTAATGCTATTTTTGCAAAAGAAAGTGAAGTGGAAGAATGCTAAAAAGCTATTCAATTAAGTAATGTTTTCCATATTTTGAGTAGAGGGTGTCCAATGATAGACTATCCAAAAATGAGTGGTTTGTTACACTTTCTAAAAGTTCCTAACTATCCTGTCACTCATTGGTCAATAAACAGTGGATGGGAATTGGAAAGTTGTATTGCCTAGGTTGAAATAGAGGATGTATAGAGAAAAATAAAAGAGTCAACCTTTATTGCATTGTCCTTAGATGAAGTTATGACAATAGATAATACATCATGGGTATGCATGCATGTTTATACTGTATAGAATAATGTCTACCAACCACATCTACTAACTATTGCAAAATTGAGGGACAATGTGACATCGAAAACTTTATTTCAATTAGTAAAGATCCATTTAATTGAATATGGAGTTATGGATGACTTGACAATAGCGAAGAAGTTGATCTGTGTTGAAGAAGATGGAGTTTTAGTAATGAAAGGTCAAAGGAATGGTCTTTGCACAAAGATGTAGGCTTCTTGTTCACCATATGTTATTGGCATTCACTGTATGGCCCACAGGATGAATCTTTCTTTTAGAGTTGTGAAGAAGTTTCCTTTAGTAAACAAGGTTGAAGATTTAGTAAGAGAGTTGTACTCATATTTTTGTCGAAGTCCCAAACATTTTAGGGAATTTCAGCACTTTGCTAATGGAATTACCAATGGAAACAAGCTTCTTAAAGATTTTGATACTAGATGGATCTCTTTGGATGGACCAGCGCATCGAGTTTTTTTTGAATATCAATCTTTGATTGGACTGATGTACAAAAATTGGGACAACGCAAAAAATAAGAGATGTGGCAACCTGCTTTGAAGGTTAAGCAATATAGAGACACTTTTGACTTTAGCATCTCTTCTTCCCATGCTAGAAGAAATGACGTTCATTATGAAAAAAGCCTAGCAAAGAGCCATGTATATTACAGAATATGCTTACTTGCATAAAATGTCATGCCAAGCCCTCGATAGTCTCTATTGAAATGACCTTAATTTATCCAATGAAAGATTTAATCATTGGTGGAAACTAATAGATTTGGACAATCCTGATAATTATTTAAAGATCCTTGAAAATGGGGATTTATGTGTGTGTAAGGGGATTTTAGATACCAATGTACTACAGTGTCCCAAAGAAGTGAGCTACAAGAGTTACAAGGGAAGAGTTTACCAAGATCGTCGAGTCTATAGTAGGTAATGCAAGGGACATAGCCTTTAAATTTTCCTCTGAAATAAGATCTTGATTCCCATATGAACAACTACTTGAGGCCATGGCAATTGTGTTTCCTCAATATTGGTCCTTAAACTCTAAGGAAGATTATTGTAATAGGCTGATGACTTTGATAGAGGAATTTTGCAAATCTGTAGAATTCAATGGAGTGAATATCAATGGAATTTTAGATGAGGGTCTTCTTAGACAACAATCAGGCACTTTTGCAAAGACTATGAAGCATCAATATCAATTAATGCATATCCCACATGAAGAGGGCTCGACAAAAAGGCTTTGGACAGAATTAAAATAGAGCACAATGTTGCATGAAGAAATTTCAGAGTTCTTCAAGCTTGCTGATCTATGTCAAACCATGATATTGGGTTCAGTGGAGGATGAGAGAGTTTTCAGTACTTTGGGCTTCCTAAAATAAAAGCTAAGAAACAAACTAGACAATAATTTGGAAACATGATTGAGGGTCTACACATCTAGGTATGATGTCAATACTTTTCCTTATCAAAAAGCAATGGAAATCTGGAAGAAAAGATGCAAAAGAAGAGGGTTGGGCAACACCATTAACCAATCTCTGATAGTGACTTTGAGTGGCACAAGTAAAGGTGGTGATGTGAGTCATAGAAGTGGAGGTCAAAGTGAAGAAGACACAAACAAAAATGAAGAGAACAATGAAGGAAGTGGAATACTAGAATTGGATGATGATGACAACACAGAGATGAATTGGAAAATTTAGGAAATTTCTGCTAAATTAGCAGTAGTAATCAATATGTATTTTTTGAAATTATTAACTACTATATCCTATCATTCAATGTTCATTTTAGAAAAGCAAGAATGTATTATAATTTATGTTTCATCATTAAAATTTGAGAACAAAGAGTATTATTACTGTATAGTGTAGTTTGTATCATATCTTCAATGATCATTCATATTTGATTCTTGAATTTGAAATTCTTGAATGAAATTTTGTATTCCAATAGCATATAATAGAGTAAATCAACTAAGAATAACCGAATAAGATAGAGTAACTCAACATACATTGAATTGGAAAACATGAAAATTAGATAGAGCACAATTTTTTTTGTATTCATTTGCAATATATTACAATTTACAGTAGTTCAAAATTTAGAGCAAACTTTGTAGGCCAATCCAAACATCCTCTGATGGCAGAACAATTTGGTTCATAGTATAGTCAAACTCCTACAACTTCATTAGCAATTCATATTTGGAAGTGTGACTTGATATCAGTGTTACTTCTAAAACTCCATTCAAAGTTCTCACTGTTTGATGAAATCCATGAATGTATCAGGAGATATGTCTGTAGGAAGAAAGCGTAAATTAGTATTTATTTTGTCTTGCAACCTTATTTTGTAATTTTCTCTTCCAATGAAGTTATTTGCATCAAATCCCTTGGGCAAACCAAGACTTTCCATATACGCTTTCCTTTGTTCCATCTTTGTGATCTTCTGCTTAGCTTTGTCATCCAATTCCTCTACTTCCTGCAGCTTCTCACATTTTTGAATGATACTTGATACCTTTACTGAGGCATCAAGGCAGTTACTAATTTCCTTGTTTGATAGATAATTATCACTCTTACTATAGAGTTTTTGCATAATATCTTTTACTTTCTTTTCTTTCTTGAAAACATCCATGTTCTATTCAATGTAGTGTTCCGGGACTCTGTGAGTCCTGGCAGGACTTTGCGAGTCTTGAGTCAAGCCAGGCTTGCCAAGGCCGGTTGACTTGGCTCAAGGACTCTACCGAGTCCTAGGTGAGTTTTCAGGACTCACCGAGTCCTTGGACTCAGCTGGACTCGCAGAGTCCCATGGCCTAGACTCTTCGCGTCCAGCCACATTAAAAAATAAAAAAACATAAAAAATTATAAGGTTTTAATGATTTTTTTTTCTTATATGTGTTCTATTTGACCTAAAAAGGCCATTCTATCATTTTGAAAGGCTAGGAAGAGAGGAAAAATAGTTGGGAGAAGAATATAGGGGTTTTAGACAAAAAAATCAGCAAATCGATTGGCTCTCATATGTTGATTGCTGATTGCTTGTGATAGTTTCTAGCTTGTATGCACACATTGCAAGGAGCTGAACGAAGCATTTGGAGGAGGCCTCTATAAATTTGAGCTGAATTTCTTCATTTTGGGAGAAATTTTGAAGAGGTAAGTTGCATTTTTTTGTTGTTTTATGAATTTTTTACATTCAAACTTCATATTTTCATTGTGTTTACATTTTTTTGTCCTTAGAATCTTAGATTTCCTACATTTTATGTTGATGAAAAAACTTGATAAGTAAGAGGCCATAGTCTTTGATTTTCATTACTGTAGATGCTTATTTTTTTATTTATGATATACTGCAGCAACAACATAATGTCTTAGCATGAGAGTAGTTTGTCTAGGCCTTTAGTTAACCCAGATGCAGACCCTGTTTGTGTAGCAAGGGATAAGGCTTGGAAATATGCAATCCTGGGCCCAAAAAAAGGAGTAGTAACATGTTGGAAGTGTCTTGTTACTTATAACGGGGGAGGTATTAATAGGTTGAAATACCACCTTGCACATATATCAAGGCATGATGCTATAGCATGCCTAGAAGCATCACTGAAGATTGTACGTGAAATGCAAGATCATATAGAGGCCCATGAAGAGAAAAAAGAATTAAGAAAGAAGAAACATAAAGAAATGGAAAGCTTAGGTGGCACTAGTACATTTGACCTATTTTTTCTACAAAGCTTAGGTTAGAAGCCCAAGAATATAGGAACATGGCATATGTGGAAGTTGCCAAATGTTCAAAAGAAATTGTCTTCAATTTTGCAATCATTGCAAAAGAGTGCTGCCATTCGGGTATCTTTGGATTCCCCAAGTTATAGGAGGTTATAGGAGGGTATCTTTGGATACCCAAGACTCGAACAAAAAGTTTAATGGAAGCATTGTAATAGTTTAGAGAAAGTTAATAGAGCTCTGCAAGCATTTTACAGTGAATTTATGGCATTTTTGTGTTGAAATTCATACTAAATGGACTGAATGACTAAAACCAATGTTTTATTAGTGTTCTATAGGTTTTTTATGAACTTTTTCATTAGAATTTTTAGTCATTTTGAGGTCATCTATCTTCTAGTTTTCAGCAATCTAGTTCAGGGTGTCTAATTTGCTAGTGTTTTGAGTAGTTTAGGAAGTCATGGCTCCCCCATGAAATCTAACCATGGAAAATAGTTCATGTTAGATGGAAATGGTAGAGGATTCAGTAGTGTATATATTTTTAGGAGTCATGAATTTTGAAAGCATGAGGAACTAATTTATATACTAGGCCCTAGGCGAGTTTGTGCAGCTCGGTTAGAGGTCTAGAGGTTAAAAGAGTGAAGAAAAATTGCATGGTTGTAGGGATTCGTACTAGTCCAGGAATTTTTCATGAATTTAAACATCATATCTAACCATTTTGTGAAGATAGAATCCATACCAATCATTTAGGATTTGGTTTGAACAAGTTTTCTATCAAAACCAAAGTTCAGTCTTAGAAATTAGGCCTATTAGGCCTCTTGTCCTTGTTTGTAGGAAGCCCCTATATGGTCACTTTCAGACCTAGAATATTTATGAAATTTTTAAAAATTCCAAAAAGGTATCTGAAACAAGTTTTATTTTTATAAGTTGTTTGGAAAAAAATTTCCAAAAAGGGGAAAAACGAACTGGTGAAGGCTACTAGAATAGGTCTATTTTTAAGGTCAATTCATGATGATTCATGGAATCCAATTAGAAGATGATTGAAGACCCTTACAAGATGGATCAAATGGGAAAGAAAAATAATATTTTCATGATGGTGAAGACCCCTACAATGTTGGAGCATGTTAATGGAGATTTGGCACTTAGAGCCTTCTAAGTGAGTGTGGAGAAGTGAATCAAAACTAGGGTATTGATCATTCAAGGTGAAGTTTTCAAAGATTGACTCTTATAAGAAGAGTTTGAATAGGTCTTAGTTAATGATCTAAGCCTATTGGAAGATCCTATAGAGGAATAGGATACTAGGAGGCAAGTGAAGTCTCTTGGAGGCTGTGAAAGCTAGCCTTAGAGTTTATCATACATCATTTGGGTTTCCCCGTAACCATATTGGTGTTATGTGTTGATTTCATGTTTCATGTTTATGTGAATGTTCATTTCAGTACTTAAGCATTTAAGTTTAGTTTAAATATTAAGTGAAAAGATAAAATATAGTGAACATTGATTCACCCCCCCTCTCATTGTTCCCATTCCTAACAATTGGTATCAGAGCTCTGGTCCTCAGCAAAGAAGTTTAGCCACCTGAGGAGATTATGGACAAAGCAAAAATGAAACATCTGAAAAGAAATCTTGAAGTTTTTGTTGAATACCTGGAAAAATCTAAAAGAGAAATTGAAGAACTAAAAGAAAAACTCAGTGATGCTCAATTAGTGATCAAAAGGCTAAGAAAGGATTTGAAAGAATGCTCTACTAGTGATCTAGGGATAATGGTCAAGAAGCTGAATGAAGAAAATACATCCTTGAAAGAATAGCTCAAAGAATTTGATGATAACCTGACTAACAATCAAGAACTCTATGATGAACAGATCAAAGAAAACCTTCAATTGAATGAAGAATTGAGGCAAGAAAACATGGAAATCTTGGAGTTAAGGAACAAAAAAGAAAGCTTGGAATCTAAATTGAAAGATGCTAAGAATCACATTGATAAATTACACACCAATTCTGATTTGATAGAATCTTAGTTATATGCAAGAAGAGCTAAAAGAGATACTAGCTGCATTGGATATAATGAAGCACAAAATCAGATTGACAACATGTGAGCAAGAATAAAAGCACTAGAAGGCACCTCAGATACTAAGGAGACTAGAAGTTAGACTAAGGATCATATTGAACCACCTAAGAATGAGCTCAAGCTAGTAGACTACACTTGTTATGCATGTAACAAGCATGGACACATAGCAAGGAACTATACAAAGGTAAGACCTTTCAATGGTTACTGTTATTCATGCAATAAATTTGGTCATAGAGCTATGAATTGCAAGACAAGTCAAAAGAACAAGACTCGATATAATCAAAGAAATCAAAATCAGTCAAATGCAAGAAGTTCTTAGAATGTTACATGTTAGATATGTAACTATAATGGTCACTCAGCTAGATAATGTAAGATGGTGACTCATGTCAATGCGCCAAGGAATATAAGGCCTCCAGTCATTTGTCACCCTTGTAACAAGGCTCGACAAATCTCAAAGTTTTTCAAATCAAGGACACAAGGTTAGGAAAGCCCTAAAAAGCCCAAAGAATCAGTTTTGGATCCTGAAGGAGAAGTCAATTTTGTGAAAGCTTCAAAGGATGTGAGCTTGATTTTGTCAGAAGCAAAGAAGGACAAGGTTGATGAGTATGTGTTGGATGCATCCACAATGGATACACCCTCTACATCTGGATGAATGGCCCTCAGGGTCATAGGTGTTAGGAATGGGAACATTGAGAGGGGGGGGGGAGGGGTGAATCAGTGTTCAATGTATTTTAACTTTTTACATTAATCTTTATGTAGAACATAAATGCTTAAGAACTAAATTAAACATTCAAATAAACATGAAACATGAAATCAACACATGACACCAATATGGTTGCGGGGAAACCCAAATAGGTAAATACCCCGGTGGGACTTGATACCCACTAATATTTTGTACTAGTGTTTTGGATCCTTGTTAGAAGATCCTTTACCCTATTAGGAGTAGCTTTATAATGCTTTAAGTATAGTAGACCTTGTTAAGGGTCAGACCCTATTAGGAGTCTTTTACAATGATCCCTGTTAGGGGAGTGGACTCACTTTCCTAGAGCTCATTGCTCAAATGATGGAGGCTAAAACCTTCTGAATCAGATACACACTATATCTGCAGGTGAGCTATTCACTGTGACAGTGCTTGTTAGATTAGTTCCTTTGGTGTGCTAATGCTTTGACTTCTAGAAAAGCTCTAATACATCTTATGCTGACTTTGCATACCTCTTCTCTGCTTAACACAACTCTATTTCTACTTCCATATCGAATACAATGGGTGCACCTTATATTTATGTGCTTATACAAAATACATAAATAGGTTGGCCCTATAACTAATTACAAATAACACTTCCAAAAGAATTGGCTTAAGCATGCTTACAATTATACATGTACATATGTCAGAAACCTAAATACAATGGGTGCATAGCCTCTACAACATTAATTTATAATCGCAAACCAAACTAGTCACTATCGGCTCCATGCTCTATCCTTTGCTGGCACACACTGGCTGTGCAACTTCAACTGACTATAACTTTAACATCTTTGTATATCTGCTTATGCACTCGTAGAATAAGCATAAGTATAGTCTAACAACCTTAACTTCCAGGGTGCATACCATAATTCATCTGTACACATGTGCGCTGATGCTCTGAGTCTTTGGTGCTTTGTATGCTGTCCAGTCTTCAACACTTAACTGAATTCTGATCTTTACACTTAGTTCACTGACTCCAAACTACTATATGACTTTGTTTCCATAATGAAAACACTATATCTAGTCATATATCTTAGTATAGACAACTTTCCAATAATCTCCCCCTTTGTCATTGATGGCAACAAAGGAATATGGCCAAGTCTCTAACTATCCCTTTATACAATTATTTTTGTCTTCTATACATTTTATACATACTCCATATTCTATACAACTCCCCCTTTGACATTAATGAAAAAGGTGCATCAAAAACTTTATCTACAAACACTTATTGAGGGAAAACATTCGGATATGCAATCTTGAGTTTTTGGATCTCCTTCTTCCAAAAGGTTATTAGAGAATTGACTATCTATAGATGGGTTCATAATGCATATTGAAGCTTCTCCATCTTCTCCAATTCTATACTCAGACCTTGATCATAGGTTATCATAGTCGCATCAATCTCCTTTATGTTCTGACTGAGAATGTCTAGTGAGGGCGCAAGAGTGTTCCTCAATTGAGTCTGTCTAGACCTTATCTTCTTCATTTCTTTCTTTTCCTTCTTGATTATGTCTAACTGACCTTTATAGACATTGTTACACATGTTCACATCAGTGGATGTGTCTAACACTGAATTCTTCACCTTCTTAATCATTGCCTCTGCATCTTTGATCTTCTTCAGATGTGCATTAGTGAGCTTATCCTGATCCATGGATTTTGCAATGACTTTCCTTCCTTGATCTGCAAATTCCTTCAATGATGCCTGACCAAACTTAAGAGAGTTCAAGTCTAGTGCAAAATTACTCATCATTTCATTGAGTCTCTTCTTTAAGTATTTCTCCTCTACCACTATGGCCACAGATTCTTCTAGGCTTGAAAAATTAACTTTGAACTGAGAGATGACTATGCTCACATCATCAACTGAATGTACATTTACCATCTTCTTATCCTCTGGTAGAAAAATATTCAAAATATTTACTAATTCCACCAGGAGATCATTTCTCATTACTTGCTTCTCCTTAGCCTTCTCCATAGCCAGGACGTTGAACTTAATCAGGCCTTCTTTCTTCCAGGAGTCCAAACTACTAGTGTTAGGAGTGAAACTTGACAACAATGTTGAGGAGGGAGTGATGGGAGTGCTATCCATCACTTCTTGCTTCACCTTGACAAAATCAATAGAAGATTCATCTTTCTTTTCTACCTCTACTCCTTTCTTTTCTTCTTCTTTCTCATCAGATATATCTTCTATGATTACTTCTTCTTGCTGAGTGGGAGGGATATTTTTGCATAGGATTTCTTCTTCCTCAGTGCTAACAATTGCTTCCTCAAACTTGTCCAAGTCCTTATTAGTAGCCGCCATGGCTATTTCCACATTATCCATGATAATTGTGCTATCTTTGGGTGATTCTATCATGAGCATAGACTGATCTGCTTATGTTTGAGTTTCTGCTATGGGTGCTGAGTCTTGAGGACCTATCATTGGTACATTAGTGGGCTCTACCACTTTATCTTCCTTGATGGGTGCATAAGTGATGGGTGCAGTAGGTGGTTTGATCTATTGTTCTAACAACACCTTCTCAAATGCTTTTTCTATTTCCTTTGTTATCAACTCATAGTCCTTGTTCATGATATGAAGAGTTCTCATCTGTGTTCTTAGGTGTGGCTTCACTAGATTCAATATTAGTGCTTCTTCATCTTTAGAACATACAGGTAGTGTATCTTCTAATAATTTTTCTCTTATTCTTTGATCTTCCTCATTAGCTTGTCTCTTTAGGTGTTCTAAAATATCCCATACATTATCTAGAATTTATATTTTCAATTCAAGAACTGTCTTCTTGAACTTTATCATATGCTTGATAATCATACCATGAATTTATGACTTATCAATCTCACTATATGATTCATAATGTTTCCCTACTTGATCAATTCTACCCTCATCAATAATTCTAGAGCTCAAAACTTTAAGGCTAGGCTTGAATCCTACCTTAGGAGGTGCTTGAATGTTTCTTCTGCTCCTTGTAGCTCATGAGGATGGATGATCAGTGCTAGCTTCTTTCTTCCTCTTGACCATTGGTTTATACTTTGGAGGAGTATCTTTGGGCACAGAAGGAGTATTGTCTTCTTTATCCTTCTAACTATCATCTTTTTCAATTTTTATCTTTTTCATCTTGGGATCTTCTTCTTCTTCTGCTACACTCTTCAATTCTAGGGAAATCTTATCATCCCTTGCTTTATCAAGGTCTTGTTATGATACACCATGTATTCTTAGGATCTCTAATGTGACCTTTGCAATCTTTCTTTTTGTTGTAGCACTGTTCATCTTAGCATCAACTTCTCTAGTTTTCTCTTCATAGGTTCCCCACCTAGGTTCATTGTCATCCTTAGGGGCTAATAGTAGTACCTGTGCATAAGATTCAAGAACTTGTTCTTCAACCTCATACCCAAGTGGATGAATCCACATAGTTCTAGGTTCCACAACTTCCATACATGTAGTACCAATCTCCACCATGAAGCATATTGTATCCTTATACTTCTCTACAATACTCTCAGGAATCCTGTACCTCATCTGCATCCTTGCTCTGAAGGTCTTCAATTCCAAAGTGATGTAATCTCTTAGTGTACTTTCTATGGATGCCTTGTTTGATATATGTGGCATGGTAGGAATGGACTTGTCTAGATACACGTCTGACACTTTACCAACTATATGAAGGTACATATAGAAGATTAGGGACCCAAACCTGAATACATTAGTCTTGTCATGTTTTATAGCTTTGATGTTGTCTATCAAATGTGCACACAAGATCTCACACAAGTTGAACTCTACATCTTCTTGCACAAGATGGATGGCTGCTAGAATAGTGCCCGTAGACACACTATTCACCCTGCTGGTATGATGAAATCTGTAACCCAATATCATTGATATCAACTTGATGTCTAGTTTCTCTATAGGCTCAATGGTCATGCCGTGCTTATCACTTCTAGATTTACACACTTGCTCCACCATTTTCCTAACATCCTTACCCACAAGAAGGATGGCGCCTATCTTAGAAAGGCCTGTCATCTCATGAATTAAGTCTCTTGTGATTCTTACTAGTACATCTCCAATCCAAAACAAATCATCATGGATTCTGCTCAACAATATCTTTATCCATTCAATTTCATAGAATTCATATGCCATGGCATATTCAACAGTGGGGTGATCATTCCATTTGGTGTATTCATCCATGAACATTTTGTCCGATTTCAACATTGTGTCCATGTGCACCCTTAACCTATCTAGTCCAAAAGGTTCCTTCTTACAATAGATGTAAGCCCTTATGTCTTCTACATGCATGATGCCCAATGACGTGTGGGAGAATGCTCCCTCTAAATCATCTAGGGTTGATTTAAATGGGTGCCTCTTGAAAACATACCTCTTTTTCTTTGAAACATAAAAAATAATAGGAGTGGCCATGACTTACTTGATATTCGGTTTCCAAATGATCTCTGAGATGTTCTGACAGCTTCTGAATCGATGCAACTAGCTAGGGTTTCTTGTAACTAATCAAATGAACTGCAAACACTGATAATTTAATCTCCAAATCTTCACAATAACTTCCAAGGCTCAATCTGCTCTCCAATCGCTCTGAATATGAATGCAATGAGTGAACAAACAACTTTATGTTTACTTAAAGTAAGAAATTTTCCATTAATGCAACTTGTGTAAACTAGGCTATCACTTTAAATTTTCAAACTCGAGTTTCGCTAACAATTAGCATGTGCACTCTTGCACAAAGGTTCCTATACACTCTAATAGTTTAAGTCCAAAGGTTCATACTCTGAGGATGAGTATACCATCCACGTGGGGGTCTAGAGCTAAATTAGCTCCCCCTATGACCCCGAGGGCCATTCATGTAGATGTAGAGGGTGCATCCACTGGGGATGCATCCAATACATTCTCATCAACATTATCCTTCTTTCCATTTGACCAAATCAAGCTCACATCTTTTGAGGCCTTCACAAACTTGACTTCTGCTTCAGGATCCAAAACTGGTTCTTCGGCCTTTTTAGGGCTTTCTTGACCTTGCATCCTTGATCTATAAAACTTTGAGATATGTCCAGCCTTGTTACAAGTGTGACAAATCACTGGAGGTCTATTATTCCTTGGTGCATTGACATGAGTCACCATTCTACATTATTTCACTGTATGATCATTATAGCTACATATCTGACATGTAACATTCTGAGAACTTCTTGCATTGATCTGATTCTGATTTCTTTGATCATGCTGATTCCTGTTCTTCTTACTAGTCTTGCAATTTATTGCTCTATGACCAAATATATTACATGTATAATAGTAATCATTGAAAGGTCTTACCTTTGTACAGTTCCTTGCAATGTGTCCATGCTTGTTACAAGCAAAACAAGTGCATTCTACTTGCTTGCGCTCATTCCTAGGAGGACCACCATTGTCTTTGGTTTGATCTTCAGTCTTCTCATCATCAGTAGAGTTCTTTTGTGGATCCTTTCTTGCTCGCATACTATCAATCTGATTTTGTGCTTCATTGTATCCAATGCAACTAGTGTCTCCTTTGATTCTTCTTGCATACAACTATGATTCTACTGATTCTACACTGGTGTGTAATTTGTCAATATGATCCCTTGACTTCTTCAATTCAAATTCCAAGCTTTCTTTGATATTCTTTAGCTCCAAGATTTCTAAGTTAGCTTCCCTTAGTTCTTCATTTAGTTGAAGGTTCTCCTTGACTTGTTCATTGTAGACATCTTGATTGTTCATCAGTTTGTCATCAAATTCTTCAAGTTGACTCAATAGGGATGCATTTTCTTCACTCAACTTCTTGAATTTTTCTTCAAGATCACTATTAGAGCATCCTTTCAAATCTTTTCTTAGTCTTTTGATAACTAATTGAGCATCACTGAATTTTTCTTTTAGTTCTTCAATTTCTCTTTTTGAATTGTCTAGGTCTTCAAGAGCTGCTTCAAGATTTTTTCTTCAGATGTTTCATATCTTCTTTGTCCATGATCTCCTCAAGTGGTTAAACTTCTTTGCTGAGGACCAGAGCTCTAATACCAATTGTTAGGAATGGGAACACTGAGAGGGGGGGGGGGGTGAATCAGTGTTCACTGTATTTTAACTTTTTACTTTAATCTTTATGTAGAACATAAATGCTTAAGAACTGAATTAAACATTCACATAAACATGAAACATGAAATCAACACATGACACCAATATGGTTACGGGGAAACCCAAATAGGTAAAAACCCCGATGGCACTTTATACCCACTAATATTCTATACTAGTGTTTTGTGATCCTTGTTAGAAGATCCTTTACCCTGTTAGGAGTAGCTTTACAATTCTTTAAGTATAGTAGACCTTGTTAAGGATCAGACCCTGTTAGGAGGCTTTTACAATGATCCCTGTTAGGGGAATGGACTCACTATCCTAGAGCTCACTGCTCAAATGATGAAGGCTACAACCTTTTGAATCAGATACACACTATATCTATAGGTGAATTGTTCACTGTGACACTGCTTGTCAGATCAGTTCCTTTGGTGCGCTGATGCTTTGACCTCTAGCAAAGATATAATACATCTTATGCTAACTTCACATACCTCTTCTCTACTTAACACAACTCTTTTTCTACTTCCATACCGAATACAATGGGCACACCTTATATTTATGTGCTTATACAAAATACATAAATAGGTCAGCCCTATAACTAATTACAAATAATGCTTCCAAAAGAATTGGCTTAAGCGTGCTTACAATTATACATGGACATATGTCAAAAACCTAAATACAATGGGTGCATAGCCTCTACAACATTAATTTATAATCACAAACCAAAATAGTCACTGTCAGCTCCATGCTCTGTTCTCTGCTAGCACACACTGGCTGTGCAACTTCAATTGACTGTAACTTTCACATTTTTGCATATCTGCTTATGCACTCTTAGACTAAGCATAAGTATAGTTTAAAAACCTTAACTTCTAGGGTGCATACCATAATTTAGCCATACAAACATGCACTGATGCTCTAACTCTCTGGTACTATGTATGCTATCTAGTCTTCAAAACTTAACTAATTTTTTATCTTTACACTTAGTGCACTGACTCTAAACTGCTATATGACTTTGTTTCCATAATGAAAACACTATATGTAGTCATATATCTCAGTATAGAAAAATTGCCAACAATAGGGGGAGCTAATTTAGCTCTAGCCCCCTACATGGTTGGTATACTCACTCTTAGAGTATGCGCCTTTGGACTTAAGCTTTTGGAGACTAGTAGAACCTATGTGCAAAAATGCACTAGCTGATTGTTTGTAGAATGGAAGATAGAAAATTTCAAGTGACAGCCTGGTTTATGTGACAAGCATTAATGGCAGATTTTCCACTTTAATGTACACAAAAGTTTGAAGATCTCTCATTGCATTCAAATTGAGAGTGATTGGAGAGTAGAAGAGCCCTAGCATTTGATTGAGAAGGATTGCAGTTGGATTCATCAAGTGATTTGCTGTGCATTTGATTAGTTGCGGAAACCCTAGTTCATCGCACCGATTCAAGAAGTCTTCAAGATCATTTGGAAAGCGATATCCAAGTAAGTGATGGATACTCCTATAGTATTTGATGTTGAGGAGAAAAAAAGATATGTGTTTAAGAGGCATCCATTTAAATCAACACTTGATGACCTAGAAGGGGCATTCTCCCACATGCCTGTGGGTGTTATGCATATCGAGGACATTAGGGAATACATTCACTATAAGAAAGAACTAGTAGGATTGGATAGATTAAGAGCACACATGGAAAACATGTTAAAACTAGACAAAACCTTCAAGGATGAGTATGCACAGTGGAACAATCACCCTATAGTGGAGTATGCTACAACATATGAGTTCTATGAATAAGAATGGATTAAGATTCTACTAAGAAGGATTCATGATGAACTATTTTGGATAGGTGAAGTGCTAGTCAGAATTATTGGTGACCTAATTCATGAGATGATAGGCCTCTCAAGGAAAAGTGTCATCCTTCAAGTGGGAAAAGATGTGAGGAAGGTTGTTAAATAGACTTGCAAATCAAGAAGTGATAGGCGCAGTATGACTATCGAGCCTATTGAGCAAGATGACATTAAATTGATGTCCATGATACTAGGATATAGGTTCCAACACACCAGCAGGGTAAACGGTGTGTCTACAACCACAATTCTTGCATCCATAAGAATTGTAAATGATAATAGAGAGTTCAACCTATGTGAGATCTTGTGTGCACAGCTAATTAACAACATCAAGGAAATCAAGCATGATAAGACCAAGATATTCAAATTTGGGTCTTTGAATATTTATATGTACTTTCATATTGTTGGAAAAGTGTCTGATTTGTATCTTGACAAATCTATCCCCATAATACCATAGATATCTCTCAAGGCATGTATTGAGAGAACCTTGAAGGACTACATGACACTAGAGTTGAAAACATTCAGGACTAAGATGCAGATGAGGTTCAGAATTCTAGAGAAGATAGTTGAAAAGTATAAGGACACTATTTTTTTTATGGTTGAAACTGACACAACTTGCATGGAGGTAGTTGAACCAAGGACAAAGTGGATTCATCCACTAGGATATGAAGTAGAAGAGCCTATTCTAGAGGCTTATGCTCAAATTTTGTTGTCAGCACCTAAAGACCCTAATGAGCCAAGATGGGGAACTTATGAGAAGAAAACAAGAGAAGTTGATGTAGTGTTAAACATCATAGCAACAAAAATGAAGGTTGCTAAGGTTACCTTAGAGATCTTCAGAATTCATGGAGTGTCTCAAGAAGACCTAGACAAAGAAAGGGAACAAAATATTGCTTTGGAATTAGAAAGCCTAGATGCAGCAAAGGTAGAATCAGATGATCCTAAGTTGAAGAAGGTGAAGATAGAAAAATTTGATGATCAGAAGGGTAAAACTGATGTTACTCCTTCTGCGCCCAAAGAAACCATTGACCTTACTGATCCTCCTAAGTATAAGGCAATGCCGAAGAGGAAGAAAGAAATCAGCATTGGTCATCCATCCTCGAGAGTAACAAGGAATAGAAGGAACACTCAAGCACCTCCTGAAGTAAGTTTCAAACCTAGTCTGAGTGTGTTAAGCACAAGAATCATTGATGAAGGTAGAATTGATCAAGTAGGGAAGTTTTATGAGAAACACAGTGAGATAGATAAATCAGAGATACGTGGAATGATAGTCAAATACATGTTGAAGTTTAAGAAGATAGTCTTAGAACTAAAGACTATGATCCCTGATAATGTATGGAATATCTTAGAGTTCCAAAAGAAATAGGCTATTGAAGAGGATCTAAGGATAAGAGAGAAGATTTTAGATAAAACCCTTCCTGTATGCGAGCTAGAAGAGAAAAAGTTATTGTTAGATCTAGTGAAGCCTCACCTTAGGACCGAGACAAGAACATTGAATATAATGGATAAAAACTTTGAGTTAGTTGCCAAGGAAATGGAGAAAGCCTTTGAGAAGGTCTTTATGAACAAAAACATGTATACACCTATTGCACACAACTCAAGTACCCTCAAAGGAAGTCAAGATGGCAGAGCCCACTAATGCATCAGTGATAGGTCCTTAGGACTCAACACCTATAGTTGAAACACAAATAGAGGCAAATAAGTCTGCACCCATGACAGAATCACTAAAGGATAGCACTATTATCATTGATAATGTAGAGATAGTCATGGCGGCCACTGACACTGAGTTGGACAATTTTGAAGAAGCTTTTGTGAGCACACAAGAAGATGAAATTTTATGCAGTAACACACCTCCCATTCATCAAGAAGTATTGATTGAAGATATAACAAATAAAGAAGAAAATAAAGAAGAAGAACCAATAACAATAAGAGTAAAAGAGGAAGCTATGGATAGTACTCCTATCACCCCACTTCCCTTAGCAGCATTGTTGTCAAGCTTGACACCTGACACAACTAGTTTGGATTCATGGGGAGAAAAAGACCTGATAAATTTCAGCATCTTAGCTATTGAGAAATCCAAGGAGAAACAAGTAATGAGGAATCCCCTCCTTATAGAGTCAGTGAACATCCTAAAAAACTTGTTACCAGTAGACAAGAAAGTGTCCAAGGTACACTTCATTGATGATGTGAGTGCAGTCATTTCTCCATTCAAAAGTAATTTCTCTAGCTTGGAAGAATCTGCATCCCTAGTTGTAGAAGAGAAGTATTTGAAGAAAAGGCTTAGTGAATTAGTTAGAAATTTTGCACTTGACCTAAGATCACTAAATACTAGTCAAGCATCCTTGAAGGAGTTTGCAACAAAGGGCAGAAAGATCATTGCTGACTGTATGAACCAAGACATGTTGACTGATGATCTATACAAGAAGATTCAAGAGGCAGAAGCCATGATATAGATCGTAAGGAAATTAGTGGAAGATCCATCTGTTGATGTGAACATGTGTAATAATGTCTACCAAGGACAAATAGAAAAGATTGAGAAAGTAGAAAAAGAGATGACCAAGACAAGGGCTAGACAAACTCAACTAAGGAATGCTCTTGCACCCTCATTAGACATACTTAATCAGAATATCAAGGATATCGATGCCACCATGGTGACATGTGATCAAGGTCATAGCATATATTTGGAGAAGATGGAGAAGATACAATATGCATTATGCACCCATCTCCAGATTGTGAATTCACTGATCACATTTTGGAAGAAGGAGATCCAAAACATGTAGATAGCATATCCGGATGTTTTATCATAGTAAGTATTTATAGATACAGTTTTTGAAGCACCCATCATTAATGTCAAAGGGGGAGTATGTATAGAATATGGTATAGATATGTATAAGGAGATATAAGATAGAAAATTATGTATAAGGGAGATATAAGACAAAAGCTTTTGTATTAAGGAATAGTTAGCAACTTGGCCATATTCCTTTGTTGCCATCAATGACAAAGGGGGAGATTGTTGGAAAGTTAGCTATACTAATGTATATGACTTAGTATAGTGTTTTCATTATGACAACAAAGTCATATAGTAGTTTGGAGTCAGCGCACTTGATGGGAAGATCAGAAATCGACTAAGTGTTGAAGACTGGACAGTGTACAGAGTTTCTAAAGCTTAGAGCATTAGTGCACATGCATACGACTGAGTTATGGTATGCACCCTAGAAGATAATTTGGTTAGACTATATTCATGCTTATTCTATGAGTGCATGATTAGATATAAAAGTATGTCAAAGTTACAAACAGTTGAAGTTACACAGCCAGTGTGTGCCAGAGAAGAATAAAGTAAGCAGTCGACTATTAGAATTTTGATTTGTGGTTATATTCTAATTTTGTAAAGGCTATGCACCTATTGTAATTAGGTTTCTAACATGTAAATATGTTTATTTGTAAACACGCTTGACCCAATTCAATCTGAAGAGTTCTATTTAATCAGTTAAAGGGCCGACCTAGTTGTTTTTTATGTATGTGCATATAAATATGAGATGTGCCCATTGTAATAGTAATGGAATTTGATAGAGAGTGGTGATAAGTAGAGAAGAAGTATGTGAAGAGTCTATAAGATGTATTAGAGCTTTGCAAGAGGTCAAAGCATCAACGCATCAAAGGAACTGATAAGATAAGTAGTGTCACAATGACAGTTCATCCAACAGATATAGTGTGTATCTAAGATCTGAAGGTTGTAGCCTTCACCACTTGAGCAGTGAGCTCTAGGATAGTGCATCCACTCCCCTAATAGGGACTATTATAAAAGAATCCTAATAGGGTCTAATCATTGACAAGGTCTACTGTACTTAATACATTGTAAAGAAACTCCTAACAAGGTTAAGGATCTTCTAACAAGGATAATAAAACACTACTATGGAATATTAGTGGGTGTCAATTCCCACCAGGGTTTTTACCTATTTGGGTTTCCCGTAACCATATTGGTGTTATGTTTTGATTTCATGTTTCATGATTATATGAATGTTAATTTCAGTACTTAGGCATTTAAGTTTAGTTTAAAGATTAAGTGAAAAGATAAAATATAGTGAAAAATGATTCACCCCCCCTCCCTCTTAGTGTTCCCATTCCTAACATGAAGCCTAGGCACAAGTGCTACTATCAACATTTAAGGACCCTAATGAACCTAGATTGGGGACTTATGAAGAGAAGACAAGAGAAGTTGATGTAGTTCTTAACAGTGGAGCAACAAAAAGGAAAGCATCAAAGATTACTTCTGAGATACTCAGAATTCATGGAGTAACTCAGGCAGACCTAGACAAAGCAAGGAAAGAAAATATAGCATTGGAGATTGAGAAAACTAAAGATCCAAAGGATAAACAGGGTAAAAAAAATGTTATCTCTCCTACACCCAAAGTGACAATTGATCTAACATCACCTCCTGAGTATAAGGCAATGGCCAAGAGGAAGAAGGAAACTAGCACAAGTCACCCATCCTCGTGGGAAAGCAGAAGTAAGAAAAATGCTCAAGCACCTCTAGAGGTAGGTTTGAGACCTAGTCTTCAAGTTTTGAGAACAAGGATTGTTGATGAAGGTAGATTAGATCAGATAGGAAATTTTTATGAGATGTATAGTGAAATTGACAAATCAGAGATTCATGGAATGATCATAAAACATATGATTAAGTTCAAGAAGATAGTATTGGAACTTAAGACAGTCATCTCAGACAGTTTTTGGAATATCCTGGAATCCTTGAAGAAACAGACTATTGAAGAAGATATTAGAATAAGGGAAAAGATTCTAGATGAAAGCCTACTGGTGTGTTCCTTAGAAGAGAAAACACTATTGCTAGATCTAAGGATTTTATGAGCTTAGCATAGATCTGAATATTTGCAATTGAGTTGTATTTGAATCAGATTAGTACTATATTAGTTTAACCATTTATTTAGAAAATCTCTTAACCGAGTGGACTTAACAGTCTTATTGTACTATCCTATGAAATTCGTTGAATGTAAAGTGTTATCTTGTTGACCCCATAGTGAATGCTAGTCAAAAGTTAATTGTTAGTGATAAATCCTCTAACCAGGTCACACCTAACAATGTGCATTGTAACCTTTAACAGGGTTGGCTCTTTACTGAGCTCACTTTAGAAGAGTGAATTACTTTGGGTTATCAGTCCTAGGTGGTTTTTCCCTTAGTAGGGTTTCCACGTTAAATCATTGAGTTATGTTTTATTTTTTATGATTGTTTTGCTAGCATACTTTACATACTGCATAGTTGATTTAGTCGGTAATCACAGTTGGATAATTACTGGTATTCGGTAAAGTGAACATACAAATTGATATTATATGCTATCGAGCTTCATAATTTGTTGAAATTATTTTGTAAGGTACATTTTTGGGTATGGGTTTGTGGGATAACTAACTTAACTGATTCACCCCCCCTCTCAGTTATTCTAATAGGGAAAACCTATTGGCCAACCTTAAAAAAACTCATAAGAACATTTTTAACAAGCTGTAAGAACATATTTTTGGTATTATTATCAAAAAAGGGGGAAAATGATGTATATGTACATTACCGAGAGTATATTGATAGGGGGAGTCTACAAGGTGTGAAGTTTATTAATTTTTGAAAAGATTTTGAATATGGCATACATATTTGTTTTGCGACTAATTCCAAAGGGAGAGAATGTTACACCTAATTGCATTAAGTGTTGTCATTAGTGTCACACATATAGTTGGGAAAGGAAAGAAAATAGATAAGTCGATCGAAGTAACCAAGTATAGTAACCAAGAAGATCATAAGGAGAAAGATATGTTAACCAAGAACAGACTTGACTGAGGATCAACACCGAGCCAAATGGTTACCGAGCACAATGAGTATAGTTATAACTGAGTATACATGTTTATCGAACATCAATATTTTACTGACGTAGAGATACAATATTTACTGAGCAATACATGATCGACATAGAAGTTTGGAATGACACTAAAAACAAGGCAAACAATTTTTACCAAGCTAGAAAATGGTTTACATAAATCAAGGTAAAGATTTATTGGAGATATCATATTGATTGGTGATGATCCCTATACAATTTTGAATTAGGTTATTCATATGGATCATTAATCAAATGTTGTCTAGATGATTCTACAACCCTAATTATGTCAAATCATTATGATTTAATAATTTCCAAGATGTTAGATTTGTAAGAACACAGATGAGAAGTAGCCCCCTATAGGAGACATCTGAAGATCTGATAGGGTTATGATGCTAAGTTTTTGACAGAGTATTCAGGATTACATCAGAAGCATAATAGAGGCTATCGAATAGTAGTTGAAGGAGATATCTATCACATCAAGGTGATTTTAGATAAGGGCTAAGAAGATCTGATATTCATAAAAGTTGCAACATCTAGATCATTTATACTATTACTTTCTAACAATTGTGGCAGAAAACTATCCTAACTGAGTAGACTTAATCATCTTTTTATAAATCTCTTAACTGACTGCACACTTAAGAGTGTTTCTAAAGTCCTCTAACAAGGTAGATCTTAATAGGTCTTAAATGTTACTCCTAATAGGGTAAGATCTTTAGAAGTGATAAAAAATTGTATGCCCTAACAAGCAACTTTATTATTGTAGTAGTGAAGCTTTGTGAGTTTCATCCCCACCGTAATTTTTACCTTCTAAAAAGGGTCTCTGTGATACCAAAATCTTTGTGTCAAGTGTGTGAAGTTTCATGAATGTTTATTTATTAGATTAGAAGTATTTTACATTTTAGTTATGTTATGAATGAATGGAAATGATGAATATGATAGTCAATTAATGAAGGATATTATCTTGTGGATTTAAATTAAAAGTTTTTAGGGTTACTGATTCACCCCTCCCCTCTCAATAACTCAAGCTTCTATAATTCCAACACAAAGGGTTGTAGGTAGTTTGAGGATTTCTTGAAACCAGTGGATTTGTTAATAAAGTTCAAGAAAGGGAAAAATATAATGATAATAAGATGTTCAATGATTCCAAACTAAGTTAGAAAATTAGGACATTTTGAAAACTAACGTAACCTATGACAAAGTTGACACAAGGATGGTAATATAAGTGGGGCCAAAGGCTCACCCAATTACTAGACCACCTTGTTGAATCATAACACAAAAGCAATAACATAGAAAAAGAGATAAGGGAAGCATATCATATTCATATATTCATTCAAACTTGATACATGTTAGGCTGTGAGGCCTTCCTAGTTATGACCAATACAACAAAAATCAATTACAAAAAATTGAAAAATCTTCATGCATGTGAAATCCACGATCTCTAGTTTTCATGTCCCTCTCCCTATTCCTTTTTTCTCACTCCTAAACCTAGAAAAAATCAATATATTTATATTGAACAAAATGGTCTTTAGAATCTTCTAGATCCAACATTGAAGAAAGCAATGACCTAGATTTATGTCCACACTCTTCTCAATAAGATATCCCTTTATTAAATCATGACCAAAATTAAATACATAAGTCATCCCAAAAAAAAGTAAACCCATTGATGAACTAGGCCACCGAGGAACACAAAACACACTGAACCTACTGGGTGAAAAACACCACTGAGTAGAACAAAAACAAAGAAAAACCACTTGGTGAAAGGAACCACCAATCAGAGACATCACACCACCAAGCGGTAACCAAGATCTTCAATGAATAAACAAGAACACTCCACTGAGAACTCCAAAGAAGTTACCAAGCACATCTAACAAGGTACAAAGATACAAGATTGTCATGAACCCAAGATTTTCCCGCATCAGACACCTAAGGTTGAAAAGAAATGATTCTCTGAATCAAGAGTAATTCAACTCAAATTGAGAAATCCATGTAGATTCTTCAATTGGTCTTTTCTTTCACTTTACCAAGTATTCCATGTAATCCTTTCCTCTTGTGCTTCTACCAACTCTTTGTTCCAAAATTTGTTCAACGTCTTCTATCTACTTCTTAGGATAATCAGTGAGTACTGTCACTTCTTCATCAAGCTCATGATACTCATACAAATCTATAATGTTGAATACTAGTGATATGTCCATGTCACTAGGTAACTCTACTTCATAAGCATTTCCACTATCAAACTTCTTCAGTACTTTGCAGGGACCAAATTTCTTCATCTTCATCTTACTATAGGTTCCTATAGGAAATATTTCTTTCTTCAAATGAACCATTACCTCATCACCAACCTCAAAAATATTATGTCTTCTTGACCTATATGTACTATCCTTGTATTTATGATTACTCTACTCCAACTTATGTTGCACTTCCTCATGCAATGACTTCATAAAGTAAAAAATTATTCCTCTTCAACACCCCTCTTCTCTTCTCCAACAATATCTTTTAAGTCTGATATACTATCCCTTGGTTGCATGCTAGAAATAATCTTAAAAGGTATCTTTCTAGTTCTCCTACTCACTAAATTATTATATGAAAAGTCTTTTTTGTGCTAACATTAAATCCCAATTACTTGGTTTGTCTCCAACTAAGCTTCTCAACAGGTTACACAAACTTCTATTTACAACCTCTATTTGTCCATCAGTCTATGGATAAAATGTCAAACTATAAGTCAACTTGGCGTGCAACTTCTTCTATAGAGTCTTCCAAAAATAGCCAACAAACTTACTGTCTTGGTCAGAGATGATACTCCCTGGTAATCCATGCAATCTAACAATATCCTTGAAGAAAAGATTTGTTATATGCACTGCATATGATTTTTTCCTACATGGTATGAAATGTTTCATCTTGGAAAATCTATCTGCAACAACAAATATGGAATCATTGCCTCTTTCTATCCTCAGTAAGCCAAGAAAAAAATTCATGCTAATATCGCTCCAAGATTTCTTAGGAACATAAATCAATGTATACAATCCAATATTATGACTTACTCCTTTTGCAACTTAACAAACTCCAAAAATCTTCAAAAATTTATCAACATCCTTATACAACTGCAACCAAAAATACCTTTCCTTAAACAAACTCAATGTCTTATTAATGCCAAAGTGTCTAGCCAAACCATTACTATGTTTCTCCTTTATCAAAGTAGTTCTCATTGACCCTCTTGGTATACATATTTGAATTCCTTTGAACAATATACATTCTTGAATGAAATAGTCTTCCCACTTAATCGATGGATTTGGAATAGGTTCTCTACACATTCTCCACAACTCATAAAAATCAGGGTTAGTTTCATAAAAATTCTTCATATCATCAAAACCAAGAACCTCAATTCTCATTTTAGTCACCAAAGATCTTCTTCTACTCAATGCATCAGCAAATCAGTTAGATACTCCACTCTTAGGTTTTATCACAAATATAATATTATGAAAATACTCAACCCATTTCATATGTCTCTGATTTAGCTTATTCTTACTACCCAAATATTGTAAAGCCTTATGATCAATATAAAAAAATAATTCTTTTGACATCAAATAATATCTCCATTTCTTCAGGGATTGAACAATAGCATATAATTATTGATCATACACATAATATTTCCTTTTATCATCATTCAACTTCTTAGTGAAGAAAGCAACAAGTTTACCTTCATGACTCAATACAAATCCTATTGCACTGCCACTTGCATCACATTCAACTTGGAATACCTTATTAAAATTAGGTAAAGCTAATACAGGAAATTCATCAAACTTTTGTTTCAAAGTCTTAAAACTCTTATTAGATCCATGTGTCCACTTGAATTCTCTTTTATCTCCTCTCGTTGTCTCGATCATAGCATTACAAATTGAACTGAAATTTCTGATGAACTTTCGCTAAAAACTTGCTAAACCATGGAATGATCTTACCTCACCAAAATTATCATGTGTAGCCAACTCAAGTATGGATTTAACCTTCTCAGGATCCTATTAGAAAGTAAAGTCCACCAAGAGAACTGAGAGGGGGGGGGTGTGAATCAGTTATTAGATAATTATAACTTTTATCAACTTCAACAACATTTAACCATGTAAGAAATATAATTACCAACCATAGAAAGATATTCATACACAATGACACAATAACATAAGATATGTTGACTAGGGAACCTCTTGATCAAAGAGTAAACCCCAGTGGGAATGATGCCCAAAAAAGATGCACTAATATGAATATTCCTTATGAAAGGATGGACTCTGAGAAGTCTTATGAAATAAATTCAGTACATATAAATCTATGTTAGGAGATTTTGAATACCTGTTAGAAGATTCTAACCCTGTTAGGAATTATGGAAGACAGAAGGACCCACTGCCCAAACAGCTTCAAGGTAAGATCACTGAACACACTATCCAAATGACCTTAAGATTATTCAGAAAAATAATATCAAATATGTTACCTCCTCACTATGCCAAATTGCACTCACTACTACACCAGATCTCACTTTCAGATCTCTATACTTCGCCTGTCTTCCTTCACAATTTCGCTTTCACAACTTCATAGGCTCTCTTCTTCACTTCATGCATAAATTTGCATTCAATAATACCATGCTCACATTACTTTTCCATATATCAACAAGGAAAAACATTCCTTCCTTTATACCACACTCAAATAATTACAAATGAGTTGGTACACAATTACAAAATAAAAGTTTCCACATGCTACATCAAAATTACACAAAACTATCAGCTTCTAGATACAATAACTCTTCACTCGTGTGACCCCAAAGTTTGTGCTATGAACCACATCACTAACAATGTGTGTCAAACTTCCCTTTAATTGCACAAAACTAGATTCCATCCCAATTAGGAGATATCATCCGATTTCCAAAAACCACTACTCAGGAACACTGCCTGAATACTGCTTCCACCAAAATGCTCATAACTTTCATGAATAAAATAATTACTATCCATGCTCTTAGCCATAGACATATAACATATCAGAGAGTATAACCTCAACATCATATATCTCCAACTACAATATCCCACGTGTGCTAATCAAAACACTTTCTACTTCTCTGCAAGTCTCTAGAAGATCATTGTGTTGACATCAATGACAATCATAGTCATGAATGCAATAACAACTGCTATAGAATGACTACCAAGCATTCAAAATTCATTCCTAACAATCTCCCCCATTGGCATTGATGGAAACATAGATGAAAAATATCCAATGTTCCAAAAATCCAATATTGCAACACTGCTGCTCTGACAAACATTTTCAAATCTTCTTGATCAAATAAAATCTTGCTTCATTTTCCTATTCAGTTCTCTCCAATAGATGGTACAAGTTTTTTTTCATGTACACTTCTCCCCCACTAACATCAATGATAAAAATTTCATCACTATGTCAACAACAACTCAATGTCAAAAGACACTGTTTAGAAAATACATTAACAAGAGTCCTCATGACTCAGCTCAGATACACATACTCCCCTATAGAGGAAGTACCAACATCCAATATAGAAGAAAGATAGGGCTCATATACCACTAGACGGATGCAACCAACTGCATCATTACTCAAAAGTAGGCTGGGGCATAACCCCAAGCATACCTCTCAGATAATCAAACGTATCCTTAGGCAAAGGCTTAGTAAATATGTCTTCTATCTGTTCCTTTGTACTTATGTACTCCAGTCTAAATTCTTTCTCAGCAACTTTCTCTCTTACAACATGATATTTGATCTCTATATGCTTTGTCTTAGAATGTAATACATGATTCTTAGACATACTAACTATGCTAGTGTTGTCACAATGTATGACAACATGCTCAACAAACTTAATTCCAATATCCTTCAGCATTTGCTTCATCCAAATTATCTGGTTACAATTATTTGCTGTTGCTACATACTCTGCTTCTGCTGTGCTCTATGAAATACAATTATGCTTCTTGCTTAGCCAAGAAACTAATCTTCCTCCAAGGAAAAATGCTCCACCACTAGTGCTTTTCTTATCATCAACACTACCTCCCCAATCAGCATCTGTATATGCACATAGGGTAAAATCATCAGATTTTTCATACCACAATCCATATTTCATTGTGCCTCTTAAATATCTCAGTATCCTCTTTACTGCTGCATAATGTGACTCTCTAGGTTCAGCTTGAAATCTTGCTACCATTCCAACTAAATGTTGTATATCTGGTCTAGTGTGTGTTAAATACTGCAATCCTCCAATCATGGATCTATATTTCTTCTGCTCAACTACCGGTGTTTCATCTTTGTTAGATAGTTTGTGTCCTATAACCATAGGTGTTCCAACTGGTTTATAGTTCTCCATTCTAAATCTTTTCAGTAAATCATTCAAGTACTTTGTCTGACATACAAAGATACCATCATTATTCTATGTTATCTGTAATCCCAAAAATTATTTCATCTCACCAATCATACTCATTTCAAATTCAGTCTTCATTTCATCAGCAAAATTGTCACTAGCTTCATCTTCTCCTCCAAAGATAATGTCATAAAAAAAAATAACTATAACCAAAAAACCATTTTCAATTTCTTTTGTCTACAGATTGCTATCAGTTGTTCCTTTAGTAAATCCCAATTTCAACAAATACTTATCCAGTCTAGCATACCAAGTTCTAGGTGCTTGCTTTAATCCATATAATGCTTTCTTCAGTTTACATACCATATCTCCTTCTTGAGTCAAAGGAAAACCTTCAGGCTACTCAATGTAGACTTCTTCTCCCAATTCACCATTTAGAAATGTGGACTTCACATCCCTCTGATACACTTTAAATTTCTTAAAAGATGCATAAGCCAAAAACATTCTTACTGCTTCAAGTCTTGCTACTGGTGCAAAAGTTTCTTCATAGTCAATTCCTTCTTGTTGTGAGTATCCCTTACATACCAATCTTTCTTTGTTTCTTACCACTTCTCCTTGCTCATTCATCTTGTTTCTGAATACCCATTTAGTTCCAATCACATTCTTGTCTTTAGGTCTAGGGACCAATTCCCATGTCTTGTTCTTTTTAATCTGATCTAGTTCTTCTTTCATAGCATTAATCCAATGTTCATCTTCACAAGCTTCACTAGTAGATTTAGGTTCAATTTGAGAAATCAAACATAAATGTACCTTATTATGAGTCAGAACTCCTCTGTCCAAACTTCCAATAACTTGTTCAACAAGATGATGTCTTGATAGATACTTGTTCAGTGTCATAGTCACAGATCTTGTTTCAACTATAGATTCTTCTCTAGATTCCTCTCTAGTTTCTTCTACAGGACTCTCATTCAATAATTCACTATTAGTCTCATAGAATAATTTAGTAGATTCAGTGTTAGGCTGAGGATGAGCTTCTTCATTAGATTCATAATCAAGCATTCTTTCCTGAATTTTGAACTTCTCATCAACTTTAACATTTGTGCTCTCAACAATAGTTTTAATTCTCTTATTGTAACATATATATTCTTTTCTTTTCAAAGAATATCCAAGAAAAATTCCTTCATTACTTCCAGGATCAAACTTTCCAATATCATCATCTCTTTTTATATAACATTTGCTTCCAAAAATTCTAAAATACTTAATTGAGGGTGCATGTCCAAACCATAATTCATAAGGTGTCTTGTCTGTGTCTGCTCTGATTTGTACTCTGTTCATTGTATATACTATTGTATTCACTACTTCTCTCCAGAATGTCTTCACCAAATCATTCTCAAATAGCATAGCTCTTGTTGCTTTAGTCACTGACCTATTTCTTCTTTCTGCAATACCATTTTGTTCAAGTGTTCTAGGGGCTAAAAACTGTCTCTTAATACCATTCACTTCACAAAAAGTGTTAAACTCTCTAGAATTAAATTCACCACCTCTAAAAGATCTCAAACATTTAATCTTCATTCCAGATTCATTCTCAACTTTATTCTTAATGATCTTAAACTTATCAAATGCTTCAGATTTTTCTTTTAGAAATGCAATCCACATCATTCTTGTAAAATCATCAACAAGAATCATAAAATACCTTTCTCCATAGAATCCTCTAGTCCTGGTAAGACTGCTCAAGTTTGTATGAACAATCTCCAACTTCTCTACCGATGTGAACTTCTTACTAGGAAATGAACTTCTCTTCTACTTAGCCATCACACATTCTTTACAAATCATGTTAGTAGGCTTCATAATTTTAGGCAAATCCCTTACTACAAGTGTAGTACTTAATTTCACAATGTTATCAAAGTTTATATGACAAAACCTTCTATGCCATAACCAATTATCATCAATCGTAGTAATCAAACATGTCATCTCAGTAGGATTCAACTAAAATACATTACCTCTGGTTCTAGATCTAGTTCCAATCAAATTTCCATCTTTATCCTTTATCACACAAGTTTTCTCAGTAAACCAAACTTGATATCCCTTATTAACTAACTGTCCAACACTCAAAAGATTATGTTTCAGTCCATCAACAACGTAAACATCATTAGTATTAGTCTTTCCATCAAGAGTAATATATCCTATACCTTTAATCAAACAAGGTGCATTGTTACCAACTCTAACAACTCCTCCATCATAATTGTTAAACTTTATGAACTTTTTCATATCTCCATTCATATGATGTGAACAACCACTATCTATAATCCAATCAGCTTTCTTTTCAACTTGGGAAACTAAGGCTTTTTCTTCCTTAACATCAGATTCAGGATTCTCTTCTTTAATTTCTATAAATCCTATTTCATCATTATTCTCAGTATCACTTTCACTCAAAGTTCTTTCAATACTAGCTTCAAGATCTTCATCATTAGCATAATAACATTGCTTAGATTTTCTAGGCTTGAAATTATTTCTATACTTCTTAACTCTCTTAGAACATTTAGATTCAAAATGACCATATTCTTGACAAGGCCAACATTTAAAAATTTTCTTACCATCCGGTTCTCTTTTCACAAGCAAGGCAATACCTTTTACAATCTTCTTGTCTTCTTCATTTCTATATTTGCTGCTGGCATAATCTCCACTCACACTGGCACTTCTTGAAAAACTAGGATGAACACTAAGAGCATTAAATGCTATCTCCATTCTAGGTAAGTCTCCTGATACCCTTAGGTTCATTTCTGCTGCTTCCAATCTTCCAAGAAGAGTCCGTCTTGTAAAGTTCGTAGTACAAGGTATAACTTGTTCAATCATCTGTGTTATCTGCTTAAATACAAGAGTCAATGTCCTCAAAATTTTCCATATCACTTCATTCTCTATCTTTGATCCTCCACAAAATTTTATCCCTGCAACAATTTCTAACATTCTACCAATATAGCTTCTAACAGATTCATCTTCCATCATTCTAATATCCTCAAATGCACATATCCAATTATGTAATCTAGCTCTCTTTGCATGTTCATCACCTTCAAAAGTAGATTGTAAAGCTTTCCAAATTTCATGAGATCTTTTAAAACATTTTACTTGACTGTATTCATTCTCAGGAAGTGCTGTCAAAAGTGCTTCTCTTGCAAGTATGTTACACATGAATAAATCTACCTCATCTTTTGAACTTGATTCAAGATTATCTTCTTCAATGATAGTCCTATCATTCTTTGTAATCAACCAATAACCTGGTCCTAAACATAGTAGATGTGTCTTCATCTTTTCTTTTTAGCTATCAAAATTTACTCCATCAAACATAGGGCTTTCTTTCCTGAAATTCACCATGGATCTCCTTAAGCTGTTAAACTTTCCTTTCAAGGACCTGCTGCTCTGATACCAATTGTTAGAAAGTAAAGTCCACCAAGATAACTGAGGGGGGGGGGGGTGAATTAGTTATCAGATAATTATAACTTTTATCATCTTCAACAACATTTAACCATGTAAGAAATATAATTACCAACCATAGAAAGATATTCATACACAATGACACAATAACACAAGATATGTTGACTAGGGAACCTCTTGAACAAAGAGTAAACCCTGGTGGGAATGATGCCCAGAAAAGATGCACTAATATGAATATTCCTTGTGAAAGGATGGAATCTATTAGGGTTCTTATGAAATACATTCAGTACATATAAATCCCTGTTAGAAGATTCTAACCCTATTAGGAGTTATGGAAGATAGAAGGACCCACTGCCCAAACAGCTTCAGGGTAAGATCACTGAACACACTATCCAAATGACCTTAAGATTATTTAGTAGAATAATATCAAATATGTTACCTCCTCACTATGCCAAACCACACTCACTACTACACCAGATCTCACTTTCAGATCTCTACACTTCGCATGTTTTCCTTCACAATTTCGCTTTCACAACTTCATAGGCTCTCTTCTTCACTTCATGCATACATTCGCATTCAATCATACCATGCTCACATTTATTTTCCATATATCAAAAAGGAAAAACATTCCTTCCTTTATACCACACTCAAATAATTACAAATGAGTCGGCACACAATTACAAAATAAAAGTTTCCACATGCTACATCAAAATTACACAAAGCTGCCAGCTTCCAGATACAATAAATCTTCACTCATGCAACCTCAAAGTTTGAACTATGAACCACATCACTAACAATGTGTGTCAAACTTCCCTTTAATTATGCAAAACCAAATTCCATCCTGATTAGGAGATATCATCCGATTTCCAAAAACCGCTACTCAGGAACACTGCTTGAATACTGTTTCCACCAAAATGCTCATAACTTTCATGAATAAAATAATTACTATCTGTGCTCTTAACCATAGACATATAACATATCATAGAGTATAACCTCAACATCGCATATCTCCAATTGCAATATCCCACATGCGCTAATCAAAACACTGTCTGCTTCTCTGCAAGTCTCTAGAAGATCACTGTGTTGACATCAATGACAATCATAGTCATGAATGCAACAACAAATACTACAGAATGATTTCCAATCATTCAACATTCATTCCTAATAGATCCATCTTCAAATTATTAGCTAAAATCACAAATTCCAAATATACAATCTCCTCTTTCATGAACGAACACTTTTTTAGATTAATCATCAACTTTTCCTCTTTCAAGATCTGCAATACCTGTCTAATGTGGAACAAATGATCTTATCTAGTTTTACTAAATATTATAATGTCATCTAGGTACACAATAAAAAATTTACCCAAGAATTTCTTTAGAACCTCATTCATTAACCTCATAAAAGTACTTGGAGCAATAGTTAAACCAAAAGCCATAACCAACCATTCATACAAACCTTATTTTGTCTTGAAAGAATTCTTCCATTAATCACCTTCTTCTAATTTGATCTAATGATATCTAGTCTTCAAATCAATCTTGGTAAAATAATTTTCTCCACTCAAAAAGCCCATTATATCATCCATTCTCGGTATAGGAAATTGATACTTAACTGTTATCTTGTTGATAGATCTTGAATCAGAACAGATTATCCATTCTCCATTCTTCTTAGGTGCCAACATAGATGGTACTACACATGGACTCAAAATTTATCTAATCAAACCCTCCTGCAACATCTCTTGAACTTGTTTGTTGAGTTCCTCATTCTCAATTGGTGTCAATAGGTGTGGTGCCTTATTCGAAAAACTATCTCTAGGAATCAGATCCATACAATGAATGATACTTCTCATCAGTAGAAAACTATCAGGTGCTTTATCTGAAATGATCTCCTTGCACTCGGTGAGAAAGTTCTCAACCTCTTTAGGAACTCTACCTCAAGTTCTCTCACTCAATATTTTAGGAATCACAACATAACATACATCATTTCTCTTCAAATCCTTAACAAACTATCTACCTTTCGTCAAATTTTTTTTAACAAATATACATATCTCACCAACAGATTCTTCAATCAAAGGTAATAATATTTTCCTCTTTCTATTGGCCCAAATATTATATTTGTGCAATCTTCCATCATATATAGCATGTATATGACATCTCCAAGGTCTACCTAACAAAATATGACAATAGTCCATAGGCATAATATCACACAAGACCTTATCATAATACTTTCCAATTTTCATATTTACAAAATATTGTTCACTTACCATAAGTGTATGTTCATCCTTGATCCATGAAATCTGATAGGTCTTTGGGTTCTTCAATCTTTCTAATTGTAACTTTGTAACCATTTTCTCTGAGGCCATAATCTCTAAACTTCCACTATCAATAATCACTTTCTAAACTTTTTGTACAAATATGCATCTAGTCTTGAACAAAGTCTTTCTTACCGGATCTTCCTTAGCCTTTTTCACTCCATAATGCTCTTTTGACCATCAGGTTTCCTTCCTTCTCAGGTTGATTTGGTCAATCTTCATGTACCAAAGTATTTATGTTTCTACTGACCTTCTTTCTTGCATCTGTACACTCAAATGATCTATTTCCCTCTTCTCCATAACTGTAACAAGTTCCTCAAAATCCTCCTCTTCCATATCCACCTTAGGAGTAATTACCTCTTCCTCAGGATGAACTTTCACCTTTCCACTCAGTCTTGCCTTTGTCTTGTTTTTTCTTGTCCTGATTAGATCTATTGTTTTCACCATATGATCTACCTCTTCCTCTAGGGAATATACCACCTCTTCATGTTTGTCTTTTCTCTCATTCTTTTTATTCAATTCTCCTCATCTTTTAGGGAAAATTGATAATCCTCCTCAATACTCTCCATTTTGACCAAACTAATCTCTTCTTGAATAAAAGTCCTTAACCCATTCAAATACCTTTCAATATTTTCCACCTCATCTTTAATATGTCCATATCTGATATCTAACCTATAAAATTCCTCAGTGTAATCCTTCACAGAGGTATCTTTCTTCTTCAAAATTTTCATTCTCCTAACTAGGTTAATCTGATAATCACAAGGTAAAAACTTTCCCTTCAACTTATTTACCATCTTATCCCATACCTTGATTTTGGTTTTACATTTCTTCTTTTGATCTAATTACAAATGCTCCCACCATAAGGATGCATGACCTTTCAATTTTTTGCTTGCAATTTTCACCTTCTTTTCATTCGATATATTCTCATACTCAAAATATTTCTCCATATTGGTAATCCAGTCCATCAATTCATCCGAATCCAACTTTCCACTATACTCAGGAGGGTCAAACTACGGTGTGGCCTTCAAACTTGTCAATTCTTGTAGGAATATTTCTTCTCCTTGATCCATTATAAGTGTAGGTGTGGCTACCTTTTGCACTTCTTTGGCTTCATCATCACTAACATAATCAAGATGTCTTCCATGACATTGGGCTATCTCAACAACTTCCAATATAGGAAAAAATTTTCTTAGCATATCATCTAAACCTGGATCTGCATCTCTCCTTCCTTGAACCATCTTGAAATGCTCTACAATTGCAGGTCATATCACAATTTGCTACCCCACAATAAATAACCAACTAGAGTTTACAAGAAGGAACCTCGATCAAAGACCTAGATTCTCAAATCTAGATCAAAGCTTGCTTTGATACCACCTGTTGTAAGGATGGTAAGATAAGTGAGGCCAAAGGCTCACCCAATTACCAGACCACCTTGCAGAATCACAACACAGAAGAAATACCATAGAAAATGAGAGAAGAGAAGCAGATCATATTCATATATTCATTCAAATTTGATACATGTCAAGCTATGAGGCATTCTAGGTTATGACCAATACAATAGTAATCTTATAGAAATAGAACAATCCTCATGCATGTGAGATCCATGATCTCTAATTTCCTATCCCTCTCCCTATTCCTTTTTTCTCACTCCTAAACCTAGAACAGATCTATATATTTATACCAAACAAAATGACCTTTAGAATCTCCTAGATCTAGCATTGGAGAAAGAAACGACCCATATTTAGGTCCACATGCCTCTCAATGAGAAATCTATTTATTAAATCATGACCAAAATGAAATACATAAGTCGGCCTAGAAAAAAGATCCAAAACTAAATCCGTTGGTGAACTAGGCCACCGAGCAACATAGAACATACTGAACCCACTCGATGAAGAACACCACTAAGTAGAACACAACACAACAAAGCTACTCAGTGAAAGGCACCACCAAGAAGATCCATCACAACACCAATCAATAACTGAGCTCATCGATGAACAAACAAGAACACTCCACCAAGAAATCCAAAGTAGTTACCAAGCACATCTAACAAGCTACCGAGATATAGGATTTACATGAACCCAAGATGCTCCTGCATCAAAAGTTAATGAAAAGGGGACTTTATTGGTAAAGACTTAAATTGAAACTTAAAACAAAATAAAAATGTCGGTAACACAAAAAGTTCTAAAAATTCATTGAAACCCAAACTAAGTTTGAAAAAGGAACCAAAGTGCCAATGAAGAGGAATAGAAAATAAGTGGTAAATCAAGGAGCTCACCGAACTTGTAAAAGTGCCAAGAAGTTTACAAGAAAGAAGAAAGCATAAAAAAAAAAGGAATACATAGAAAGTGAAGAGAAATAAAGAAAGAAAAGTGAGAATTGTAAAAAATACTTGGAGCTTAGGGGAAATTTAAGGTTAAAAGGAAAGTTGAAGAGTGATAAAGCCATACGTTTGGGAAACGTAGAAGACTCCCAACAAAGTTTTTATGAAGGTCTGAACCACTGATATTAATATTTTGCACAAAATGAGTCATATTTATATATTTGATTAAGAGGTTGGGAGATTACTTGGTTATTTATTGTGAATTGAAAATAGAGATTACAATTTGAACAAGTGAATTGGGAGATTACTTGAAGGGTTTTGTGACTAAAGAAAAGAGTAATTTTGCAATCAAAGTGAAGGTTTCTACAAAACTACTAACTACCAAAAGAAAAAAAATAGTAATTTAACCTCTTTCCCCTCTTGTCAAATAACATAGTCACGTGTTTAAATTTTCCTTGTAGCTAAAAAGGTTAAAAAGAAAGAGAGGTTATCCAAAAAAAACCAAAGTTTGTCAACAAATTTTTGCCCTTTTTGCTAAAAACAAAATGAAATACAAAAATCAAGGGTATGTGAAACTCAAAAGTTTAGATAGTCAATTTATCAACGTTGGAGACACTAAACTAGGACAAATAAAAATAGACAAATTATAGTCACAGATTGAAAGCCCTAGTAGACACCCCATCACTCAGAGGCTAGTAGAAAGTAGTCTTATAAAAGTGGTCCCATTCTCAATATCTATCCAATGTGTTGGTTTGTGGTGACTGATCAAGCATTTCCCTAGGTTAACGCATTAAGATTTTCCTTAGATTAACTCATCAAACATTTTTTAGGGTTTGTGGTGACTGATCAACCTTCATGAAATAACAAGATTTAAAGAGAATTTACACTATTCAAAGCAAACTAATCTAAATAATGCACAAATTAATCTAAATATCTCATGGTTCTCTAAATTGAAGTAGTAAGTGAGGCTCTCAGCTGCAAATCCTCACTAGTGACACTCTAATTATGAGAAATGAACTAAGAATGATATGCAAAATAGATCTAATTATCAAATTCTAGCTCTATTTGATAAGAAAATCTCTAAAATGATCAACAATTGAAGCTAATTATCAATGAAAATTGCTAAGTGAGTGATGTGGATGCAAATTGCAAGAGCTTTGCTGCAATTCAAAGATATGAAGTGGATGATAATGCCTCAAAATGCCTTCTATTTATAAGATTTTCCCAAGGGTAGGGGGTAGAGTGAGATAACCATGGTTATGCTTGGGTAAGGTCAATTGGCTTTGCTTTGTCCCTAAATTGGGGGACAAACATTTAAATGGTTTCAAAAGGCTGGACCATTTCAACAAAAGTGAGTGATTTGTGTCCATTTTGTCTCCTTTTTCCTTTGTTGAGAGAATTTCATATTTATTAATTAATTAAAGTAATTAAATTTAGCCATGAAGGGTAAGAGGTTCATTTTGATTTTTCATTTCAACAACTATGTCATTAATTGAATTTAATCAATTTCTTAGTGTTTTTCCCCTTTTCAAGCTTCATTTAATCATTTAATCATTTAATTGAATTTTTCTTTGATTTGAATTGCCTTTGTTCCATTTATCGATTTTTAGTGCTATTTTGATGATTTGATGCACCTTTTGATTGATTTAAGCCTTTGCCAATTTTTTGTGTCTACAAATGCCCCTCTTTGAGTCGATGTGCGAAGAACACCGATTCAAAGATTCCCTTAGTATGATGATCTAATTCAGGTCCTGGTTCTGATATGCCTCTGATCGTTCTGATTGATGTACTTCCTGATGATGATGATGTGCCTTTGATGATGGTGCCGATATGATTCTGATGCCTCTGATATGATATGGGTCCTGATTTGATGATAAAGGTCCTGGGTTCACTGATAAAGGTTTTGGGTTAATTGATAAAGGTCATGGGTTGATTGATAAAGGTCTTGGGTTGATTGATTGCTGATATGTTGATAGGTTTGATATGATGACAGATTTGATATGATACTGATATGATATGATATGATATGATATTGATTTGCCTCCTGATATGAAATTGATATGATATGATACTGATATGATACTGATATGATATGATATGATATGATATGATATGCCCCACTGATAAATGTTTTTGATGTGATGCCCATTTGATACTCTGATGCCCCCTCAGAAATAAAACATATTGAGTCCTTGATTTGAAAGATTTTTAAGTAGTTGGAATATGTTTTGATTTCTGATAGCGTTTGAAAGAAACAATCAAGTTTGATTCATGCCCCGATTAATGAAAATGTCCTATAATAGGTTCAAAGTGCATTTGTAAGTGTTTATGAGGACCAATTTCACCTTAAAAGGGTAAAACCCCTCATTTTACTATTCATTTGCACCGTTCCTTCTTGAGATTTGAGCTCTGATTTTAGCCTTTTTGAGACGATGGTGGTCCCACATCGCGAGCATCGGTTTGAGAGAGCGCGCCGGTTCAGTCGGAGAGCGACCGATGGTCCTCCGGTATGTCATTCAAATTTTCCTCAGGTCTTTAAAGTTGCATTTATGACCTTATTTAATGCTTTTAAAAATTTTAATTCTGCGTTCGTGAAAAGAAATGTCGCCTCCGTGCATTTTAATATCGCTTAAAAATTTAAAATGTCACCTTCAGTAAATTTGATGTCGCCTCCCTTAGGTATTCTCACGCATTTAGAAAATCTTGTGTCGCCTAAGGATAATTTAATGTCGCTTAGGGTTTAATTATTTTAATCAGGTTTAATTATTTTAATCAGGTGTCGCGTGATAATAAAATGTCGCCTGCGGAAAATCTTATACCGCCTCCGTGAAATTATGTCACGTGGATGAATAAAATCACGCATATGAATAAAAAAATGTCACCTCTGGTAAAAGAAATGACGCCAGAAAGAAAAGTCGTGTAAGTAAAAAAATTTGTTTATTTGAGACTTTTTTTTAGGACGTCTGATTGCTCGGTTGCGTCAACTTGATTGATATCGATCACGTCAATGAATTCAATCGAATGTTTAGTTAGGGTATTCTCTTTGTTTGATTTCAACAATGAATTAGGACATAGGTAACTATAATATCGAAGAATAAGGTTAATCAATCTTCATCACGAATGATAGGTCATGGATCTAAACGTCCATTCATTTTATGCTCAAATGCTTAGAGACATAAAACTAGGATCGTCCTTCCTCAATGCTTAGAGTTAGGATTGGTAAGTCTGATAGGTATATTTAAATTGATGACTATGATTGATTGTTTGATTTTTTGATATTAAGTTACTCATGTGATTCCCTTGCTTTAATTAAATAGGAGGATGTCCTTGTGCTGTACCTTCAGACTGTACCACACTGGGTGATGGAGCTTAGGACATAGTTGACTGACGCCGAGAGGTGAGTGATTAGGTGCTGTGGTTTACTATGCGTACTAGAGCTTCCTCGGTTCCAGATGAACCGAGGTTTGATTACCGCTGTCGCAGAGTGTTGGCACTCTGAGAAAAACACATTTTGGCTACCACAGGGCGAGATGACTATTACACCTGAGGATGTTTACAGATTGCTACGGATCTCGACTCATGGAGAGATAGTATACTATGATGCAGTCTATGACGGGACATATTGTCGACGAGTATTCGAAGATCCATCTATTGGTGATGATTGCATCTTATGGCCTCAGTTTGCCTCATTTCCTATTTTACCAGCATTATTAGGTGCTATCATTGGTGGTGTTTTATTACCTGATCGGCGAGGTCACGGATTTTTAGTGGGATGGGGTAGGATTATCGAGGATTTGCTACATCATCCTCGATGCTTTGACTGGGGATCATGTGTGCTGGCACAACTTTATCACGATCTTCATGAGGTGGTTTACAGGAGATCAGCCTCATTATCTGCTGGGATTCATATTTTACAGTTGTGGATATGGGAGCACTTACCAGTCAGTTGTCCTATATCAGATCAAGATCGTCCTCTAGGATATCCTTTTGCATGGCAGTATACTGGTATGGTGACACAGCATCACTTGGGTCACTTGGAGTATTGGCGACGGCAGATTGATGACATGGATGAGGTCTATTGGAGACCATATGTTGAGGTCGAGGATTGGAGAGAGGATAGCTTGGAGTTACCATATATGTTTGCTCCTCGATGGATGATCGGCAGGATCGACTATGTTCTTGAGAGATTCTTGGTAGGGAGAGTGCTACGACAGTTTGGGCAGATTCAGCCTATGCCTCAGGGATCTACAGTATATGCTCGTTCTAGTGCAGAGTGTACTACTTGGGGTCACATGCCTTCATATGATGACACTATAGAGCAGATATCACTACTAGGTTATATGGATTGGGACATGAGGTTACACATCAGAGATGCCGGAGTCATGCAGGAGTATCTAGCTTGGTTGATGGAGCATCTGATGCCTCGATTTACAGACCCTGCAGAGCCAGTGCCTGGGTGAGATGATGATGGTGATGATGTTGGTGGTGGGAGGAGACGTAGAGGTAGACCCCAAGGTAGGGCAGTGATTAGGCTCAGAGGACGAGCGAGAGATGCACAGGTACAGGCACCACCTCCTCCTCCTCGTCCTACAGTAGCACAGAGACAGAGGATAGATCGTCAGGATCATGTGAGGGCTGCTAGACAGGATCTAGGTACAGGACAGGATACGGGAGCAGGATTACAGCAGGCTACCATGGATAGTCAGGATACAGGTGCACAACAGATGCCAACAGCTTTTTCCCGTGATTGGGGAAAAGCTCCTATAGATACAGGTGATCCTCAGAGTACCTATGAGGTTGGAGAGAGTTCTAGTACTACCCAGCTACGAGCAGATGTGGGAGCATTACGGACAGAGGTGTCACAGATGTCGTCTATGATTCAGCAGTTAGTATCAGGTTTGGCTCCATTGGTTCCTCTCCTTGTTGCTATGGTTGGTCAGACACCTCCTCAGCAGCCTCCATCACACCCTCCTCCACAGCCTCCTCCAGGACCTCCTCCCAGTGGTGACGAGAGTTGAGCTATGAGTGCTCTTATTGATCATTTATGTACTGATGCTACGATACTTGATATTATACCATAGTCTTGTGACCTTGATGTCACCTTTCCAGTTGTACTTTGACACTTATTTGACATTGATGCCCCTGTTGATGGGCGATTATGGAGTTGAGTTTTTATGATATCATTGTTATACTTGATGTATTGAGTTATGAGTAGACGTGTGACATGAGAACATTTATGATCTTTCCTGCTTTTACTTGATGATATATGAGATTTCCTTTAGATGCTGCTATATGTGTTTATCTAATGCATTTTTTTTTGGATGGATATTGGCTATGGATGCAACGTATCTTATGTATGATATAGATAGATGGATGCATTTCTTCTTCATGTATGGATGCAATTTTGATATGTTATTGCTCATGTATGCAATCTGTATGTATGCACATGTAAATGATTATTTCCTTCTTTTCTTTGATAATATCTATGTAATGATTAATGATATGGAATGAATGCAAAAAGTATAATCTCATTTTTTTTGTTTTTTTTGTAGAAAAGATGATGTTGAAATGATGTTGTCCTTATTGATTTAACCCTATTAATGATGTCATGTACCCCCTTTTTGATGTGAAAATAAAACCCTTGGGAAAAATGCACATGCAATTAATCTAACATGAGAATGCATTTAACCTTTTTATGAATGCAACTAAGTGTCACTAGCTTTTAGCAAATAAATGCCTTGAGGATATATTTTCATCATTGAGCACTTGGGACCGGAAAGTCGATACAATCACCACTGCCCACTGACATGATGATATGAATATCACTTTTTATTTACTGCTCATATGGTAACCTTCGTTTTGCTTTCCCATCGGTCTCATCGATACGACTATCACTGATTTCAAACAATCATGACAGTACAAATACCGATTTTGTCGGATTCTATGTTGCAAGTGGATTTTGTCATTTAGATATGAAGAATCTAAATATCCAAGGTATTCGGTTGCGTAAACAAATAAAGGTTAACTCATTATTTTATAAGATAATCCTCGATGGTTCTTTGATGACCATGTCTTTAGATGAATTCTCATAAGGCAATGAATTTTCCTCCAAACAGTCACTTCATAGTCAAGAAAAATATCATGTCTCCATCATTGCCAATCTAGTCGAAACATCATTGATGAGCTAAAAAGACTTGATACAAATTGAATGAATGTAAGTAAACAAATTTTTAACCAACTTTTCAAAAGAATCTATCTAAGTGTTTTGCATTATTTTCTGATCTTCAACAAAATATATTTCCAAGTGTTTGATCATGACATGATTTTTGATTTTTAATCCTGAATAATAAGTCAATTTAGGCTCAAGGATTTTGTTGTGGTAGACAACTTCTTGGTTATCAATCAAAGGTTTACAAAAATCTGATCTCTCTTCTGAAAATGTTGATTCCCTTTTGCTTGTGACTGAATGTTGTTCATATGAATCCTTTTTGAGGTACCCACTTTCCAATCCGTTTATGCTGTCCCCAAGTATTTGATGTATCAATTTTGACAACTTTAGGTAATGCAAAGGATGGTGCTACAAACTGTTATTATGACTATGTACAAATGACGGATGCAATGAAGGTTTAGACAAATGGGATGATGAGATGCATTATGTACACATGTGGCTAGGAAGGAAATGACTTAAGGGAACCAAAAGTGCTTGTTACCAAGTTTTCACTTTTGGGTATTCTCTCTTTTTCTTTTTTCTTTTTTTTTTGCTACCAAGGCGCCTATTTGCTAGGTTTTCACCAAGGCACTTTTTCTCTTTTTCATTTTTTTTTTGTATTTTTGTATTTTTCTTTTTTTTTTTTGTATTTTTCTTTTTTCTTTTTTTTTTAATTTTTCATTATCACCTTGGCGCCTATTTGCTAGGTTTTCACCAAGAGATAGTTTTTCAAATGTTTTTGCTTTCTTCAGGCTCAATTTTCCACTGTTTTTGATCTTTCTTCTTTTCCAATGTTTTTTGGATTTTCCATTTTCAAATGTTTTTGGTATTTTCCATTTTCAAATGTTTTTGGTATTTTCAAGATCCCTTTTCAATTATGTACAATAATTATGATGCTCTCTCATCTGATACTCTTTATACTCTTTCATCTGCTTTAGGTGTAGAATCTCTTCAAATGAATGCTATTTATGGGTTCTTGTAATTCTTCACCATTACAATCTGATAACTTATATGTTCCAGTTCCAAAGGATGACACTATCACAAATGGGCCTATCCAATTAGCTTCCCACTTTCCTTTCTTTTCCCTTTCAACTTGATTTTTGGGATTTTCTCTTAGTACCAAGTCTCCTACTTGAAAAGTTCTTGGTTTGATGTGTTTGTTGTAATTGTGTGCAATCCTATTTTGATAAACTTTTAAATGCTCATAAGCTTGAGTCTGATGTTCCTCTAACAATTCCAATTGTTGTAGTCTGGCAATCCTATAATCCTCATCAGTGATCAATCCTCTTAATGAAACCCGTAGAGATGGAATTTCAACTTCTAATGGTAGAACTGCTTCAGTTCCATAGACTAAAGAGAATGGGGTGGCTCCTGTAGGTGTTCTGATACTAGTTCTGTAAGCCCATAGTGCGGGATTTATTTGCACGTGCCAATCTCTCCTTGATTTGTTAACTGATCTTTTTAATATTTTGAGGATATTTTTGTTTGTTGCCTCAGCTTGTCCATTGCCTTGTGGATAATAAATGGATGATGAATGATGTGTAATGTGAAATGTCATGCAAAGTTCATCAATATCCTAATTTTTGAATTGTTTCCCATTATCCGTGATAATGGCATGTGGAATACCATAGCGGCAAATTATGTGGTTCAAAATGAACATTGAAATTTGTTTGCCGGTTGCTGTTGTTAATGGAATTGCTTCCACCCATTTGGTGAAGTATTCTGTTGCTGTGATGATATACTTATGTCCGTTTGAAGATGGAGGATATATGATTCCAATCAAGTCAAAACCCCATTGATAAAAAGGCCATGGTGTAATGAATGGGTGTAATTCTTGAGCCGGTGCATGTATCATATTACCATGATATTGACATTTGCTGCATGTCTTCACAAATTGACAAGCATCCTTTTCTAAAGTCATCCAAAAGTACCCTAGACGAAGGATTTTCTTAGCTAGATTAAGACCGCTTGAGTGTGACCCACAAATTCCTTCGTGGACCTTGCGTAAAGCTAACTTAGACTCTTCTTCCTCTAGACATCTAAGTAACATCCCATCAAGACCCTTACGATACAATGTGTCTGAAAGGATTAGGTAACGGGTGGCTTGGCGTATGAAGTTACATTTTTGGGCACGAGTTTGGTCTATGGGGAGTACTTGGTCTTTAAGGTAAGTATAGATGGGTCCATACCAAGGAGAGTCATGTCCATGTAAAAGAGCAACAATTTGGGTGTCAGGAAGGTTAAATGCCGGTTTTACCAACTCTTCCACCAAGAACTCATACTTCTCATTTTGATCTAGTTTTTGTAACAATGAAGCCAAGGTAGCCATGGCATCTGCTGCTCTATTCTTTTCTCTTGGAATCTGTTCAAATGTGATCAAAGCAAAGTACTTCTTCCATCCATCAATCAAGGTTTTATATTTCATCAATGTTATGTCCTTGGTATTGTATTCATTATTAACCTGATTGATTATGAGTTGGGAATCTCCATACACTTGTAATTCTGCAATATTCCATTCTAAAGCCATTTTGATGCCAATGACTAATGCCTCATATTCTGCTATGTTATTGGTGCATGGAAATAAGAGTTTATAGGACTTTGGAATGGTGTATCCTTGAGGAGTAACCAATAATATACCTGCTCCAGAACCTCCTTGTGTGTAAGATCCATCAAAATATAACTTCCATGTCTTTGCTTCTATGTTGACAATTTCTGCATCTGGAAATTCAATTTGCATGGTTTGTGTAGACTCCATTGGGTTATCTGCTAAGTGATCTGCTATCACTTGTCCTTTAATTTCTCTTCTATCAACATATTCAATGTCAAATTCACTTAGGATCATGACCCATTTTGCTATTCGACCTGTTAAGGCAGTTTTACTTAGCAAGTATTTGAGAGGATCAATCTTGGCAATTAATTTGATCTTATGCATCAACATATAATGTCTTAGTTTTTGAGATGCAAAAACCACTGCTAGACATGCTCTTTCCATGAATGAATAATTGAGTTCATATTTTATTAAGGTTCTACTAAGATAGTAGATTGCCCTTTCTTTTCCTTGCTCATCTTCTTGTGCCAACAATATGCCTAGAGACCTTTCTATGGCTGATATGTATAACAACAGTTCTTTACCTTTGATAGGTGACATAAGAATAGGTGGGTTTATCAAATAAGTCTTCAAAGTAGCAAAGGCCTTATCACATTCTTCATCCCACATAAATGTAGTGTCCTTGTGTAACAATCTGGTGAAGGAGTGACACTTTTCTGCTAATTGAGAGATAAATCTCCTTATTGATTGAATCTTTCCTTGTAGTGACCTCATTTGGCTAATATTTCTTGGAATCTCCATTTCTAAAATGGCTTGTACTTTTTCAGGATCAACTTCAATGCCTTTTGCTGACACTATATAACCCAATAACTTGCCGGATTGGACACCAAAGGCACACTTCTTTGGGTTTAGTCTAACTTTGAATTGTTCTAACCGAATGAATATTTTTCTTAGGATTTGTAAATGCTCTTCTCTATTGTGGGATTTTGCTAGAATGTCATCCACATAATCTTCTAAAAAAGTATGCATCATGTCATGGAAAATAGTTGTCATGGCCCTTTGATATGTAGCTCCAGCATTTTTTAAACCGAAGGGCATAACATTCCAACAAAAAGTACCCCAAGGGCAAGTAAATGCTATCTTTTCTTGGTCTTCGGGAGCAATCTTGATTTGGTTGTAGCCACTAAATCCATCCATTAATGAGTACATTGCGTGACCTACTGTCAAATCCACTATGGTATCAATGCTTGGCAATGGGAAGTCATCTTTGGGACATGCAAGGTTTAAATCTTTGAAATCCGTACACACACGGATAGATTTATCATGCTTAGTAACTGGCACAATGTTAGAGATCCAATCAGCATATGCTATTGTTCTTATGAATCCCACCTTTAACAATTTTTCCAATTCTGCCTTGACTAGCAGAGCCACATGTGGGTGCATTTTCCTTAGTTTTTGCTTCACAGGTTTAACTCCGGGTCTAACATTCAGATGATGCATTATGAAATCAGGATCCAATCCAGGCATATCGGCATATGACCATGCAAAATTTACTTGTTGTTCTTGGAAGAATTTGGTAAAGTCCTCTCTTTCAAGAGATGTAAGTGATGCAGCCAAGTGTACAACCTTTGGCTCTAGTTCTGTACCAATGTTAACTTTTTCTGTTGGTTCTATAAGAATAGATGACCATTCTTCTTCATGTTTAGGCAAAGTGTCCAATCTCTCTTCTAATGGTGCCACAGTTGGGTTTTCACCAAAAGAAACGTCTTTTATTTTCATTGTTTTTGTTTCTAATGGTGCCACAGTTGGGTTTTCACCAATAGAACTTTTCATTTTTTTATTTTTTTTCATTTTTTCATTTTTTTGACTAAGAGATTGGACCCTTGCTATTGTCATCATGTCCATATTGAGTTCGTTGGTGAAAGAGGGTTCAAGCGCATTGAGGTATTGGTTTGTTGCTTGGTCATTTGGGAAGTAAAGTAAGTCATGTGGTTCAGTTTGATCCCAATCAATGAGGTCTGGATGTATCAAAATTAAGGAATTATTGGGTAAGGTATCATCAATAGGATTTATGGACATGACTTCATTTGAGGGTTCATACATTGTATCGTTTAGATCTATGATGTGCGCTTCCTCAAGATGATCCATGGAAGCAGGGTCAAAGTCCCCTTCGCTTGAATCCTCGTCGACCTCTACGGGAAACAATGTGGGAAAAGCCACAAGTGGGTTAAAACTAATGTTTGAATTTCCCTCCTCTGAAGGTGTCCAAAATGTTTCTATCCATGCTCCACTACTAGATGCTTGTTCTATATTAGGCCTTTGAATAGAAGATTCTTCATTAATTGGAGCATCTTGTTTTGGGATTTTTGCATAAGTATGTATAGCAATGACTTCTTTATCTTGACATGACTCATCTGATAAAGTATCCCATTCATAATCCCTAGAGTCATCACTATCTCCTTCAGATTCTAATGCATTTATTTGAGGATGAAAATCATGCATTGGACTTGAACTTTCTCCCTTATATTGAAAACCTACTCCGGATTTTTCATGACTTGCCCTCCAAATAGGTTCAATAGGTTCTAATAATCCTCTATTTCTTTGGCCTAGGGGTCCTCTTCCTTTGTATCCCATCTTTTGCATAATATCAAATCCTTTCCCATATTGTTCTGTTTGTATATTGACATGTTGAATTCTTTCCATAGGAGTGTCTAGGGTACCATCCTCATCATGATAAAGCCATTGGAGGACATCATCCTCTTCCTTATCCCATGTTGCTTTGCTATCTTCCCTCACAAAATAAGAATTATACTTATGTGGAAGATGTTCTTTTGAGGGTTTTCCATGTGATTTAGGAGACATGGGCATGTCAAATAGAGAAACTGAATATTCTCCTACCCCTTTTGAACTAATCTTGCATTGTTTGTCAAATTTGTTCATCATCTCACTCATGTATTGGTAATGATCTACTTTAGCTTGTTCTTTTTCCTCTTTAGTAGGTTTGTAGATCACTTTCAATTTAGGTGCCACATATGGACTTTCCATCACATTTGGACCCTCGTAGCTCACTTTTTCCTTGCCCTTAGTTGATGTAGTTGAGCTAGCTTGAAGAGGATTTTGTGCATCTTCATTGGTGATTCTTGGAACAACTCCTTCATGATTATGTGGAATGTATAATTCATGCAAGGGTTTGAGTGCATTACAATATTGAAATGGATTTGAGTCTCCTCCAACTATGATTTCTTCACCCATGTATGGGAACTTGATGCATTGGTGGTATGTGGAGGGGACAGCTTGCATCTCATGAATCCAGGGTCTTCCCAATAAGATGTTATAGGTTAATTTCATGTCCAACACTTGACATTTGGTTTCCTTCTTAACTGGTCCCACTTGGATGGGCAACACAATCATGCCTTTAGAAGCTCTTTCAGCCTCATCATAAGCTTTTATGGTGATTTTCTTTGTAGGGTCAATGCAAGACTTGGATAGACCTAAGGATTTTACAAGACTCAATGTGCATATGTTAAGGCCAGCCCCTCCATCAATAAGGGCTCTTTTGACTCTATGCCTTTCGATCAAAACCTCTATATGTAATGGAAAATTTTGAGGATGAGTTATAGACATGTCATCTTGATCTGAAAATGAAAGACAATGAGGAGCCACAAGATGTCCTACCATATTTTGAAATTTTTCTTCCCCTAAGGTAGTAGAAACATGTGTCTCTTCCAAAGCTTTTTCCAAAATCTCTTTGTGATTGGGTGACAACTTCAATAACTCTAAGATTGAGATTTGTGCTGGAGTACGTTGCAATTGGTCCACCAAACTATAAGGTCTTGCTGCTGTAGGAGGTTGTTTGACCATAATGTTGGATGGTGGGATATTGGTGTTTTGAGGGACTATCCCTTGTAAAGTCATTCTAGAATTCTGCCCTCTTGTAATGACATTTGTTGCTTCCTTTTGAGGCTGTTCATTAATGATGATAGCATTAACAATATGATCATATGATGGTGCAAAGTTGAGATTATTGGCACTTTGTTTCTTGCCATTTGATGACTCACCTTTATCATGTTTGTAAAAAGGTTGTTTGAAGGCCGTATGATCTTCATTATTTTGGGGTCCATCAATAGTGATTATGTTATTATCTATCAAGTCTTGCACCACATTCTTTAATTGTAGACATTCATTTGTAGGGTGCCCCCGAATCCTATGATATTCACAATGATGCTTAGCATCCCACCAACCCGGCTTGTGGTCTGGTTCATAAGGCTTAATAGCGGGTAATGCAATAACATTGTTAGCTATGAGAGCCTTTAATGCAGTTTCAAGTGGTTCTCCCAAGGGTGTAAAGTGTCTTGCAGGAGTGGGCTTCAAATACTTATCATACTTGCTATTTTGATCCTTGTTTCCTTGATTATTCTTATTGGCATTGTTGTTGTTGTTGGAAGGTGTATTATATGCTTGATTAGCATTATTCACTTGATTTGGTGTCTTTGTAAGGGAAAATGGAATCACCTTCAAGTTGCTGGATTCCACTACACCATCATTAACAATACCTTTGTTGTTATTCTTTGCAGCATAACGGCTATTGTTGTTGTACCAACTTTTATTTGGATTGTTGTTATTGTTGGTATTGTTGTTGTTGGAGTTAGAGTTATTCTTATTTTCCTTGTGCAATTTCAACTCTCCACTCTTAATCAACACTTCTTCCATTGTAATTCTGTTATCAATTAAATCTTGAAAGGTTTTGGGACATTGCATCCTTAGTCTATAATTCAGCTCGCTTCTTAAACCGTTAATAAAGATATCCATTTTTTCTTTCTCCGGTACACTTCTTGGATATCTAGCAAATGCAGTCCTCCATCTTTGCAAGAATGTGAGAAAGGCTTCTCCATCTTGTTGCTTCATGTTACATAACGTTATCATGGTGACCTCATGTTTGATGTTATAAGAGTAATGAGTCACGAATTTAGATGCTAACTCTTCAAAGGATTTTATGTCGGATGGTAGTTTTGAAAACCAATCCATGGCTGTTCCTCCCAAGCTTCTTGGGAATAGTCTCATTAAATAGGTTGATTCATGCATGAATTCAAGACTCAATGCACAAAACCCCCGAAGATGATCATGTGGGTCAGATGTTCCTTCATACCTCTCATATTTAGGAAATGTTACATTAATGGGAAAAGGCACCATGACCAAACTCTTATCGAATGGAAAAGGACATAATGTTTCAATAGAGAAAGGCTTAGGAGCCCCATTTTGTTTCAAACTGTCAATTTCCATTTGTAATGGCTTGAATTGTTCCCTCATTGCTTCCATAGGGTCTTCTATTTCCTTGGGCTTTAATTGCTCTATGTCAAAATCTTTAGGTAGCTTTACCCCCGTTTGTATTAAGTCCATGAAGTGTTTTTATTTATCCATAAGCATGGTCTTTTTCATTAGTTCTATGAAATAAGGACATTGTCTTGCCTCTAATGCTCTTTCAATCGTGGCTTCTTCTGCAGTTGGGGGTAAGTTTGTATTATGAGGAGGAAATAAGTTGTTGCCTTGTGAATTTGCCTCTTGAGAATTAGGATCTCTTCCTCCATTATTAGAATTTCCTTGATTGTTGTTAAGATCCATACCCCCATTCATGTTGTTCCCTTGGGTGTTATTAGGATCTATACCCCCATTCATGTTGTTCCCTTGGTTATTGGGATCGATATTTCCTAGGGTACCACTAAACATCTTGTTAATGTCCTTTGCTTTAGTGGGTTTTTCAGTCACTCGTGAAGTAATGAAAGTGTTCTTTGGAAATGGAAGCTCTTCTCCGTTGTAGGTCCCGTCTGTTTGTAATGCTTTCCTTATAGAGAGTGACCTTGTAATAACAGGCATGAACAAACTTTAAGGGTATGTTGACTTTCTTCTCTTGATAAGCTATTTTGGAATAAGGTAAAAGTTTTTGATCAATTTTAAATGGTTTAAAATTTTAATGGTGTTTTGATCAATAACTTTGGAATATCTTGTTTGAAAATAAAAACAATCTCAACACACACATCAATTGGGTACCATATCCCTAGAATGCTTCTAATGTGTATATTTTTGAACGTTTTCACAGGTTTAACACAAGAATAGCTTCCACACAATCTACCTAGCACATAATTGGTTCGTAAACATGGCTCTAATAGGTAGTTTTGCTATTTTACCATTATGTAGTAAGTTTTCCGTTCAAAAGAAATCTTATCTTTTCATCCCCCAACTATGTTAAGGGGCTTCCCACACGCACAAAAGCACGATTTTGTGCAATCCGTTAGGACTACTAGAGGAAGTTTGAAAGAGCTAAAATCCTTTTGTCGTGTACCCCATTAAGGATACCCACGTTTCATTTTATAGTGGGTCAGATTCTCGTGGCAAAAGCAAGTGTATCCCACTTTGGGCTGTCCCTCTCACCGGCCCTTCTAAGGCAATCTCGGGAGGCGAGCCCACTAAGTTTTAAAAATGTTCATTTGAAAGCATGAAAAGTGGATTTGGTAGAGCAAGTTTGGAAATTTTATTCACTCAAAGAGTGAAGAGCATATCCCTATTGCTTTTCCCTTATCCCAAACACTCACAATCAAATTTGGTTCTTTTTCAACCCCGTGACACAGGGGTTCTTAGAATTGAAGTGTTTATTTTTTCCTTTTATGATTAAACTATGTTTTGAACTTTGAAAATGCCACAATTTAAGGGAAGTGCAAGCTTGATGAGAAAAATACCTCAAACGATGCTAGCAAAGGCTAGGCGCATTTTTAAGTAGTATATTTTCTCATTTTCTCTCCAAATCCTTCTCTTACCTTAGCAAAACGTTCCCTCCACCAACAAGTTAGTCAACACAAATTCATACAAAGTGAGGAGAAACCAAAATCAAAAAGCTTAAAATGATCAAATTGATTATGCTCTTGATTTATTTTGAACTCAAATATTTGCAAATTAAATCCAAAAGGTGTAAGGTATACTCTAATAGGATGTCCTTTTTAGTTTCTTTTTTGCATGCAAAAAAGAAAAAAATAATTTTTGAGCACTTTTCTGTGACAGAGTCTGTACCTGAGACAAAAAAAAATGACAGTGAAGTTAGCATACAGTCCTTATTTTGACAAAATAAAAAAAATACAGTCAGGCGACATTATCCAGACTACAGGTGAGATTAAATTTAATGAAGACGTGACTACTTTAATCGCGAGCGTCACCAAAAGGGGCTCAAGCGAGATTAAAATAGTCAAGTGCGATATTAAATTTAGCAAACGCGTGAAATCTTTAATACAGGCGACAACAGCAATTACTCTGATACAATATAAATGCTAGACCAGGCGACATTTCTTTTGCTAAAGGCGATATCTAATTTAACAAAGACGTAATTATTTTAACCGTGAGCGTCACCAAAAAGGGGCTCAAGCGAGATTAAAGTAATTAAGTGCGATATCAAATTAAATGAACGCGTGAATTCTTTATTTAAAGCGACAAATTAACTCATAGAAGTGACATTTAATTAACTGAAAGCGAGATTTAAAATATTCAAAGCGACAAACTAAAAGTGAAATGCAGTAAACTCCCTTTACACCAGGCGTAAACTCATTTCTCGGCAGCGGCTTTTAATTCTTTCCAGGCGACATCTAAATAGCCAAAGGCATCCGCTGCTTGTCCGTGAGGCAAGAATTTAATGTCCGCAGGCGTGATTTCTTTGTCCAAAAGCGTGATTCTGCAGTCTAGGAAGCGTGAGCGTTCAGACTCCAAGCGACATCTAAATTACCACGAGCGACATCTCTTTGCTGTAGGCATGATTTCTTTACTGGCAGGCGTGATTTCTTTCCTGTAACCTGCAAACAGTGAGCAAAATCATGCAATTCTAGCCTAAATTTTGCAAATAACGTGGAAATTATGATAAATTTGAGGCCTAGAGCCCCACGGTGGGCGCCATTTGTGTGTGAGTGATTTACACCTTCATGAAATAACAAGATTTAAAGAGAATTTACACTATTCAAAGCAAACTAATCTAAATAATGCACAAATTAATCTAAATATCTCATGGTTCTCTAAATTGAAGTAGTAAGTGAGGCTCTCAGCTGCAAATCCTCACTAGTGACACTCTAATTATGAGAAATGAACTAAGAATGATATGCAAAATAGATCTAATTATCAAATTCTAGCTCTATTTGATAAGAAAATCTCTAAAATGATCAACAATTGAAGCTAATTATCAATGAAAATTGCTAAGTGAGTGATGTGGATGCAAATTGCAAGAGCTTTGCTGCAATTCAAAGATATGAAGTGGATGATAATGCCTCAAAATGCCTTCTATTTATAAGATTTTCCCAAGGGTAGGGGGTAGAGTGAGATAACCATGGTTATGCTTGGGTAAGGTCAATTGGCTTTGCTTTGTCCCTAAATTGGGGGACAAACATTTAAATGGTTTCAAAAGGCTGGACCATTTCAACAAAAGTGAGTGATTTGTGTCCATTTTGTCTCCTTTTTCCTTTGTTGAGAGAATTTCATATTTATTAATTAATTAAAGTAATTAAATTTAGCCATGAAGGGTAAGAGGTTCATTTTGATTTTTCATTTCAACAACTATGTCATTAATTGAATTTAATCAATTTCTTAGTGTTTTTCCCCTTTTCAAGCTTCATTTAATCATTTAATCATTTAATTGAATTTTCCTTTGATTTGAATTGCCTTTGTTCCATTTATCAATTTTTAGTGCTATTTTGATGATTTGATGCACCTTTTGATTGATTTAAGCCTTTGCCAATTTTCTGTGTCTACACATACCAATCTTGCTTTATTTCTTGTCACTTCACCATTTTCATTCAGCTTGTTTTTGAATATCCATTTAGTACCGATAACATTCTTATCTTTAGGTCGGGGTACTAAGGACCAAGTTTTGTTTTTCTCTATTTTCTCTATTTCCTCCTTCATTGCATTAACCCATTCTTCATTCTCTAATGCAACTTTCACATTCTTTGTAAATTCACAAACTAGACATGTAACTTGTCTTGTTTTGCTTCTAGTCTACATGCTAGCTTATCTATCTCCAATAATTTGTGTCTCAGGATGATGTCTTCTAACAAAACTAGCCAATACTTAGTTTCTTCTTTCTTGTTCATCCTGATTAGGTTCATGTGCTTGCTCAGTAGCACCATCTTGTTCGTCAGTTTCCCTTTCCTATTCCTTGGGGTATTTTCTTGTTGACCAGTTATCACAGGTTGTGACTTCATTAGATAATCAAGAAGTTCAATGTAAGTGAATCTATCATAGTCTTCCAGTTCCTTTCTTTCTTCTATGCTCTTGTCATCAAAATCATCAACATGGACATTAGTACTTTCAATCATCTTATTTGTAACCTTATTCAGACATTTGTATGCTTTACTCTTAGTTGAATATCCTAAAAATATTCCTTCATCACCTTTAGAATCAAATTTCCCATTTCTCTCATCTTTCAGAATAAAATATTTGCTTCCAAAAATCTTGAAATAACTTACAATAGGTTTGTGTCCAAACCATAGCTCATAAGGTGTCTGATTGGTGTCCTTCTTTAGTTGTACTCAGTTAAGCACATATACAGTTGTACTGATAGCTTCCCTTCAATATGTCTGAGCAACATTCTTTTGTATCATCAGTGTTCTAGCACAATCAATTATTGACCTATTCCTTCTTTCAACAATTCCATTCTGCTGAGGTGTTCTCGGTGCAAAGACCTGTCTCTTAATACCATGCTCATTACAAAAATTAGTAAATTCATTAGAGATAAATTCACCTCCTCTATTAGATCTTAAGCACTTAATTTCTTTAACAGTCTCTTTTTCTGCCTTTGCCTTATACCCTTAAACATCTTAAAAGCTTTAGATATCTCTTTCAAGAACATAACAGTCATCAATCTAGTATAGTCATCAACAAAAAGAATAAAATATCTATCACCATAATATCTTTGAGTTCTCATAGGACCACATAGGTCAGTATGAACCAACTCAAGTATCTTCTTTGTTGAGTAGTCTTTGCTCTTAAAATTGGACTTAGTCATCTTACCTTTCTGACATTCATGGCACATAGCATGCTCCAGTTTTGACAAGTTAGGCAACCCTCTAACTCATCAATATTTCCACCCCAATCACTGTTAGTGTAAACTTTAAGTTAAAAAATTCCTTCTTTCTTATACCATAATCCATAGTTCTTAATGTTCTTTAAATATCTCAAAAAAAAATTCATAGCAGTCATGTGTGACTCTTTAGGATTAGCAGAAAATCTAGCTACAATGCCAACCTCATGTGCAATATCTGGTCTATTGTGCACAACATACATCAATTTTTCAATCATAGATTTGTATCACATTTTATTTACCTCTATTGAATTGTCATCCTTGGTCAGCTTGCATTTGATTACCATAGGTGTACCAACTAGTTTTGAATCTTCCATATCATATGTCTTCAAGACTTGTTTGATGTACTTTGATTGTGTTATGTATATGTCTTCCTTTTGTTGTAGTATTTGCAAACCAAGAAATAATTTGATCTCTCCAAACATCGATATTTCAAAATATTTTCTCATTTCATTAGTAAAAGACTTGGATAAGTTATCATGACCTCCAAATATGATATCATCAACACAGATTTCAGTAATAAGAATCTTATCATTAGTTTCACATTTCAAATATAGATTGTTATCACTTGTTCTAAAAAATCCAATTCTTATGAGATAAGAATGCATTCTTTCATACCATGCTCTCAGTGCTTGCTTCAGTCCATATAATGCCTTGTGCATATTACATACTATATTCTTCTGATTAGGATCAACAAAACCTTTGGGTTGTTCAATTTATACCTCTTCTTCAAGTATCCCATTCAAAATTGCAGATTTCACATCCATCTAATATACCTTAAATCCTTTATAAGTATCATATGAAAGTAGTATTTTCACTCCTTCAAGTCTAGCAATGGGTACAAAAGTTTCTCCATAGTCAAATCCTTCTTCTTGTGCATAACTTTTGCAAACTAGTCTTGCTTTGTTCCTTGTTACATCTCCATTCTAATTCAATTTGTTTCTAAAAATCCATTTAGTTTCAATCACATTTTTGTCTTTAGGTCTTTGTACTAATGTCCATGTCTTTTTCTTCTATATTTTCTCAATCTCTTCATTCATTGCCTTTATTCAATCATCATTTGCCAATGCATCTTTAACAATTTTAGGCTCAAATTCACAAACCAAACATGTATTAAATTCTTTAACTTACTTCTAGTCATCATTCCTGCTCCTTTATCTCCAATTATCTGATATTGTGGATCTTTTCTTCTCACATAATTTTCTAGTATAGGTTTAGATCTATGTTCTTCAATGTTTTCTCCACTCGGTGCATGATCATCATTTCTATTAGTAACTATTTTTTGTTGCTCGATCTGTAAAGATTGTTTCTCGGCTAGAGTTTCATAGCCTTCAAAATAAACAAATCTACCATAGTCTTTTGGTTCTTTCTTACTTTCTTCATCATTATTTTCTAAAAACTCATCAACTCTCACATTTTCACTTTCAATCATTTTGTTAGTAGCCTTGTTTAAACATTTGTAAGCCTTACTCTTAGTAGAGTAACCTAGAAATATCCCTTCATCACCTTTTGAATCAAAATTTCCATTTCTATCATCTTTCAAAATGTAACACCTATTTCCAAATATTCTAAAATAACTTACATTAGGTGTATAACCATACCATAGCTCATAAGGTGTCTTGTTTGACTCTTTCTTTAGTTGTACTTGATTTAGTGTAATATAAACAATAGTACTAACAGCTTATCTCGAGTAAATTTTTACATCTTTCTCAATCATCAGTGTTCTATCACAATCAACAATTGATCTATTTCCTCTTTCAACAATCCCATTCTGTTGGGGTGTCCTTGGTGCAGATACCTATCTTTTTATTCCATGCTCATTATAAAAATTATTAAACTCATTAGAAATAAATTCACCACCTCTATCTAATCTTAAGCATTTTAGCCACTTACCACATTCTTTTTCCATTTTTTCTTTGTACCATTTAAACATTTTGAAAGCTTCTCATTTTTCTTTTAAGAACATGATAGTCATCATCCTATAGAAATCATCAACAAATAAGATAAAATATCTATCCCCATAATAACTCCGAGTTCTCATTGGACCACATAACTTAGTATGAACTAACTCTAGAATAACATTAGATGAGTAATGTTCATTCTTGAAACTAAATTTTGGCATCTTACTCATTTGACATTGTTTACACATTACATGGTTAGGCTTTGATATGCTCAGTAATCCTCTAAATTTTCTTTTCTTACTGATCTTAACCATGTTGTCAAAGTTCACATGACATAACCTCTTGTGCCACAACCAAACATCTTCATTTTTAGCCAACAAACAAGAAGTTTCAACATTGTCTAGATAAAATAAGTTATCTTTTGATTTCTCACCAGTATCAATTAGTTTTCCAACCTCATCATAGCTTTTTACTTTTCTTTTCTCAAATGTAACTTAGTGACCTGTGCTATTCAGTCATGTTATAGTCAACAGATTACAGTTAAGTCCTTTCACCCAATAATCATTTTCACATTTGATCTTATTATTCAGTAAAATAGATCCTTTACCATTCACTTGATTGGGTGTATCATTTCCCATTTTCATAGATCCTCCATTATAATGATCAAGATATTCAAATTTTTCTTCATCACCAGTCATATGATGTGTGCAACCACTATCAACAATCCAAGTATCATTTTTTATAACTTTGGAAATAAGTCCTTTTTCAACATACCTTTCTTCTTCTTCAGAATCTTCCTTCAATGCAACAAATACCAATCCTATGTTGATCAGGATTAAATTGGGAAAATACTGAAATCTAATTTTTCAAAATTTCATATGTTTTAGTAAATTGCAATTTTGAGGGTCTTTAGTGCATTTCTGGGAAAAAATGATGCGCATAACATTGCTATTTTTGAAATTTGGTTCAAGATTATTTGAATACCTTTCCAACGCATCAAATGGTTTGTAATTCAGAGCTAGGATGAGAAAGTTATGCCTTCTCCAAGAGGACCTAAATTTTATATATAGTTTTTTTTTAATAATTTTTGATAGTTTTAATAGTTTAATTGTAATAAACATTATGATGACTCTTCATTTCAATTCCAAGGGATTTGTGTGACCCTTGGGATCCATCCCACTTGTATAAACTCCAATTTTGAATAGAATGGAGATAGTTTTTTGTTTCAATCTTGTTGTTCTCAATTTTCGTGTTGAATTCTACAATACTGTAGGTATCACACCAAGTATTGTAATCTGGTTTTCATAAATCAGATCATATGTCTTCATCAATTTTAGTCTCGGTATCATCATCTTCATCTTCAACTAGGTAGCATTACTTTTTACCTTTATCTTTGTAGTCTCATTTGTCTCTATTTCCATAGTATCGGTTACTTGTGTGATCTTTGTAATTTCTTATGTCATTTTTCTTTCATTTGATCTTTCACTTGTTCTTTCATCATCTTTCCTATTAGAGTAAAATATTAATTATGTTGTTTATATTTAAACACACAAGCACTAGTTGTTCTAAACTCATGCACTAGTTGTTTTATATATAAACCTGCATGCATTAGTCATGTAATAATTTAACTAATTATTACATGCACTTTTTCTTTTTAGGGTTTTCCTTTCAAGGCTTTTGATCTTCTTTATAAGGTTGATTCATTGTACATTTTATTCATTCATTATTTGAGGATATTTTCTTCTTCATTTTTTGAGTCAAACCATTGCCCTCTTCTTGTCTCTACTTCCTTGTAACAGGTTTTTGTATGCAAGTAATCTTTGAGTTTTGTGGATTTGTATTTCTCAAATCCTATATGGTATTAGAGCCTAATCTGCTACATCTTGTTTGCGTTTGAAGGATTCAAAGTTTAGAAATTCATCTGTTTTAGATTAGGGTTTTTTTTTGGTTTTTTTTTATTGAAATTAGGGGTTCCCTAAATTTGGGTGCACTTTGAGCTCAAAAGGACCTCACTGTTGATCTCGTAGTGCCCAAAAACCCCTATTTCAATATAAAACACATCAAATTTGGAGAACTTTGTATTTTGTGGCATTTTTTTGGTACCAAACAGTTTAGCATGTTTCCCAAGGTAGAATTTGTATAGATTGGCACTCTTCTTGAGGCAAAAATTCTCTATTTGGCATGCAAATTGAGGCAAAAACCTGTATGTTCTAGCATGGATCCTGAGGCGCGCATGCGATTTTGCAAAAAAAATAATTATTATTATTATTTTTTTGGGTTGGCGACAACCATTTGGCCGTCAAATTTAAGCCAAGCGAATGCAGTTTAGACCCTAGTCATATGGCGACTAGGGACCCAGAATTTTAGCCCCAAGGGGCTTGTATGCTGCGATAGTCATTTGGTCGTCAATTTTAAGCCCACAAAGTGTTGACGTCAGCACCTTTGGACACGATTTTGGGCCCTCCGAAGCACTCGGTGGTTTTTTGCTCATAACTTGAGCATACGATGTCAAAATTGGGAAAACAAGATATTTTTGGAAAGCTGGTTCTGATCTCTATCCATATCTAGAGGTTTGAAATTTTGATTTTTCTTTTTTGATGGTCTTTTTACTGTCAAATCCAGATATTCATTTTTGCACTCTGAAAGTTCTATATTGTGCATCCGGACTCCATTTTGGGAAAGAGAGATATCATTGGAAAGCTTGTTCTAAGAGCTTTCTAGTTCTATGAGTCATTTTTCTAGATTCTACTCCATGTATATTTTATTCATTTTTTTGCATTTTTGTACCTTGGTGGATATCTTGGATGTTACAGGTCCTGGGATCTCTTCCCTTTAGGGGATGACTTTTCTTAGGCTGTTCTTTTGTTTCAGCAACCTTTGCTCTTCTTTCAATAGTGTATACTTCACTTTTGTAGCATTCTTTTATGCACATGCACTGAGATAAAGTGTCATTTTATTGCATGTTTGGAATCTTGAATATGTTTGTGCTCTTTATACTTGCATTCCATTATAAAGTGCCATGGTGGGGTTTGATGTTTTCCTTTGTTTTCCATCTACCTTTGTCAGGTGAGTGTTCCTTCCATGACATTATCCTTAGGGTATCTTTATTTGTGCTTGTGCTTTCTATGCACCTTTGATGTTCTTGGTTCTTCACGATGCAGTTCTTATTGGCACTATTTTCAGTGTACCTATCAACTCTCCCTTGTCATCATTATGGGGGGTTTCTACTAATCTTTACTCCACTTCCTTGGTTTGATAGTGTGAGCTATGTAATCAGTATTTGTTCTTATGTAATAGGCGGATGCAGTGGCTAGGTACCTATGCATTTCAGTGAGATGGATCATTTACCATATAGACACTCTTTCTTTCCTATTTTTAGAGGCACTCTTCCATCTTTGATTGATCAGCTCTTCAGGCTTTGGTGTTTTATACCATTTCTATCTTTGAGTTTAGTTGTTTGCCTCCTGATTCGAGTACTGTCATTTGAGGGAACTCATATAGATTACAACCTTCTCTACTTGGTCATGCTCTATTTCATTGGAGGATCTTCAGATCAATACTTACTTCTTGATAGAGTTTGCATCTTCTTGCTTCAGTGATGTTTGACATGTTCATTCTTGTTCCTATTTTCTGGAACATCCCTAGTTTTAGAGGCTTCTTTAGTCCTTCAGACTAGTCTTTGTCTCTTTTTGGAGTAGAGTTTTTCCCATGTGGTTTTCTCTATTTCTCCACTTTATAGAGACTCTCTTTTGTACATGGGTACCTCATCAGGCCATGTTGCTAGGACCCATTTTATGCTTTTAACACCTTACTTTCCTTTGCTTTCTTCTTGCATTGTTTGTAGCTACATTTTTTCTCATCTGAAGGGGGGTGTTAGAGTAAAGTATTAATTATGTTAATTAATCTTTACTCCCTTCTTAAGATGTCAACTCTTTTTCTTTATTTATTTATATTTAAACACACATGCACTAGTTGTTTTAAATATAAACCTGCATGCATTAGTCATGTAATAATTTAACTAATTATTACATGCACTTTTGCTTTTTAGGGTTTTCATTTCAAGGCTTTTGATCTCCTTTACAAGGTTGATTCATTGTACATTTTATTCATTCATTATTTGAGGACATCTTCTTCTTCATTTTTTGAGTCAAACCCTTGCCCTCTTCTTGTCTCTACTTCCTTGTAACAGATTTTTGTATGCAGGTGATCTTCGGGTTTTGTGGATTTGTATTTCTCAAATCCTACATTTCCTGTCAAGACATCTTTCAAAAATATGACCAATCTCTTTACATTTGAGACATACCAAGGGTAAATTACCCTATATCTTCCTTTGCCTTTTTGTAGCCTTCTATCCATTAATGCTTCAAGTTCATCAAGATCATCTTCTTCAGCTTCACTATCACTTTAATTTATTATATTATGTCTAATACTTGATCCTCCAATATTTAGAGATGAAATAAATGTAGATTCTACCTTAGGTAAAATACTATTATCATAGTTGTTAAGCTCAAATTCAGTCAATATATTGATTAGGCTATCAAGAGAAATATCATTACCAGGAACTACTCTCATTTCATGTATTGTTGATACTCTAATAGCATAGGTAGGTAACATCATTCTGATAATTTTACTTAGCACCATGTCTTCTGCAATAATTTCACCTACTCCTCAGATAGCATTCACCACTTTCTTGATTCAGTTGTTGTACCGAGTGATGTTTTCAGCTTCTTTCATCTTCATATCATCAAACTTACCTCTTAAGATTTCTTCTTCTATTTTGACCACATTTACATCTCCTCCATGAACTAATGTCAATTTGTCCCACATCTCTTTTGTAGTTGTATAGGTCTTAATATCTTCAAATTCAGCATTTGATAGAGAAGAAGCAATCTCAATCATCATAGAATTATGTTCTCATCTCTCTTTCATTTGATTGACAGTCAAAGGACTAGTAGGAGTTATGAATTTATTTTCCAAATAGTATAGTGTAGAATCTCCAATGCCTGATAGATATGACTTCATCCTTCTTTTCCATGTTGATAAATTATCTTTGTTTAGCTTCGACACCTTTCTCTTATACATCTTTTAGATCTTTAACTTAAGTCCTTCAAACTTCTTCCTTTAAGTACTCAAGCTTTGATACTAATTGTTAGTGAACTGAGAGGGGGGGGGGGGGTTGAATCGGTTAAGTCCAGTTATCCTATAGTCCCAAATACTCATAGATGTATCAAAAAATTCAACAAATAAACTTAAATAGCTTGATAAAACTTGACAGTATCTTTCTGATTTATTTACTAAATGCCAGTTAAATCATCTATTATATACCAATCAAACCATTTAATGTAATGTGTAAAGTAAAATAACAAATCACCCCATCCATACACATATAACACTTTATTTTTAACGTGGAAACCCTATTAAGGGAAAAATCACCTTGGACCAGTACCTGAAATAATTTTACTCTTTTGAAGTGAGCTCGATTAAGAGACAACCATGTTAAAGGTTACAAAATACACTGTAAGGTGTGACCTTGTTAGATGATTCATCAATGAAAATTCTCTGTGACCATACATTCACTTGGGTCAACAAGAAAACAATCAACACTCATTGAATGTCATAAAGAAATAATTAAAGACTATTATGTCCCACTCGGTTAAGAGATTTTGCCTGTAGTAATGGTTAGAATGCAATAGTAAATGATCTAATTCAAATTCAACTTCTTTTGTAGATATTCATATGTATGCTAAGTTCATATACCTTTGACCATCATAATCTATTCAATTTCTTTTTATCCTCCAACTCTATTCTGCTTAGTTATCTCCTTTCATACACTTAATGTAGTTTGTAGAATTGCTTGGTTCTCACTTTAACCTATCTGACTAGCTTCTCATGAATACAATCTTCTCTTCACACACATACCTCATTTTGAATCTCTTGTCTCCTTAAATAGACATGATAAATCATTTTCTTCTCAGTCATAGATTTTTCCACTTAATCTCCATCATTGATTTTTTTGCTTTAACCTTCCTCAGACCTTGTGCCTTAAACACATTTCAATCTTCATCATCTGATCTTCGTTGAATTTTGTTAGTCATAGATCTTGATAAAAAACTTTATCTTCATCCTCGGAATCATCCCAATTTACCTAGCTCGTCATCTCAAGTCAGTAATCACATGTTCCATATTATTTCTTTCACTCAGTCAATGTCATGATGTGTCTGTGACTTCTAACTTGGTTAATACCACACTCGGTATACACTACACTTGCTCAGTGTACACTATTTCTACTCAGTGTATACTAAGTTCTTCATATACCGATCACATAAACTTTTACATTCTTGATCTTTAATTCTTAACAAAATCATGTAATACAATCAAATCACTATCAAACTGTCATAGACTTATCAATAAGTTACCCAATGAATAACATACTCATAACTTACACATACTCATTTTCATGTTAATATCTCATTCCTTCACCACTATTATCTTCTTTAGATGTTTGCAACTATCATGATAAGTACAGTCAAAACTAGTTGACATCAATGAAAATATAATAATTGATCTAATGTCTCACATATACCTTTTTAGCTTGGTGATCATCTTCACATTCTATTCTCTAAGTAATTAATTAGTTCTAGTCTAACAAATATGTTATTGATTTGGCAGGAAATCTCAAACTTGAGTGGGAGCAATGGCAAAGGAAGACAATATTAAGGTTGATAAATTCAATGACCAAAACTATCAGCTATGGAAGATGCAAATGGTATATTATCTATACTAGAAGGATCTATACTTACCATTGGATGGAAAATCAAAGAAGTTGATGACTACGTCAAATGAACAATGGGAAGTTCTTGATAGGAAGGCACTAGGAGAAATACAATTATGTATGGAATTGTTGGTAGCTTTCAATATAGTAAAATAAACAAAAATGGAGGATCTAATGAAGGAATTAGACAAGCTGTATAGGAAACCCTCGACCTCAAATAAGGTATTTCTCATGAAACGTTTATTTAATATGAATATCGGATACGGTGGATCTATTAGTGATCATTTGAATGAGTTTAACATAGTTACTAGTCAACTAAGTTCTATAAAGAAAATGTTGATGATGAGGTTAGGGCTCTCTTGATTTTATGCTCATTGCCTAAAAGTTGGAATAGCTTTGTCATGGTTGTAATTGACTCTATCTCTAGTTTAAACACTTTAAAATTTAATGATGTTGTTGGTGTTATCCTTAGCGAGGAAATGCAATGAAAAAGAACATGTGAGAAATTAGGTAATGCTTTGACTATTGAGAATAGGGGATGATAGAGGGAAATAGGAAAGAGCCCAGGTAATCATGGGAAATCTAGAAATGGAAGATCCAAATATTTGGTAAATGTGAAGTGATGGCATTGTGGAAAGAAAGGAAACTTAAAGAAAGATTGTTGGTCTCGAAAGGGAAAACAAGGGGATGAACAATAAGAAAATAAAAAAGGAAGCTAATGTAGCACATGATGTGTTACAAGATGCTTTGATTATTTCTTTAAATAACATTATCAATTCTTGGGTGTTAGATTTAGGGCCTTCTTTTCATACTACATCTCATAGAAATATTTTCTAGACTATGTTCAAGATGATTTTGGACAAGTTTATTTAGGTGATGATGAACCATCCAAAATTGTTGGAAAGGGAAAAATACAAATAAAATTACCAAATAGGGATCAATGGTTGTTGAAAGAGGTGAAACATGTTCCTAATTTGAGAATAAATTTAATATCAGTAGGACAACTAGGAAGTAATGGTTGCATAGTCATATTGATAGACAATTCATGGAAGGTTACTAAAGGTTCACTGGTAATATACGAAATAATTGACTTGGGGACATGAGTGAGAAAGGGATGAAACTTCTCCATTCAAAGAATTTATTTCCAATTTAGAAACAAGTTGATTTAGATTTTTATGAAAACTATTTTTATGGAAAACAAAAGAGGGCTAGATTTATTAGAGTTGGGAAGGGAAAAAAAAGTGAAAAGTTAGAACTTTTGAATTTTGATGTATGGGGACCAACCTAGGTACCATATCTTGGTGGGTCTTATTATTATGTTACTTTTATTGATTATGCAACTAGAAAAACCTAGGTTTATTTAATTCCCAAAAACTATGATGTATTTGAAGCCTTTAAGAAATGGAAAGCTTTGGTTGATAATGTGAAAGGAAACAAGCTCAAGTGTCTTAGATCAAATAATGGAGGTGAGTACTGTAGTAGAGAGTTTGATAGTTATTATTTGTACTATGGGATTTTTAGACAACAGATAGTTCCTAGAACCCTTCAAGAAAATGGTGTGTTTGAAAGGATGAACTTAACTATCATGGAGCATGAGATTGCATGCAGGATTGCCTTTATAGTTTTGGGTAGATGTTGTAGATACTTTTGTTTACTTAATAAATAGAGGGCCTTCAAGTTCCTTGGATGGTGATATAACAGAGGAGGCATGGATGAGAAAAAAGGTAAACTACTCATTTTTAAAAACTTTTGGTTATGAAGCATTTGTTAATATTGATATAAAAAATAGATCAAGCTTGAGACAAAATCCAAGAAGTGTACTTTTATTGGGTATGGTGTTAATGATTTTGGTTTTCTTTTATGGGATTTTGAGAATCAAAAAATATTTAGTAGTAGAGATGTCATATTCAATGAAAATTCCATGTAAAAGGATCAAATACAAGGAAAAAGCAAGAAGAGGAATACATAGAACGTATGGTGCTTGATGAAATCCTTGTAAATGTTGTCCCAATAGTGCCAAAAAATATTGAACATTAAGAACCACAACAAGTTCCTCAAACTAAAGTAATAAGATCTTCCAAGATAAGTAGACCTCCTACATTTTTCTTCATAATATTTGTACTATTTACTATTTATGGTGAACTGGAAAGTTATGTAGAAGCAATGAAAGTTGAACCAAAAAAAAGTAGGAGAAAGGAATGAAATAAGAGATGGATTCCTTGATACAAATCAAACTTGAGAGCTAGTTGAATTATCTAAAGGTAAAATAGAATTGTGTAACAAGTGGATTTATAGGCTAAAGGAAGAACATTGAGGAAAGAAAAAATACAAGGCTAGAGTTGTGGTCAAAGGTTTTATACAGAGAAAAGGTATTGATTTTGATGAGATCCTTTCTCCTTTTGTTAAAATGACTTCAATTGGAACTAATCTAAGTCTTGTGGTTATAGAAGATTTGCATGTAGAGAAATATATTTCAAGAGATATTTTCTCCTTGGAGATTTGGAGGAGAAGATTTATATGAAGCAACTACAAGGATATGAGGTCAAAGGTAAGGGAAATTTAGTGTGCAGGTTGAAGAAGAACGTGTATGGGCTCAAACAAACAACTCAATAATGGTATTTAAAGTTTGATAGTTTTATGGGTGAACAATGTTACCAAAAATTTCATTATGATCATTGTGTTTATTTCAAGAGATTATATAATGGTATCTATATTATCCTATTATTATATGTTGATGATATGCTTGTTATCGTGTCAACTATGCAGCATATAAATGATGAACTACAACTGATTGAAGATCTAGATGAACTGAAGAAATAATGATTAGGGATCACCAAGCTACTGAAGTGATATGTAAGATAATTAAATCAGTCAATACATTATCATTAATGTCAACTAGTTTTTGATAGTACTTATCATGATAGTTACAAACATCGGAACATTTGTTGAAGGAAGAAAAGATGAAGACCTGAGATATCTACATAAGGAAAAGATGGATATGACAGATAAGGATAAGGTAAATATTGGGAAACTTATTGATGAGTCTATGGCTTTATATTGTTGACTTGAGCATGTTACATTAATCTATTATGAAGAAGAGATTTGAATTGAACAGGTCAATGTGGTCGGTAATTGAAGATTTTTGTATACACTGAGCTAGTGCAGTGTATACCGAGTGACAGTAATAACCGAGTTAGTTTTCACCAATGCATTTCTATATTAACCGAGTATGGATGAAAACATTAAATGCTAAGAACAACCGACTAAAATTTATGAGCTTGAAATTGTTATGATTTTGAGGTTAATGATGAAGTTAGTTATGAGATTCACAGATGACAAAATTTAGAGATGATCTAAAGAATGAGATTGAAATGTGTTATGGACACATCTACCGATGAAGGTTTAAGTGGTAAAATGGATGAAGGAGATTAAGAGGAAAAATCTAATGGTTGATATGAAAATGGTTTACTTGTCTATTTAAGAGATATGAGTTTCATTTTTGAGACATGCCAGACAAAAAGGAGACTGTAGAGATTTTGTGTGAAGATTGTATTCATCCATTCCTGATCAAACTGGTTACAGAAAGAACTAAGCTACAGACATTACCGAGTGTTTGAGAACTATTTATTGAGTGAAAGTAAGTTGAGAAATATTGAGGAAGTGAATTGATTAATGATCAGAGGATTTTATGAGAATAGCATAGATCTGAATATTTGCAATTGAGTTGTATTTGATTCAAATAAGTATTGTATTAGTTTAACCATTGATTCATAAAATCTCTTAACTGAGTGGACTTAATAGTCTTATTGTACTATCCTATGACATTCATTGAATGTAAAGTGTTATCTTGTTGACCCCATAGTGAATGCTAGTAAAAAGTTAACTATTAGTGATAAATCCTCTAACCAGGTCACACCTAACAATGTGTATTGTAACCTTTAATAGGTTTTCCTCTTTATTGAGCTCACTTCAAAAGAATGAATTATTTTGGGTTATCGGTCCCAGGTGGTTTTTCCATTAGTAGGGTTTCCGTGTTAAATCATTATGTTATGTGTTATTTTTTATGACTATTTTTCTATCATACTTTACATACTACATAGTTGATTTAGTTGGTAATCACAGTTTGGATAATTAATGGTTTCGGTAAAGTGAACAGACAGGTTGATATTTTATGTTACCGAGCTACATAAATTATTGAAATTGTTTTGTAAGGTACATCTATGTGTTTGGGACTGTAGGATAACTGATTTAACTGATTCACCCCCCTCTTAGTTATTCTAACAATTGGTATCAGAGTGTATTAGTTTCTTGGAAGAAATTTTTAAGGACTTAAGCAGAAAGATCACAAGATGTATAAGAGGGAAGTGTCGAAGCTAAACAAAGATAACTTCACCACATGGAAAAGCCGGATGAGGCTTCACATATCTAGAATCAGAGAATCTGCTATACACTTACTTGATAATGGCTACTTACAATTGAATGTTGGACCCTTTGACTCTTGATCAATTGAGAGATCGACATGAACACAATATTACTATGATAGAGATTGTTGCTACTCTATTTGATGTTGAATTTGAGGATGTCAAGGACTGCACTACAATGAAGCAAATGTGGGATAAACTTTCTCTAGTTTATGGTGGTGATGTGAATGTGATGAGAGCTAGAGATGAAAGCTTGAGAGGTAGATTTGATGACATGAAGATGAAAGGAGAGAACATCACACAATGCTCAAACTGAATCAAAGAGGTAGTCAATGCTATCTGAGGAGCAGGAGGTACTAGTGATAAAAATATTGTGGTAAGTAAGATACTAAGAACCTTGTTGCATGTCTATGCAATTAAAATATCTTCCATTCATGAAATGAGGTCTACACCTAATAGTACTCTTACTCTTGATAGTCTGATTGGAAAGTTAACAACTTTTGAGCTGAATAATTGTGATAATAGTGTTGTACTAAGTATTGAGTCTTCTTTTATGTCATCTCTTAAGATTGGTAAATCTAGCAGTAAGCATAATATAAAAAATGAAAGTGACAGTAATACTGAAGATGAGCTTGATGAGCTTGAAGCACTTATGGCCTGAAGACTACAAAGAGGTAAAGGAAGGTATAAGGGAAACTTACCTTTAGCTTGTTTTAACTGTAAAGAGGTTGGCTATATTGTTGCTAGATGCCCTAATAGGAAAGAGGAAGATAAACACCGATCTGGTGATGGAAAGTTTGGTAGAAGAAATAATAGAGGAAGCCGATAGTACAAAAGAGACAACCGAGATTAAAAAGACAAAGGAAAAAAAGGCTTGTTACCTTGTTGGAGAAAATAAAGATGACACCGACATCAACACTGGTGATGAAATTAAAGTAGTATTTGTTGCAATGAAAGATGATTCAGAAGAGGAGGAAAGGTATGTGGAAACAAATCTTATTTCTAAAGTTAGTAATAATGATACTTGGATCATTGATAGTGGCTGTACACATCACATGACTGGTGATGAAGATAAGTTTGATCATCTTGAGTATTATAATGGAGGATCAGTGGAAATGGGAAATGATACACCTTGTTTAGTAAAAGGAAAAGGGTCTATCTTATTGAATGATAGAATTAGATGTGATAATGCATACTAGGTAAAAGGACTTAACTACAATTTTTTGAGTGTAGCACAACTGAATAACTCAGGTCACTGAGTTGCATTTGAAAGAAAGAAAGTGAAAATCTCTGATGAAAATGGAAATCTTGTTGGTAGTGGAGGACAATTAAAATGTAGTGTATTCTATCTTGGCAATGTTGAATCTTCTTGTTTATTGGTGAAGAATGAAGATGCTTGGTTATGTCATAAGAGGTTATGTCATGTAAACTTTGATAACATGATTAAGATCAGTAGAAAGAGAAAAGTTAGAGGATTGCTGAGTCTAACCAAACGTGATCATGTTATGTGCCATCAATGTCTGAAAGGAAAGATGACCAAATCTAGTTTTAAAAGTAAGGACTATTCATCTAAAGGTATTTTGGAGTTGGTATGCACTGACCTATGTGGTCCTATGAGAACTCAAAGGTACTATGGTGATAAATATTTTATTTTATTTTTTGATGACTATTCTAGGATGATGACAGTAATTCTCTTAAAAGAAAAATCTGAGGCATTCAAACTGTTTAAATGGTATAAGGCTAAAGCTGAAAAAGAAATCAGAAAAGAGTTGAACTACTTAAGGTCTGATAGAGGAGGTGAGTTTATTTCTAATGGATTCACTAATTTCTATAATGAGCATGGAATCAAAAGGCAAGTATCTACACCTAGGACACCACAGTAGAATGGAATTGCTAAAAGGAGGAATCGATGTATTGTTGATTGTGCCAGAACATTGATGATTGAGAAAAATGTTGCACAAATGTACTAGAGAGAGGTAGTTAGCACTGTAGTATACATCCTGAATTGAGTTCAATTGAAGAAAGACACAAACAAGACACCTTATGAGTTATGGTTTGGATATACACTGAATGTAAGTTATTTCAAAATCTTTGGTAGTAAGTGTTATATTCTGAAAGATGATAGGAATGGTTAATTTGACTCTAAAGGTGATGACGAAATATTTTTGGGATATTCTACTAAGAGTAAAGCTTATAAATGTTTGAACAAGGCTACTAATAAAATGATAGAAAGTGCTAATGTAAGAGTTGATGAGTTTTTTGAAAAGAATGATGAAGAAAGCATGAAGGAACTAGAAGACTATGGTAGGTTTACTTATGTTGAAGATCTAGGTTATCTACCGAAGCCACAGGTTGAGTCTACCAAGCATTAGGAAAATGCTATCAAGAATCAAAAAATGCACATCGAGAATCAGGAAGAAGCTAATGAGTAGGAAAATGAACCTGAACTGAATAATGAGCAGAGAAGAGAACAAGTTCTAGCAAGCACCATCCGTAGAATCAAATCATTGGAGATAAGGAAGCTGGCATGTTGACCCGAAGTAAGTTAAGACAAAACACATGCTATTAGAATAATTGAGAGGGGTCTGAATCAATTATCCACAATCCTAATCACAAAATGTATATCCAAAAACAATTTACTAAAACTTCTGCAGCTCAGTAAACTAAAATAGTATTCTGTCTGTGCTTTTACCGATTACCAGTTCATAACATATAGTGATTATCGATAAAATCTAGTATGCAACATGTAAAGTATGATAACAAACAATCATCACAATCAACACATAACACTAGAGATTTAACATGGAAACCCTGTGAAGGGAAAAACCACTTGGGACTAGCAACCCAAAAAAATTTCACTCTTCTGAAGTGAGGTCGGTGAAGACCCAACCCTGTTAAAGGTTACAAACACACTATAAGGTGTGACCTTGTTAGAGGATTTTAGACCAACCGTTATTGTCCAACCAACATTCACTATGGGGTTGACAGGATAACAAATGTACACTCTATGAATGACATTACAAGACTTTCTAGTCCACTCTGTTAAGAGATTTCTCTATTTACAATGGTTAAAATGTAACAGTAGTTGATCTGATCACAACACAATTTCAATTGCAGATTATCAGATCTATGTTAAGCTCATTCAAATCCTCTGATCAATATTTCAATTCTATTTCAATAAATATTCAGTAACTTACTATCGCTTGGTAATCTCTGTAGTTCGGTTCTCCTTAACTAGTCTGATCAGGCATGCATGAAGCTTGTTCATGTGATATCTCTGTAGTCTCCTTCTTCTGGCATGATTTCATCATGAAATCCCAGTCTCTTAAATAGATGAATAAACTTTTTTAATTCCATCCATTAGATTTTGCCGCTTAATCTCCTTTGTTAATTTTGCCACTTAAACCTTCCTTGGCTGATGTGTTAGTAACATGTTTTATTTCAATCCATTAGATCTCCTTTGAATTATGTTAGCCATCGATCTTCGTAACAAATATTATCTGCATCTTTGATTTTGAGGTACTTTACAACTCATCAACTTCCATCGGCTAAACTAGTCATTTAGTTCTTTTCTTCTGCTCGATTAACAAAGAAATGTATCGGTGAACACAAGCTCAGTTTATACTATGATCGGTATACACTACACTGCATCAGTGTATACTGAAATGGTTCATTAACCAACAACATTGCCTTGTGCAATTTTCTCTTATCCTTCATCATAGATGAATGCATAATAATCAAGTCAATAACATAAAGTCATAGACTCATCCATAAGTTACCCAATGTATTCTTTATCCTTATCTGTCATATCCATCTTCCTCATGTAGATATATATGTTCTTCATCTCTTTTCTTCTTCTTTTATAGATGTTTGGGTATAGTAACTTACAAGATAAGTACTATCAAAACTAGTTGACATCAATGATAACATATTACTAATTTAATCATCTTACATATCTAATCAAAAACTCAGTGATCTTAAATCATAGATCTTTAAGTTGTACAATGTATTCAAATCAGTTGTAGTTCATCACATTCTTAGTTTGTGATTTTGAACCTAAGAATGTTAGGAATGCACTTGAAAATGAGGAATGGATCAAGGCTATGAATGAGGAAATTGAAAAGATTGAGAAGAATAAGACATGGACATTAGTACCCAGACCGAAAGATAAAAATATAATTGGTACTAAATGGATATACAAGAACAAGATAAATGAAAATGGTGAGGTCACTAGGAATAAGGCAAGACTTGTATGAAAGTAATATGCACAAGAAGAAGGTATTAATTATGGTGAAACCTTTGCACCTATTGCAAGACTTGAAGGAGTCCATATACTACTTGCATATGCTAAACATAAGGGATTCAAAGTATATCAAATGGATGTGAAATCACCTTTTCTGAATGGAATTCTTGAGGAGGAGGTCTACATAGAACATCTGGAAGGTTTTGTTGATCCAAATCAGAAGAGCATGGTATGTAGACTGCACAAAGCTTTGTATGGACTGAAGCAAGCACCGAGCACATGTTATGAAAGACATGTTTATCTTATCAGTATTGGGTTTGTAAGAACTAGTAAAAACAATAATTTATTCATGAAAGGAGAATCTGATGATAATATTTTGATTGCTGAAATATTTGTTGATGATATCATATTTGATGAACATGATCTGATTTGCAAATATTTTGTTGATGAAATGAAAAAGGAATTCGAGATGTCAATGTTTGGAGAGATTAAATTATTTCTAGGTTTGTAGATTATACAACAGAGTGATTGGATTTTCATCACTCAATCAAAATACATTAAAGAAGTATTAAATTTTTTGGGCATGGAAGATGCAAAACTAGTAGGAACACCAATGGTAATTGGATGTAAGTTGAAAAAGGATGATGAATCTATAGAGGTGAATTAGACACTGTATCGATCTATGATTGGAAAATTGATGTATGTATTACATAGTAGGCCTGATATTGCACATGCAGTTGGGATTGTGGCAAGATTTTCTGCCAATCCTAAAGATTCACATATCGTTGCAATTAAAATAATATTGAGATACTTGAAGAAGATAGAAGAATATGGTTTATGGTACACAATGGAAGGAAAATTTGAGCTTCGAGTTTACACCAATATAGATTGGTATGGAAACATTAATGACCAGAAGAGCACAACTAGTGGAGCATTCTTGTAGTACCCACCCGTAGGATGCTCTTAGTTTGCTTTATGTTTCAGTTGTATGACCGAATTCTTTTAGGTCACTTTTCATGTGATCGATTATTGTTTCATTAATGATGATTATGGATTATTATATGTTTATCAAGTGTATGCGTAGATTAGATGATGATGTTTTATGATGATAGATTATATGTTTTATATTGATTACAATGTACTTATCCCATACTTGCATGTGTATGGTTATTTGGTGTTTGTATTTGTTTGACATGTCTGTGTGGTAGGGGACGGAGGCATAGTTACTTGCATAGTTGAGATCCACACGTCTGATCATACCCTATCATTGTCTATTATATATTGCATGTACATGCTTCATCTTTTGATGACAGGTTTGCAAGTACAGGGCATCGTCTTCCTTGAATTGGTAGGAGTGAGCGTGCCCACAAACATTCATCTTAATGGTAAAGAGGGGAGATAATACACATACCCAAAACCCTAACCTTAGCCAAATTGTCCTAGGATTGGACAAGTGTTTGTATGACAACCTTACTCGAATTCACCTGGTTGGTATGAATTCATGGATCCTGTTCTTGAGTCTGTGCATGGTTTCAGTTTGCTTGAATTTGATTGTGCTTGATTAAGTTGATTCATGACTATTTAGGTGATTTTATATGATTATCAATGTTAGGATTATAGTTGAATTTAATGATTTAATTATGTTCCTATGTTTAATTTGGAAAATTATCAAAAGTCAATTATTTGATTAATTATAATTAATTGATTATTTAATTGAAATTGGATTTTATTATGTTCAAGTGTATTATTAAATAATTGAATATTTAAATGCATGTCCTAGGATGTATTAAATATTTAATTTATTTAATGTGGGTTTAATTATTAAACATGTGCTTAATTGGAAAATGAATTGAATTATGCTTGTATATTTTATTAATTGATTAAATAATTAATTGCATAGATTTGTGATGCATTAAGTATTTAATTTATTTAATAAATGAATTTAAATTAAAACATGTGCAAATTGGAAAAAGGTGTTTGTTTTCAAAAAGATAACTAGTTTTCAAAAGTCAAGTTGAGTTGTGCTTTTAAAAGATATTTTTTAATTAATTAATTGTATTTAGTTTCAATTTTGGAGTTAGAGTTGGATTAGGAGTTGTCTTATGAGTCATTTCTGATTTGGAGTTGAACCGTGAGTTAGCTTTTGAGTTGTCTTTTGGGATTGTTTGAATTTGGGAATGGAATTCCTATTAGGAGATTATTGCATTCATTTTTGAGGGAGATAGGTTTTGGAGAAGATTTTTGGGGGAGCTTTTGTGCTTGGTATTTTGAAGATTTGTGGATTGTTGTGGCTGCATGTTGAATTGAATTTCTCTGTGCATCTGGATCGGGCACCTGTTTGCAACATAGTTTTCAGATCTGCAGGTTGGGCTTGATTTTGGAGAGAATTCTGTTCTTAGATCTACAAGGGTTTTCATTTTCAGTTTCTGGCATTGGATCTAAGGTAGGCATTGAATTTTGCCTGTTATCTCTGTTTCTACTTTCATTTGTCTTTTTGTGTTTTTGATAGATTTGGGTATTTAGAAACCCTAGTGTAGCTAATTTTTGTATTTTATTATTACTTGGCATTGTAGTGTTACTTTGGCAAAATTTCGTTAATTAATTGTTCATGGTTTGCCTATAAATTGATAAATTAATCCTGTTGTATAGTTTAACTATATTGTTGGGAGAAAATTAATCCCCTTGAGAAAATAGATCGAATTGCTAAAAAACCCAATTTGGGTGTAAAGGTCAAGGCTCGAAAATAAAAATATTTTATTCCCTGTTTAAAATTTCAGACTTTTAATTTTTTTTTTTATATTTAGTCTGTCATAAAATCTTAAGAAAAGACAAAATTTTGTGTGAAAGCATGTCACTGTTCTAGAATTTTGTGCATGTCTCACTATTATTTTACTTTCAGAAAATAATTTAATTAGAATTATAATGTGTGTTTGTATCAATATTAATTTGTATGTATTTGTTTAAAAATATATATATTTATATTGAAAATTAATATATATTGGAAAAAAAATAAAATATAAAAGTGCTTTGGAGTGTTTGTTTTTAATAAACAAATTTTTTTTAAAAATATGGCAAATGACGTTTGAGTTAATTATTAAAAAGTTATAAAAAAAAAAATTATTGAAAAAGTTAAAAGAGGAGGTGGGGGCCACCACCTTCCCCTACTCCCCAAGGTGCGACCACCATAGCAGCAAGGCACTGCTACGACAGTACCTACCTGCTACAGCAGAGGTACTACAGTAGCAGTACCCTGCTGCGGAGGGGTCAGAGCACAGCGGCAGTTGGAAAGTGCACTGGGTGCAAGGAAGATAGGATGCGGGGTCCGCAGGGTTCCCCCCATAAAGATATCTTTTTATAATTAAATTTTCTTTTACTTTAATCTAGTTTATTTTGTTAGATTGGTATTGTTTTTAAAAGAATGTTATTTTATTATATTAATTTATTTAGTTTTAGTTAATTTGAATTTTGTTTTAATTAAAATTTTGTTAGATAATAAAATTAATAAATTTCTATGTTATGTATGGTTTAATTTAATTAAAATTTAGTTTAAATTAAATTAATTTATTTTGTTGAAAATTAGATTTTAGTTAATTAATTTGTAAAATTAATTTAGCTTAATTGTTAGTGTTATTTTATTTTTGTTTGTTAGTAAATCAATATTTTAGATTTACTTTAATTTGAACAAATGTTTGTAAATTTTGTTTTGACAAGATAAATTTGTTAATTGAACTTGGGTTACAATTAAATTGTGAATTTAATTTTGAGTCAATTTTCCTAACCATGTTTTATAGATTTAATTAAACATTAGATTTAATATTTGAATTTTGATATTGATGATAGTAGAATATTTTCCTTTTATAGAAACAATTACTTGATAAATGCTTATGCATGTACCAAAATTGGACAATTATTCTACTAAATACCTGAAACATTATTAAGGAATATTCTTTTTATGAGTGACATTATTATGCTTGTTATGTCATGAATCTTTTATCATTATTATGTGATCTATATTTTGTTTGGATCTTGTTCATTGTGAGGTTTTCGGTGTTTGTAGTTCCTGTTCAGATCTTTTTTTGTGAGTGTTGGCTTCTCATTTCTGAACTATATTCTTGTGCATTGTGAGATGTTGGGCATTAGATGGCCTAGGAGAAACAGAGGTAGGGTTTTGTATCAGTCGGATTGTATTTCAGCATCATGTTTGATGTGTGTGCTATTTTGATTATCATCTATGTTTTGACCTTATGGGCTATTGTTGGTTATTATCTATTTTTGGTATCTATGTAATCATTTAGTTTTCTATGTGTGAAATTGCATCTACGATTACCTAGTTGAATACCTGTTGGATATTTGTGAAATTATGAGCCTAGGGGAGATTGATTAAGTGCATCTTAGGGGAGTTGCTTACAATAGGGGCCAGGACCCAAAGTGGTCAGTACCTGGGTAACCTATTGTAGGTTATGTAATTAAGTGATAACATAGTAATTAAAACTTTATAGATCATTTAAGAAGATAATTTAGAGTACGGTTATGATTAGAATTCCTCATTTCCATGAGAGAGAATTCTAGTTCCACATGGTTCGTATTAAGGGTCCGGGGCCCAGAGTGGCTAGTCTAGGGTAACTCAATGCTTGAGGGTCCGGGGTCTAGAGTGACTAGTCTAGGGTAACTCAAGTAGATAGACATGTGATGACACTCCCATAGCATGTAGCCTAGATCATCTCCTGAGTTTTTTGTTTATGCCTCTGGATTAGTGTGTTTTACCTTTCACTTTATTTTGTACTCCTTGAGTAGTGAGATTTTAGGATTCCTTGCTCAATGGTTTTATCCTTGTTTGGTTTTGGTCATCTGATTGGGGTTTGTGGTTATCTCCTCAGCACGGTGGGGTAGACCTTTGTGGTTCTACACGGACGGGTGGTAGTGATTCTTTACCATTTGAGATTCGACGTCCCGGTGTCGGTGCTGTTGATACTTCTACAATTGGATGCCCTTATGGTTCTTCATTGATTCTTCATTGTTGGTTTCTTATCTTATCTTCATTTATGTAATCCTATATTAGCGTATCACATGTGATACCTAATATGATCATTATACTTTTATGTTAGATTTATTATTACATACCCTGCGACATGTGCAGTGAATGTTAGTGTATTAGTTATCATGGATGTCCATGAGGTTTGTATTATTGATGTAAGTTGTAATTGTATCATTTATGTTATAGAATCTTTTGTTATCTTTCTTTAGTTGTATCTTTGTTCTTAAGTAATTCTACGTCAAGGAACCCTCGGGATTTGTAATCTATTGTGGATGTTATTTCAATGTGAGTAAATGGTAATTGCTTTCGCACTATTGTTTATCTTGTATGTTAACTTTTAAAAAAAAATGTTCACCAAACTTAGTAGCATGTTATAGGTTGATCTCTCTTGGATTCCCTGGCGGGGCGTTACAATTCTTTTTAGGAGAAAGGCTTGTGACTTGGATAAGCAAGAAACACGCATGCATTTCTTAGTCTACTACTAAAGAAGAGTAGGAATGGGGTTTCAATCACTAGAACCTCGTGTAGGGTTCATTGAGGTGGATAGGGCCTATATTTCTGCTATTGCAAATTGTTCAAATATTTCTTGGATTAAATAAGTGTTGGAAGGAATGAATGAGATAATCACTAACCTGATGATTATATATTGTGACAACACTAGTGCTATAAATATTTCCAAGAATCCTATGATACATAAAAAAAAATCATATATCTATTAAGTATAACTACTTAAGCGAACAAGTTCAAGAGAAGCAGGTGAATCTAGAATTTGTAACATCTAAAGAACAACTTGTTGATATCTTTACCAAACCCTTACCGAAGGAAACATTTGAATATTTGAGGACTAGACTGGGGGTCCATCCCCTGTCTATTGGTCACTAAGGTGATCTGGAGGTTGCATCAACCTATATTTATCAGAAGATCATTCATGTTGATGCACATAGCTCACACTTTAGTTTTTTCCAAGGTTGTGAAATATTGTAGAAGCTGGAACATGAATTTGTTTATCAGTACACTAAAGGTACTTGATATGAACCAAACAATAGAGAATTACTTGGCTACTGAGGAGCTGTTTGTTTATTTTCTTTGGCATTGTTGTCAAAGGGAGAGAAAATGAAAATGAAAAAATCAGTTAGTGAGAACACAAATAGGGAGAGAGATTGCAAGAGGGAGAGAAAATGAATATGAAATATTTGTTGCTAGGGACAATAATCTAAGAACTTAAAAGATCAAATCTGTAGGGAGAGTCTGCATGTAATGTTTTTTTATTTTGTAGTGATTAAACATATTAAATATCAAGCCAGGTAGAGCTTACTGAGTTACAACATTTACTTACATAGCTATAGAATACATGTTTGGTATGTGTATGGCATATTTTCATATTACTTGTGTTTCCATCAATGACAAAGGGAGAGATTGATGAACTACAAATGATTGAAGATTTGGATGAATTGAAGAAACAGTGATTAGGGATCACCGAGCTACTGAAGTGATATGTAAGATGATTAAATTAGTCAATATGTTGTCATTGATGTCAACTATTTTTTTACAATACTTATCATGATATTTACAAATATCTGAACATCTGTTGAAGGAAGAGAAGATGAAGAACTAAGATATCTACACAAGGAAAAGATGGATATGATAGATAAGGATAAGGTAAACATTGGGCAACTTAATGATGAGTTTGAATTTATATTGTTGACTTGAGCATGTTACATTAATCTATTATGAAGAAGAGATTTTAATTGAACAAGTCAATGTCATTGGTAATTGAAGATTTTTGTATACACTGAGCCAATGTAATGTATATGGAGTGACAGTAATAACCAAGTTATTTTTCGCCGATGCATTTCTATATTAACCGAGTATGGATGAAAACATTAAATGCTAAGAACAACTGACTGAAATTGATGAGCTGGAAATTGTTACGATTTCAAGGTTAATGATGAAGTTAGTTATGAGATCCACGACTGACAAAATTTAGAGATGATCTAAAGGATGATATTGAAATGTGTTATGGACACATCTTCCAAGGAAGGTTTAAGTAGTAAAATGGATGGAGGAGATTAAGAGGCAAAATCTAATGGCTGATATGAAAATGGTTTACTTGTCTATTTAAGAGATATGAGTTTCATTGTTGAAACATGTAAGACAAAAAGGAGTCTATAGAGATTTCACATGAAGATTGTATTCATGCATTCCTGATAAAACTAGTTACAAAAAGAACTGAGTTGCATATATTACCGAGCATTAGAGAACTATTTATCGAGTGAAAGTAAGTTGAGAAATATTGAGGAAGTGAATTGATTAATGATCAAAGGATTTTATGAGCATAGCATAGATCTGAATATTTGCAATTGAGTTGTATTTGAATTAGATAAGTACTGTATTAGTTTAACCATTGATTTAGAAAATCTCTTAATCGAGTGGACTTAACAGTCTTATTGTACTATCCTATGACATTCATTGAATGTAAAGTGTTATCTTGTTGACCCCACAGTGAATGATGGTCAAAAGTTAACTGTTAGTGATAAATCCTCTAACCAGGTCACACCTAATAGTGTGTATTGTAACCTTAATAGGGTTGTCTCTTTACCGAGATCACTTCAAAAGAGTAAATTATTTGGGTTACTAGTCTTAGGTGGTTTTTCCCTTAGCAGGGTTTCCACGTTAAATCATTGTGTTATGTGTTATTTGTTATGATTATTTTGCTATCATACTTTACATACTACATAGTTAATTTAGTTGGTAATCACAGTTTGGATAATTTCTGATATTCGGTAAAGTGAATAGACAAATTGATATTTTATGTTACTGAGATGCATAAATTGTTGAAATTGTTTTGTAAGGTATATCTATGTGTCTGAGACTGTAGGAGAATGGATTTAATTAATTCACCCCCCGCTGAGTTATTCTAACAATAAATGACCTCAAACATAAATTAGCACAATCATTTTATATGAAGGATTTGGGTGAAACAAAACAAATCCTTGGTTTAAGAATAATTAGGGACAAGAAAAATCACACATTAAAATTGTCTCAAAGTGATTACATAGAAAAGGTGTTGAAATGATTTCATATGCAAGATGAAAAACTAGTTAGTACACCTTTGCCTAGTCATTTTAAATTTTCCAAAGAGATGAGCCCCAAGACACAAGAGGAGATGGAGTACATGGCTAAGGTTCCATACTCTTCAATAGTTGGAAACTTGATGTATGTCATGATGTGTACAAGGCCATATATTTCACATGTAGTGGGAGTTGTGAGTAGGTATATAAACAATCCTAGAAAAGAGCATTAGAATGTAGTAAAGTGAATTCTCAAGTATTTGAGAGGAACACAAACTTAGTCTTTATGTTTTGGAGGCTCCCATTCCAATTTACAAGGTTATGTTGATTCAAATTTAGTAGGAGATATTGATAGCGGGAGGAGCACTACAAGGTATGTTTTTACAATAGGTGGTATATCAGTCAGCTAGATTTCTAGATTGTGAAAGGTTATAGTACTTTCAACCATGGAATCATAATATGTTGTTTCTACAGAGGCTAGTAAGGAGATAATTTGGTTACAAAGGTTTATGGACAAATTGGGAAAGACACAAGTGCATAGAAAGTTGTACAGTGACAGTTAGAGTGCAATTCACCTTACAAACAAATCAACCCTTTACTCTAAGACCAAACACATCCAACTTTGGTATCATTTCATATGCTCTTTTTTAGAAGATGGACAATTGAAGCTGGAGAAGATACATATTATAAATAATTGTACAAATATGTTGACCAAGGAAGTAACACGATATAAATTGACTTACTCAATTACTCTTGGTCTTCAATCTTGATCAGAGTGGAAATTAGAAATAGTCAATTCTAAGAGCATCAATCTAGTGGGATCTTCAAGGGTAGTGGTGTTTCTATAAGATCTATCTCTAAGTGGTAGATTATTTAGTGTGTGTATGATCCTAAAAATTTATCATCCATAATTGGAGGCTATAGGACCTATTAGACACCACTTTGGGGATTTTAAGATTTGAAGGTCTTTTATGCTTGATTCCTACATCCTTCATTTTTTCCTCTGACACTTATCACACTCTCCTAGACCTGGGCTAGCTTCAAAGAATTTTAGGACTAGGTTGACTAAGTCAGCCTTGTCCTAGTGCATTGTGTTTAAGTGGGCTATGGGCCCCATGTAGGGATTTTTCTTCTAGATATATCCTTGCGGTCGGCCTGATAATATTGAATCCCAAAATGAGTATAAAAGGACATTAAGGCCTCTCATTTTGACCTCCAATAATACATAAGATATATAGAAGTTGATTTAAAGAGAGTGCAATCAAGCTTATTAAGGATTTGGATTCAAGATTTGAATACAAGCAACTAGGTCAAGATCACCAAGTCTCCACTTATTTAAGATCCAGTAAAGAAAAGGAAATATTTTCTAATTGATGTAAGTTTCTCTCCCATGATGGCAAAGTGGAGGAATTATCAAGCTAGAAAGAAGATCCACACATCCACTTTTTTATCCTCTCCTTCTCCATTGAAGCTATCCAGCATACATACATTCAAGATCTAGGATTGGAAAGTGTAAATTTGTGCATTTATGAAGACATACTTGATCCTATATTTATGCATATCAATCATACATACAATCATCTTCATGGGTTTATTGGATCCTAACACCATCCATGAGGGTTTCTCATGCAAGGTGAATACTTAAATATATCTTGTTTACAATACTTTTGTTATGCAATTTCATTTTTCATTTCAAGGTTTATTCCTATATAGGGGCTTGACCAAGGAAATCCCCTTCTCACAACATTTTCCACTTATTCTCTATGTGAAGGTGTACTTTCAAAATTTCTAGAGCTAGATTCAAGAATATCAGAACCAATTATAGGATCTCTAAAAATTTAATCATTTTTAGAGTTAAAAGGACTAGGTCAACTTTTTTTTATAGTGTCCAAGTCTAGGTCAACCAAGTCGGCATTGTTCTTTTGGTCTGATATTTGTATAGATAGAATTTATAGTCTTCATAGTTCTAGATCCAAAACCTTACATGATTATATCAGCCCTACAATAGTAAAATAGAAGATCTGAAGGTTAATCGTCCTCTTCTTGTTTTCAAGGTGAATTCATCCTCCCTATTTCCCTCTCACATTTACTTTTATACATCATATTTCATATCATACTTTGTTAGTTTTCATTTCCTTATCATAGTATCAATTCCTTTTACACATTTTCATATTATAATTATATATCCATTCTAAATTTCATTAAGAGAAAGTGAACCTCAATTCCCCATTCTCATTTAGATCTTGTATTAGCACCCCTTCATCCTTTTTTGGTTATTCTAATATGATTTGTTTGAGGGTAAGACTTTGGGAGAATACACACTTTCACTAATGTACAATAAAATTTGGTGAGTGGTCTAGATTCCTTACATAGCATTCCTCACCATACATATTTTCTATTGTACATTTTGGTGAGCCCGACTTGTAGAATTTCCATTCTAATTTTGGTGTTAGATTCCCTTTCTTTGCATTTACATATCTAGATCTACTTTTTATGCATTTTGATAATCACTATTTACATTACATCATTTCTACATTGTATACATTCATATCTACTTTGAATTTTATAGTTAATGTTCTTGTCTTAAAAAGACCTTATTTGGCATATTTCTTTCAAATTCCATCATTGCATTGCATTTCTCTTTCCTTTCATTTTTTTGTGTGTAAGTTTTATCACTTTGTGATGAAAGAGCATCTTGGGTCCTTGGGAATCATGTATCACCAAAAACAAGTTTGAGTTGTTTAGTTTTATTGGTAGCTACTCGGTTCCTTCATTGATCGAGTTTTCTCGATAGTCGCTTGATTCCTTCTTTGAATGATTTTATCAATTGGTTTTCCAAGTCATTTCCTATCGCTCGGTATTCTTTCTTGCCGAGTGGTTTATTTTGATTTCTTGTTGAGGCTGACTTGTGCATTGAATTTGGTCATGGATTTAATGTTGGTATCAATCATTGGGAAGCATGTGGACCTAGATCTGGTCATTTCTTTCTCCAATGATGGATCTAAAGGTTGACTTGTTTCGATAACCTCTTGTATAAATGTAGTTATTGTTCACAGTTTTAGAGGGGCAAGTAGTGGAAGATTAGTAGTAGGAGGTCAAGTCTAGAAGACAAAAGATAGTTTCTGAAGGATGAATCCTCGCATGTTGGAGGACTGTTGTAATTGAATATGAATGTAATTGGCTATAATCAGGAAGGCCTTATAGCTTGAGATGTATGAGGTTATTTGATGAATAATAAATGATCTATTCTACTCTTTCTTTCTCTCTCTCTCTCTCTCTCTCTCTCTCTCTCTCTCTCTCTCTCTCTCTCTCCATGTTGTGTATTTTTGTTTGTGTGTGTGATCTCTGCAAGGGGTTTTTGATTAAGGTGTGCATTTGGCCCTTCATCCTGCCCTGCCTAGCCTTAGGTTGTATTAGAGTGAAGTTGAGATCCGGATCTAGATTTGTGAATCTAGGTTGAGGGGTCCTTCTTGTTAAATCCTAGTTGATATTTGTTCTAGGTTAGCAGATTATTATTTGACCTATAATTGCAAAGTATTTCAAGATGGTTTGTGGGAGGTGAGATGCAGATCTAGGATTGGTAGATATGTTAAGACAAATTACTACTAGGTTAGAAGTTGTTGAGACAACCTAGCACCGAGGAAGACATCTTGAAGATGTTAGTGATGAAGAAATTTAAGAGAAACAAGGTGAAGCTAAACCTGCACCTATGATGGATCAGGGTGAGGAAATATTTTTGAAGGTATTGACAAATCTGAAATCTACACCACATTTCAATCCTCCTGAGTACAGTGGAAAGCTAGATTTGGATGAACTGATGGATTGGACCATTGAGATGGAGAAGTATTTTGAGTATGAAAATATCCTTGAGGGAAAGAAGCCTAAGATTGCAAGCACAAAATTGAAGAGTCATGCATCCTTCTGGTGGGAGCATCTGCAATTGGATAGAAAAAGGAAAGGCAAAGACAAAATCAAGGTATGGAATAAGATGGTTAATAAGTTGAAAGGAAAGTTCTTACCATGTGATTATCGGATTAACCTAGTTAGGAAAATGCAAAGTTTGAGGTAGAAAGAAAGCTTGGCAAAAGATTATACAAAGGAATTATATAGATTAGATATCAAATCTGGACATGTTGAAGATGAAGTAGAAATAATTGTTAGGTACCTAAATGGGTTAAGAGTTTCTATCCAAGAAGAGATTAGTTTGGTTAAGTTAGAAAATATTGAGGAAGCTTATTAGTTTTCCCTAAAAGATGAATAGAAATTGAACAAAAGAAATGAGAAAAGACAAAGAGGAAGAATTGGTAGATTCCCTGGAGGAAGAGGTAGATCTTATGGTGAAAACAATAGATCTAATCAAGATAAAAACAAATCTAGATAAAGGCAAGACCAAGTGGAAAGGTGAAAGTTCTTCTAGAGGAAGAGGTAGTAACTAACGAGGTGGTTATAGTAGAGATGGATTTAGAGGAACTTGTTACAATTGTGGAGAAGGACATAGGTCATTTGAGTGTACACATGCTAGTAAGAAGGTCGGTAGCAGTAGAAATGCCTTGGTGCAAGAAGATCCACCGAATGAACCTGAGAAAGTAAAGAACTTGATGGTTAGAAGAGCACTATGGAGTGAAAGTAATAAGGAAGATCTTGTAAGAAAAAGTTTATTCAAGACTAGATGCATAGTTTCTAATGAAGTGTGGAAGGTAATAATTGATAGTGGAAGCTCAAATAATTTGGCATCTGAGGAAATGGTTACAAAGTTACACCTGGAAAGGTTGAAACACCTAAAACCCTATCAGATTTCATGGATCAAGGATGAGCATACACTCTTGGTAAGTGAATAATGTTATGTGAATTTGAAAATTGGGAAGTACTATGATAAGGTTTTGTGTGATATCATGCCTATGGATTGTTGTCATATTCTATTGGGTAGACCTTGGCAATATGATAGGCATGCTATATATGATGGAAGATTACATAAATATACTATTTGCGCCAATGGGAAAAGAAAAATCTTGTTACCTCTGATTGAAGAATATGTTAGTAATGTTTGTACATCTGTGAAAATTTGTTTGATAGAAGGAAGAAAGTTTGTTAAGGATTTGAAGAAGAATGATGTGTGTTTTGTTGTGATTCCTAACAAACCAAGTGGGAAAGTAGTGGATATCATCCCTAAAGAGATTGATAAGATACTCACCAAGTATAAAGATATTATTTTTGATAATGTACCTGATGGTTTGCCACCAAAGAGAAGCATTGATCATTGCATGGATCTAATCCCTAGAGATAGTTTACCAAATAAGGCACAACATCGGTTAACACCTACCAAGAATCAAGAATTGAACCGAAAAATCCAAGAATTGTTGCAGAAAGGTTTGATCCAAGAAAGTATGACTCTATGTGTAGTACCAGCTGTATTGGCACCTAAGAAGAATGGATAATGGTGAATGTGTACTGATTCTAGAGAAATCAAAAAGATAACAGTGAAATATAGGCTTCCTATACCGAGAATGGATGACATAATGGATAGTTTTATTGGAAAAAGTATTTTACTAAAATTGATTTGAAAAGTGGATATCATTAGATCATAATCAGAGAAGGCAATGATTGGAAGACTTATTTTAAGACAAGAGAAGGAATTTATGAGTGGTTGGTTATGCCTTTTGGTTTAACTAATACACTGAGTACTTTTATGAGATTGATGAATGAGGTTTTGAAGAAATTTTTGGGTAAATTTGTGATTGTATATCTAGATGACATTTTGATATTTAGTAAGAGTAGAGAAGAGCATTTGTTGCACATTAAATAGGTATTGCAGAGATTGAAAGAATAAAAGTTGTTGATTAATCTAAAAAAGTGTTCCTTCATGAAAGAAGAGATTGTGTATTTAGGATTTGTGATTTCGGTTGATGGTCTGAAAATGGACCCTGAAAAGGTTGAAGCTATTTTGAATTTGCCTACACCCAAAAATGCTAGTGAGGTAAGATCATTTCATGGTTTGGCAAGTTTTTACCAAAAGTTCTTCAGGAATTTCAGTTCAATTTGTAATGTTATGACTGAGACTATGAGAGGAGATAAAAGAGAATTCAAGTGGACACATGGAGCTGATAAAAGTTTTGAGACTTTGAAGTAGAAGATTGTTGAATTACCTGTGTTAGCTTTACCTGATTTCAATAAGGTATTTAAAGTTGAATGTGATGCAAGTGGTAATGCAATAGGAGCTGTTTTGAGTCAAGAAGGTAAACGCATTACTTTCTGTAGTGAAAAGTTAAATGATGCAAAAAGGAAATATTATGTGTATGATCAAGAGTTCTATACTATTGTTCAAGCCCTAAAAAAATGGAGACATTATTTGATGTCGAGTGAATTTGTGTTGTATATTGATCATAAGGCTTTACAATATTTGGGTAGTTAGAATAAGTTGAATTAGAGACATGAAATGGGTGAAATATTTGAAGAGTTATACATGTTGGAAATTTGTCTGAGTGGATTACATAGATGTTTTCATTATGGAAACATATGATCCACATGAAGATCGCACAGGTCAGAGAGCAAGTATGATAGAGCACAATGCAAAATTGTCTAAGTATGAGACAATATTTTCACCAGTGAACCTGGACACAATTTTTGTTTGTGATGTTGATTGGTGTAAGTTCAATGCTTGTGAACTTGAACATAGACTCTATAATGTCTATTGATCACCCATCTCAGAGCACAAGTTAGTACGGCATGTACGGAAGAAGTTATGACAATTTCACCGAAGACAGTGTCAAGCCGACAAGACAAAATATGAAGACAAAATTAGTAAAGAGTTAAGGGATTATTTTGTTTATCAAAATAATGACTTAAAAATATAAAGGGATGACATCCTAGATGTTAAATCTTGGATAAATTTATTTGTATAAATGTAATTGTAATTGTAAGAAAAGCATAGTTGACAATATAGATGTATGATGAAGTAATGAAATGTAATGAAGCAGTGATATGATCCAAAATATATGATGCATATGTGAAAGAGCAGAAAAGAGATATTGATGCAAGAAGTATAAGGTTATGTACCTTAACCTATTTTTGTAATCATTTATATTGTACATTACTTGTTTGGGTAGTGGGCTCATTTGGTAATCACATTTTGTACTGCCAACTCCTAACAGGGTTAAGGCTTCTAACAAGGCCTATAGTCCCTTAATCAGGAATGATACACTATATATTTGTAATAGACTCCTAACAAGGTCAAAATCCTTAACATGATACTTTTGATTAGTGGATCTTTGTGGATACCATCCCCACCGGGGTTTTCCCTTGGCCAGGGTTTCCTCGAGAACAAATAATGTGTTATGAGTTCTTTAGTTTTATTGCTATGCATGTTGTTTAGCTTCTTATGTTATGCATGTATAAAGATAATCTATTATATCCATAATTGGGAAAAAGATAAAGTTTGTAGAATACTAATTCACCCCCCCTTTCAGTATTCCCTATTTCTAACAATTGGTATCAGAGCTTAGTTACTCAGAAAAGAATCATTCAAGGAAAGCCTAGCAGCTTGAGTAAGATCTCTATGGATATGGATCAACTACAAAAGAATCTTGAAGGAGCTCTTGAATAGATTGACTTGCTTGCTATTGAAAAAGATACTTTGAAAAGAAAATATGATGATGCAAAGAACCTCATTGAGAAACTGAAAAATAAGTTGGAAGATCTGAGATCTAAAAAGGAATTCAAAGTTTTTATTGAAGATTGTGATGACAATTTAGAAAAAGAAAATGAGATCCTTAAGCATGAACTAAAGATAGCAAATTTGAAACTTAGTTTGAAAGATGGAAATGGAAAGAATGAAGCAAATCTGAAATCTGAGAATGAAAGTCTAAAGATTGAAAATGAAGGACTAAAATCTAAACTTGGAAAAGTAACATTTGAACTTGAGAAATTCAATTTGCAATATGATGAACTTGAGAAATACAATAAGATTGTGAAAGGTGAACTAACTCAATCCAAACAACAACTTGAATGGCTATATTCAACTAGTGAGAAGATTGATGAACAAATATCTTATCAAAAACCATTCTATGATAAGACTGGTCTTGGATTCAACACTTTTAGAGCAAATGATGAAAGCAAGGAACTAGATCTAAAAATATCTGAAAGCATAGATGAGAAGAAGTTTGATGAGATCAACAAATCTGAAGATACACCTAAAGAAGAAAAATCACCGAAGAAAGAGGAATCACCCAAAGGTATGCAAAGAGAATTCAAAGGTAGATGTTTTTCTTGTAATACTATTGGTCATATGAAGAGAGATTGCACAGGTAAGAAATTTAAACCTCTTAATGGTTATTGTTACAATTGTCATGGTTTTGGACATAGAGCTATTGAATGTAGGAAACCTAAATTTATTGAGAATAATGATGGTAGTAGAATGCTTAGGAATACTAACAATGCAGATAAGAAACCTACTGAAGATATGAACAAAAGAAATGGAGTAATATGTTATAGATGCAACAAGGTTGGACACATTGCTAGAAACTGTAGATCACAAATCAATCAGCCTGGACCAAGATATGGAAACAATGGAATTGTTTATCAGATATGCAACAAGATTGGACATACAACAAGGTTTTGCAGAATGAACAATAGAGTTTTTCATCCTAATCCTAATCTCAGAAATCATGCAAGAAGAAATGAAGATGCAAGTAACAGTTAGAAAGGATGTTGTAGTTGTGTGTGTGAAAATTGTACCTGGTCTGTAGACACAACACTTCAGTAAAACATTAGAGGTTAGCAAAAATCAAAATCGTGCAAAATTGAAATCTAATCTAACCAAGCGATTTACTGTCTTCTAATAGGTATGAGATTGATGTTCTCAGATTGGAATCGAGATCAGTGACCTAGACAACACCTAAATGAAGGATTTGAATGCAATTGATCTAGATATGAATTGAATGCAATCAAGCTATTTTTTTTTGATTTTCTATGCAATGATATGATCAAAACTGATATGAAATCTATTGCTAATATGAAAATTGATCTGCTAAAATGATCTAACAATGATATGAAAAAGAATCTAAATGAATGTAAAAAAAAACAAATTGATCTCACAATAGCCTTGATTCGCAATAAGCTTTGATTTGCAATAAGCTTTGATTCTCCCAATTCCAATTCTCCAATGTGATTGTACAAAAATATGAGATGCTGTGGATGCAAATTTGAGAGAGATTTATGAAGAGCCGAGCCTTGTTTTTATAGAAATCCAAGGCTTTGGAGGTGCATGGAAGAAAGCCATAGATCACTCAGATTAACTCAGCTTGATTTTTGAGTTATTTTTAAATAAAGATAATTTAATTCACAAAAACATGCAAAAGCTAAGTTTTAACTCAAAATAGAGTTTAGCTTTAATTGATAATTGATAGTTGTCTACTTTTATGATTGTGCATGTTTTATTTATGAATTAATTTAATAATAAAGTGATTTATTTCCAACTTAACTGATTTTTGAAAATAAATAATTGATTTATGGGTTAATCAATTATTTAATCAAACTTTTATTAAAAATTATATTTTTAAATAATGACAACTTGCTTTAATTAATTAAATAAAAATTTAATCAATTATTCATAAGATATTAGATTTATTGTCAAAATTAAATAATACAATTAATAATAGATAGAATTAAATTTAATTACACAATTAAGTGGCAAGATATTAAATCTAATTAATTAAATATGAAAATATTCAATTAATCAAACTTAGGATAAATGTGATTTATTGCCAAATAATCATTAAATTAAAGATAATTAAGATAATTAGGAATATTGCTAGGAATATTCCCCGATACAGAATTTAAGATAATCAATTAGGATTCGATGATGTTTAGATGTGCCTTAGGTTAGGACTTTGATGTTGATTTCATTTGAATTGTTGATATAGGAGATTAATGAACATATAGCCCATTTTTGGGGTATTACAATAGTAAATCAGATGAAGTGAAGTTTATCAAAAGCACAGATCAAGGAGACATATTCAACATTGAAAGTAATTGGAAAGGTGAAGTATCAAAAGGTAAGAATGAATCTTTACCTGACCCATCTCAAAGTACTTAATTTATGAAAATTGCAGTAGAATAGGAACTTAGATTAGTGTAGAAGTAGATGTATGATAAACTGAGTCTTGTGTAGTTAATGCAAGGTAGTTTATGATGTTCTAATGCTATGGTTAAGAATGAAAAGAAAAATATTATGTTTTGCAAGATCGCAAGAAGTTTTAAGTTTTGTAGGTTAGCAGAAACAACTTATTGGAAAGAAGCGGCAAAAGAATTGAATGCGATATTATATTTAAGTGACATTGAATTAATAAAAGGTCATGATCGATATTATTTGATCATCAAAGTGAATTAAAGTGTTAAGGAGATCAAAGAGAAGTGATTGGAAGCATTTTGCAAGGATTTGGAGAAGAATTTTGTGTCAAATCTACGCAAGCCCTAAAATCATGAAATCAAGGTATTTTACTTGACAGATCTTTAAATTAGTGAAGGAATTATAAGAAATCATGGATGTTTCTTTAATACACAATGTCAAAGAGAAGAATAGACCTAAGTTGAAAAGGGAACCAGTAGAACCCTTGGAAGATGATCCTAGGTTTGCTTTATCATCCATACTTGATGGAGTTTTACACCTAGAGAATGTCATAAGTTATCTTGGATGCAAACTAGAGACTGTCAATGATAGTGATTTCACAAATGAATATCAAAAGATTTATAATCAGGATATAACACTGAAACAACAATTTGAATATTTGAAAGATAATGAAATTGTTAAGTATGGATTACAGTATGAATTTGATAATGAAGAATGTACTAAGATTATCTTAAGCATAATTCATAATGGGAAGTTTTGGTTAGAAGATAGAGTGATAGATATTACAACTGATTTGATTTATGAAGTCACTGGATTATCTAAAACTAGAGCTATTCCTTTATTTGAGAAAAACATGAGGAAAATAGTCATTGATAACGCAAATTCATCCTATAATGGTAGAGGAATTGTGATTAGTAAGATCAAACAAGATGATGTGAGATACTTATGCAAGATCCTAACCACTAAGTTTTGTGCAAATTCAAGAGAGGATGACATGGCAGCTAGAATGATACATGCAGCTTATCTAATGTGTGTTGACAAGGTACAAGCTGATATGTGTGAAATTCTGAGAATTCAACTGTTTGAGAGCTTGGAGAAGATTAAGAAAACTAAGTATACATAGTTTAGGTTCTCATCCTTAATCACCTATATGTTTTTTCATCTATTGAGAAGATTTCCTTACACCATTGGAAATGACTAGAATGGTGGTCAAAATAAAATGGAAAGGATTAACCTAGTGTACAGAAGACATGTTATTGACAAAGTAAATGAGAGTGCAGTACTAGTAATCAAGACATTTCAAAATATTGTGTCTAGCAGATCAAGGATCCCAAAGTCTCTTATGGAAAAGTATAAAGATGACATATGTTTTATGGTGGATACTGAATTTACCTATATTGAAGTAGTAGAACCTAGAACAGAGTTCATAGACCCTCTTGGCTATGAGATATCTGAGGTAGAGACAAAAGAGTATGTTAGCAAGTTACTTAAGTGTAAATTGGACACTTAGTGTAACGGGTTTGGAACCTTTGAGGAGAACTTCAACTCTACAAAGACCTTACTTGAAGAGAAGCAGTCTAAGAAGAGAGTTGAGAGCACTATAAAGAAAATCCTAAAAGATACAGAGATGATAGAGCATGAGTTTTTGGTAGCAAAGAAAACAACAGCAGCAATCAAAGAGAGTGTACAAAAAGAAGTTTTGTTTATTCCACCTTTATCATCAATTGCAGCACAATAGGAAGAATCAGAAGTGAAGGTGAAAGTGGAAGAAATTGAGAAGGATCAAGAAGCAAAGATATCCACTAGATCCACTTCCTCCACACCTAGAAAAAGAGTAAAGGAAAGTGCTATAGGACTAGGAAAGAGACAGAAAATTTTAGTGCAACCAGTTCCAAGAAAAATTGCAGAAATAAAAGATGATGTCACTATTGTTAAGAAGAAAGCTAGGAAACCTAAAGTTGAAAAGCTTAATGAGTAGATCATTGAGGATGGAGACTTTACAAGAATGAATAAGTTATATGATCTTTATGATTATGTAGAGAGACTTAATCTGGAGAATGCAGTTGTAAAGCATATGATTTTGGCTAATAAGAAGTTTGATACAATTCAGGGACAGATACCTAATGATTTATATACTAAACTTGTAAATAGGAAGAAGAGAGCATTAGAGGATGACACATCTATCAGAGAAAAGCTTGTAAGGAAGCTTTGTGTAGTAAGAGATGAAACACATTTCAGTCAAATCATGAAATCCTTAAGCACCCATCTGAGAACCAAAAGGAGAACCATTCAGATTATGGGAGGTAGATATGAAGAAATTAATTCTGAGACAGAGAAAGAAATAATCAAGGTTATGGCATAAAATGTTGGAGAACCATCAGTTGCAGTAGAACAAGCAGGTGAAATAGAACAAGAGGACATTCCCTCTCCTCTAGCCATTAACATTGAAGATGAAACCATGAATGTAGAAGGAACAAAGATCACCTTGGATACTAATGATAATGTATTCAAGAATTTGGAGAACATTGTTGACAATTCGGCCCTTGAAGAGCAGAAAACTACAAAAGGAGAAGAGACAACAGAAACAACTATTATAGAACCCCCAGTAATAGAGAAACAAGTACCCATTCCCACCAAAGAAGATATTAGTCTTACTCCTGAGACTGGAAAGAAGAATAAGATTGGATTTATGATTGAGCATTTGGGAAAGGAAGTAGATGATGATGATCAGTTGGAATTGGTCACATCCTTGAACAAAATCATTGGTAAGAACAAGAAAGTGAAAAGTCTTGAAGGGAGTCTAAAGGAACTTACTGAGAAGTTACAAAGCATTGTAACCACACAAATTGCAGAAGCAGGCCCTTTGGAGAAAGAAAAGAAGGTAATGAGCACTTTTGACAATGAATTCACAACTCTATCTGATATTGCAAAAGTGAGAGCACAAGAAGCCTATGAGGCTAGAATGCTTTTGAACATCAGTCAGAATATCAAGAATAATATTAACAATCTTGATATTTGTATAAAGGACTTGAGGGAGAATTTGGAAATGGGAAAATCTTTGTACATATAGTGTACAAAAATAGAGACCTTGACAACAAAAGAAGATAAGAAGATGAAGTTGAAGGAAGCAGAAATTTAGAATGAATCTAACCTTCTTTCTAGCCCCAATGTGAAGGTATCTGATGTTGAGAAGAAAATTCAAAAGTTATATGATGAAATTAGAGTTTTGCAAGATGAGAGAGACAGAAAAATGAAAAGATTCACTCTTTTGAGAGAACATACTTCTATGAAGCTAAGCATTATTGAAGAGCAATTGGAAGAATGTCTTTCAGCTAAGACATCTTTTCAGAAGTTTAACTTTGAGAACCTCCAAGCATGTCAAATAGCATCTTATGGACTGAGCGCACTACTCAATGTGGTAGATTCCATTAAGAAATCATGGGAGAAGGAGTTAGAATCTATGAAGATTGATTTTGTAGATTTAGTTGCAAGCCTACCAGCTTTGCAATAATGAATTAAGGTATAATCTTTTTGTGATACAGTTTTGTACCTCTCCTCACCTTATTTTGTCATTGTTGTCAAAGGGGGAGAGATATATAGCAAAAAATTGATAGTATATGATAAGGATTGATACTCTTAGGGGGGGTACTATATTAGAGATAATATTTTTTGAGGAGTTATAAGGATAGTATATATTTTATACTATGGCCACAATTTTGAGATTTTGAAGTTGTACACTTAGCCAATTTTCTCATATGTTGCCACCAATGACAAAGGGGGAGATTGTTGGCAATTTGGTTGAGTTGATTATATAGATGTTGTCATTATGGCAACATATGATGCACATGAAGATCACACAGGTTAGAGAGCAAGTATGACAGAGCGCAATGCAAAATTGTCTAAGCATGAGACAGTATTTTCACTAGTGAACCTGGACACAATTTTTGTTTGTGATGTTGATTGGAGTAAGTTCAATGCTTGCACACTTCAACATAGACTCTATGATGTCTATTGATCACCCATCTTAGAGTGCAAGTTAGTACGACATGTATGGAAGAAGTTATGACAGTTTTACCGAAGACATAAAAGAGAACATAGTAGTGGTTTGGCTAGACATTTTGGTATTGACAAGATGTTGAATTTTCTTAAGGAGAAATAATTTTGGCCATAGTTGTATAAGGATGTTCAGAAATTTGTGAAAAGTTGGTGGAATTTGTCAAGTTGCAAAAGGAGTAAGTCAGAATGTTGGATTGTATACACCAATCTCTATTCCTAAGAAACCTTGGATTGATATCAGTATGGATTTTGTTCTTGGCTTACTGGAGACAGTAAGAGGCAATGATTCCATATTTGTTGTTGTAGATAGATTTTCTAAGATGACACATTTCATACCCTATAAAAAGACATTAGATGCAGTGCATATATAAGATCTTTTCTTTAAAGAAATGGTTAGATTGCATGGATTACCGAGGAGTATCATCTCTCCCTAATACAACAAGTTTGTTGGATACTTTTGGAAGGCTCTTTGGAAAAAGTTGGGTACCAAGTTGAGGTATAGTTCTATATTTCACCCACAGACTGATGGACAAGTAGAGCTTGTGAATAGAAGTTTGGGAAATCTTTTGGGATGTTTAGTTGGAGATAAATTGAGTAATTGGGATTCTATGTTAGTGCAAGAAGATTTTGCATACAATAATTTAGTGAATAGGAGTACTAGAAAAAAACCTTTTGATATTGTTAATGGCATACAACTGAGAGGTATATCAAATTTGAAGGACATTACTGGTGAATAAAAGAGAAGTATTGAAGGAGAAGATTTTGTTGAGTTCATGAAGACATTGCATGAGGAAGTGAAACATAAGTTGGAAAATAGTAACCAAAAATACAAGGACAGAGCAGATAGATCAAGAAGACATAAAAATTTTGTAGTTGGGAGTGAAGTAATGGTTCACTTGAAGAAAGGAAAATTTCCTATTGGAACCTATGGAAAATTGAAAATGAAGAAATTTGGTCCCTGCAAGATATTGAGGAAATTTGACAATGGAAATTCTTATGATATTGAGTTACCTAATGACACAAATATATCACCTATATTCAACATTGTAGATTTATATGACTATCATGAACCTGATGAAGACATGATAGTACTGAATGATTATCCTGAGAAGTAGACAAAATAATTTGAACATATTTTGGAACAAAGATTTGGTAGAAGCATAAGAGGAAAAGAGTAAATGGAGTATTTGGTAAAATGGAAGAACAGATTGATTAAAGATAGTTCCTAGATTTTAAAATCTAAGTTGGATTCAGCTATGGTTGTACCTACTACATGATTCAGAGAATCATTTCAAACAACCCCAAGTTTTTAATGCAGGAGCATCTCGGGTCCTTGGCAATCTTGTGTCACCAAAAATAAGTTTGAGTTGTTTAGTTTTCTCAGTAGATGCTCAGTTCCTTTATTGACCGAGCTAGCTTGATAGTCACTTGATTCCTTCTTTGACTAAGTTGCTTGGTTGGTTTGTCAAGTCATTTCCTATCTCTTGGTATTATTTCTCACCGAGTAGTTTATTTTGATTTCCTATTGAGGCCAACTTGTGCATTGAATTTGGTCATGGATTTAAATCATTGGGAAGCGTGTGGACCTAGATTTGATCATTTCTTTCTCCAATGATGGATCTGAAGGCTGACTTGTTTTGATAGCCTCTTGTATAAATGTAGTTGTTGTTCATATTTTTAGAGGGGCAAGTAGTGGCAGATTAGTAGTGTATACACCTAAAAATGGTCACCTAGACTATTAGCCCCCATTTGCTAAATCATCAATTGTTTATTCTTGATCAAATCCTAGTTATATCATTTATTTGATTATTTTCTATGGGCTAACCATCTTATACTAAGTCTTTATTTATTAAAAGGAATATTCCCTCCCCTTTTAATAAATAAAAAGCCCCCACTTTTCCTCTTATCCTAAGTTGCACAAATAAAGCATTATTCTTATTTTATAAAAAGGGAAAAAGCACTTTTTGTCTCATATGGACACAAAAGTCAACTCTTATTTTCTCATTGGAGGATATTTGTGCACATGGATTGCTCCTCTTTCAAGCTCCACCCTTGATTAAATCTTTTGCCTCTTAATCTCCATGGTCCATTGATTTTTCACCTCCTATAAAAGAAGAGCTCTCTTCCTCATTTGCACACACAAATTTTTATGCTATTGTTATGCTACAGGTTTTCTAGGTCATCTTGGAGCTTTTGGAGATATTCTTGCATCTAGGGTTTGAAGATTTGGAGCATTGTTGGCATTCATCTTGGATCTTCATCAACACTCTATCTTCTTGTCTTCATTCTTGCATCATCATGGCTTTCTTGCTTCATAGTTAGATTTCATTTCTTGCATAGTAGTTTCATTTTCATGGCATTCTTAGTTTAGATTTTCTTTATGCTTTAGATTAATTCATTGAATCTCTCATTGCATGGTTTACTAGCAAGGTTATTGGCTTAATAGCTCTAGCTGAGAGCATTCTTAAAACCCTTGCACTCCATGCCTAGGGAGCTATGGATCGATTTGTGATGGCTCATTCTTGAGTTTCCTTACATGTAATGATTCATAGAAGTGTGACACATTTATAGCACACATTTTTTTGGTGCCCACCGTGGGGCAACCCACTTTTTTACATGCTGGTTTTGATTATTTTTGGAGCTAACACTTGCTGGTTCTGATTATTTTTGGAGTTAACCCTTGGGCAGATTTGTTTGGAGATGGGAAACCCTAGATTTTAAAGATTTGATCATATCTCCCAAATGGCTTGGTGTTTTGGTCTGAAAATTTTTTTGTAGGTTGGCGACATATCAGAGAAGCTCCAAATTTTTTTTAGAATTTTCGGAGGTGATTTGTATTTTTTATGATTTTTTCTTTATTTTTCATAAAAAATCAATTTTTGGCAAAAATTAGCATATTTTTCAAAAAATTTTACATTTTTGGAAAGGTCTTGGAATTCTACAAGGGGTCCATTCATTGTGTTTTTAATTTAGAGATCATATCATAGCTCATTTGGTTGATTTATAAAAACTGGTCTATTTTGGTAAAATGGCTCTCTAGGGCACAAATGAAGAGATTTTTTTGAAATTTTTACATTTTTGGAAAGATCTTTGTTTTTTGATAGAGGTCTCTTTTTTTCATTTTAGGTTTAGGGTCCAAATTCATGTGGTAAAAATCAGATCTTGTTGACTAGGTCAAATGCAAAAAAAATAAAATTTTGTGATGGGTATGCACTTATTTTTCATTGTTCAATGCATGATATGAGTTATCATTTAGATTATTTGCTAGTTATCATTGCTCCTAAAAATTAATTTTCAGATCTAATCCTAGGGTTTGCATAAGTTGGATATACATTGCATATCTTGTTTGCTTGTGTCTTATCTTGTTCATTTGAAGGTGCTCTTGCTTTCATGGAATATGCTTAAAACAAAGTGTTGGACTTGAGGTATTTTGTTACATCCTTAAAAAATTTGGATCTTGGGATTAAAATTGAACCTCTCATGTGTTTGGCTTGAGTGTTTACATGCTTTCATAGAACACATTTCAATTGATGCTCTTAATGGGAAATGAATGAACATAGATTTGCTTTCATACAAGTTTGTGTAAGTGAATGCTTGTGTTTGAACCCTAAGTAATTCTTGGTTCCAATATCAAATATCTCATTGAGTGATTTAGGGCATGGATTCATTCTTTGTTTACATAGGGAGTTAAATGCACCACTTTGTGGACTCACTCTATGTTTGCTTGGAAAGTTAAAAATTCCATTGATTCAACCCTTTGTCATTTGTGAGTAGTATTGATAAGCAACTTTAGATTACTTGTGATTGATCTAGATTTCTATCTTGGGTTATTGGACTCGCTAATCCACTGGCCCCTCATTTCCACCCCGTAGTTGCAAGATCAGCGCTACATTAAAGGGGAGGGGTATACAAGAAAGAAGCGTTAATTGCTCCACTTGGCAACCCTTTTGTGCTTTTTGGAACTCACTTATTTTCTAAGGTGTGGACTCACTTTGAGTTGATGTGAGGAGTTAAATGTTCCACTTTTGGACTCACTTTGAGTTGGTTTGAAGAGTTAAATGTTCCACTTTTGGACTCACTTTGAGTTTGTGTGAAGGGTTAAGTGTTCCACTTTTTGGATTCACTTCACATTCTCTTGAAGGGTTAAATGTTCCACTTTTGGACTCGCTTCACATTATCTTAAAAGGTTAAATGTTCCACTTTTGGACTCGCTTCACATTCACTTGAAGGGTTAAGTGTCCCACTTTTGGACTCACTTTGCATTTACTTGAAGAGTTAAGTGTTCCACCTTTAGTGCTCTAAATAATTTTGATAGTGAATTACTTAATTTTATTTTTAGAAGGCCTGCTTGGGGACACACCACCTCAAGGGATGACCTTAACTCCTATGATCTGGCAGAGTATAAATAGCAGGTGGTGAATCAAAAGACACCTCTCTTGGGAATTGAGTTTGATATCACTCTTGGCTAAGCCTCAAAGAACTTTATACCTTTGAGAAGTGAAGGAGGAGATTTGGGTTACCGTCTCCCCCCTGCTGTGTGATTTTGGATTCTTCTCATCTATGGATTTGGGCCTCACGTACCTTGTGTATATCGAGGAATCCCTTTAGAAAAGCCATGTATAGCCTTATAGAAAACATGCTAGGATGTTGTTGTGTTTTATGTGCCTGCTAAAACATTTTCAAGAACATACACAAGTAGCATTTCTAGGGAGTAGAAATACTAAGTCACTATCTTTGTTCATGTGCAAGGTTGTTTTGCCCCTTGCTCATTGTTTGAAGACAATTGCTTGCTTGAACTCCTTGATTGCTGTCTTATGTGCTTGATCAATGATAAAAATCTGTTGATATACTTACTTAATCTTTTAAAATGCTTCAAAACTAAGTTTTTCACATTCACTGGTCAAAAAGTCATACAAATCTGCAACAGTATCGCACACCTTACTGAGAAATATCGCGCGATAGTTCGTGCCCTGCTATTTTATCGCGCGCTTTGCTAAGGTATATCACGTGATAGTTCATGCCTTCTGGACTATCATCCCGCTAGCCTGGAGTCTATCGCCCAACCATACTATAGTCTATTGCTTGGCTTAAGGTGAAGTATCTCCCAAACTGAGAAGTATCACCCTGTCTGCCTGGAAAGTATCGCCCAGAATCTTTTTGCTGTCCTGTCATTGCTGCAATTCGGAGTGGCTAAACTTGCACTTTAACATGTCGTAGAGTGTCTTTTTCTATTCTTACCTGAAATTGGTTTGTTACCTACATGCTTAGATTTGTTCTAGACTGAAAAAAATGAGCTAAAACTATTGGGTTTGAGTTTAACAAATGCTACTCTTGATCACTTGTCGCATCACGGTTACCTCTCTAGCTACTTGCTTATTGAGCTTCTTGCTTGTTGCTCAGCCTTAGTCAATTGATTGTTGTAAGTGCTTGAACACTTTTGATGAGCCATCTCTCTATTGTTCTACTTTGACAAGTGATCTTTATTAGCTTTTCTTATCTCAAATCTAAGAAACTTTATCTCATTCTATTAGTCAACCAACATCTCTTTTCATGCCGGTTACAACTCGGTCTCAATTTGAGCAGGAGAGTGGAGAGTCATCCTCCATTCAATTATACACAGTTACCTTCTCCAACTAGACATTCAAAAGCACCCATTAGCAACAACAGTTCTAGTTCTGACCAATTTGAGAATTCTAAGGCTACACCGTGGTATAAAGGAGGTTTCCTATTTTCCACATTCAAGACCCCCAAAAACACAAACAGTGTCTCACTCACTTTGACTGAACAAGAAAAGTTTCAACTCTTGCAAGAACACTTTGAGTGTAAGGATAATCAAGTACGCTTAGACAAAGAACACAATCAACAAAGGATGGATGCTACTAGGTGCATGGCTTATAGAGGGACATTTCATGAGCAACCTAAGACTAGTAATCATGAGCATAGACCTCTTTTTAATGGCAGCAATGGCAACAACATGCCACCAAGATCTCCTCCAAGAACCACTTTTGGTATGCCTTCTTCACCTCCTAGACCTCCTCCCTCTCAACATGAGGTAGAGGCTAATGATGAGATTTCTAGTGAGGATCTTATGAGATGTGAACAAGATGTGGATTTCCAACGAATGATGCATAAGCTTTTAGAGCATAATGGCAATCAATATTTTCAATATATGACTTCTAGAGGATACAAGCTTCCTCCCGGCTATGATGTCAGACAAATTGTCCAACAAAGGGTACCAACTGAATTGGAAGTCCTTCAAGAAGAATTACATTGGACAAATAAATGCCTTACCCAAATGGCATTAGAAAGAGAGCCTCCAAAGGTCTCTTTTGTAGAATCAATTTGTGCTCTTCCTTTTGATAAAGATCTATACATGGTCCCGTTTCCTAAGGATATTGAGGTTCCTAAATATGACAAGTATGATGGAAATGGTGACCCTCATGACCATGTGCGTCATTTTTATGCTCTTAGTATGGACTTTCTTCATGAAGACACATATCTCCTACGCTTATTCCCTCAAAGCTTAAGAGGCCAAGCTTTGGAATGGTTTGTGAAATTGACACCACCGCTTAAGACTTTTGATGAGTTAGCTCAGCGATTTACCCAGTAGTACTCTTACAACATCCAACAACCTGTCACTATGATAGATCTCGGTAATCTAAGACAACATCAAGGTGAGCCATTTGCAACTTACTTACAATGTTGGAGGTCATTGTATTCTCGATATCCTCGTCAGCTACCTGAAAGGGAAAAGATTGATATTTTTGTCAACACTCTTGTGCCTGAGCTGTATTATGATCTAAGGAAACAACTGTTCTCCTCTTTCAATGACATGGTTGAAAGTGCATATCAAATTGAGGATGTAGCTATAAGAAAAGGGGATATTGTTATTAATAAAGGTGCTAAAGGCAATGGAAAAGACAAGAACAAACCTTGGAATAAGAACAAGTATGTTGTTAATGATGGGGTTGTTGATGCTCCTAAAGTTAAAGAGCCCGCTTTCAATCTCTCCAATGCTATCTATGTAGAAAAACAACAAGAAGCTAGCAACACTCACAATGCTCCTAAACCTCAATATGTAGATAAGCCTAAGAAGTCATTTCGAAAGTGATTCTATACCAAGTTGGCAGAACCTTATGATGTGATCCTTAAGACTTTGGTTGACAATGGATATCTTACGCTTCTTGATAAACTTGGTAACTGGGATCTGATAAATAAGCCTGATTGGTGGAGAGAGGATCATTACTGCCATTATCATAGAAACAAGGGACATCCAATAGATAATTGTTTTAGGCTTAAGGATGATATTCAGGATCTTATTGAGAACGGCACAATCTCCACTGATGGCTTAACTAAAAATTTTGATCACATAGCTTTCAAAGATCCTCTACCTAAGCATGATAAGGGGGAAACCTCTCAAACACATAAGAAGAATCATGATGCTAAGATCAATTACACGTATCCTTCTAATACACCTGTGATCAACATGGTAGAGTCCATTGAGAGCGTTCTAATGATGAGGTCTCAAGATGATAATAACACCAATCATGGTAAGCCAAAGTTAGTCTTGCAAACACATGGTAGTTCATCTTCCCAAAGTGAGACACTGAATGTTGTTACTAGGGGGCAAGCCAAGATTGTCCTTAAAACTACGCAAGATCCCAAGCAAGCTTTTCCTTCCAAACAAGTGGCTCCTTCAGCCACCCCTAGCTATGATCTTGTCCAACATTTGCAAAAGACACCAGCATAGATATCTATCCTTGAGTTGCTTCGGTTATCCTCTTCGCATAGAGAGATTCTTGATGAGGCTCTACGTACAACACATGTTCCCAATGACATTGATCCAAATCAATTTCAGGCTATGGTCAACCACATTTTATCTCCACTATCTCTCTCCTTTTCTGCAGAAGATGACATATCTATTGCTCACCCTCATAATCTAACTTTACATATTGAAGTTCTAGTCTATAATACCCAAGTCCGCCGAGTCCTGATAGACAATGGTGCAGGGTTAAATATTGTTTCTTTCAATGTCATACAATAATTGGGTTTGTCAGAATTCACTGTGGATTCTAAAAAGAAGATTACTATAAAAGCTTACGATGAAGTGGAAAGATCTTCCAAAGGTCTTGTCACGCTACCTGTCTGAGTGGGCCCTATCACAAAAGATATTAGCTTCCAAGTATTGGACATCCCACTTGCATATAACATTCTTTTGGGTCATCCTTGGATCCATGACATGCAGGCTATTCCTTCCACTTATCATCAGTGCGTCAAGTTTCCATACAATGGCACTGAAGTTATGATTCCTGGAGACCATACTATTGCTATCAATGCTCTTGCTGCTACTGAAAAATTTGTTCCTCATAATGAACCTTTTTTTGATCCTAGTACGTCTCTAGCTATTGCTGAGAAATCACTTAAGATGATGAGCCTTGGTATGGGTGAATATACACTGGGTTCCTTTGCTTCTATACCTGTTTCTCCTAGGTCATATGGGAGACCTTCTGATTAGATGAAGCCTTCCACTTTTGCTATGGTGATCTTTGATACCTTTGTTCCTTCATCCATTCCTTTAGAAGCAGAAAGAGAAGAACAAGCTATTCAAGAGTGGATCTATAGAGAGGATTCTAGAAATACTCCCATGCTCAGTAATTCAGACATAGATACAGATGAGTCACCGCTACACACTATGGCTCAAATGGGAGATGATCTTCCTTCTACTTCACTCCTTTGGGGAGAAGAATGTATATCTACGGATGATATGGCTGAGGCCTCTATGTCTAGAACCTATGTGCCTAAAGAATCATTGCACTATGATAGACAACGTCGCAACATTGCACGACTGCTACAAAGAGGTGATCTCTCACATAATGACATGATTATCTCTACTTCTCGGCATCTTAAGCCTCTTCCAGAAGATCCTCCCATGATAGATATGGATGTTGATGTGGTTCATACCTCTCGTAACCCACCTGATGTGGTTGATGGATCTTGTGTGGGGTCTGATGAGTTTGTTCCTTGTATTGCCTTAGTGGACCACGCTGGTTCTTCTATGACAAGTCTAGATCTAGCTACTTTGGAGCTTACTCTATAGGCTCAACCTCTCGTGTCACCAGAGATGACATCCTTCACATAAATACTATTGAACCAGTCACTTCATTTCATCTCACATCAACACCTGTTACTTCTTCCACCAAAGAACTAGCAACAAAAAAGATTGAATCAGCAATCAAACATCACGGTCATCAAGTCAAAAGAAAAGAGCAATGGTCAGATGGTGAAAACCACATTGTGGTGGTATCCGCACCTAAGAAAAGTAAAAATAAAAATCTGCTCAAAAATAATGATTCTCAAATAAAAGATGACAAGTTGATTCTCTACAAAAAAATGATGCACTACCTCAAACATGATCTCATATCTATTATACTTCAGCCCATTCCTAGAGCTAAGAACAAAGTTAGTAATGCCTTGGTTACTTCAACATCCATCTTACAAATGAAAAAGCATAAATTTCACTTCAAGTTCCTGGTGGATGAATTACGCTATCCTGCTCACAAATCTTACAATCCTACCATCTTTTCATATCTTCCACCTCATATTCCTCTTGCAAATCCACCACGCCATTCCTTCCGCCATCCCTTACACTTTACCTTTGTCTTTGGTGACTTGTATAGGAAGGGTCTAGACGGAACTCTCCTTAAGTGTCTAGAAATAGAGGAGTCAGAAAAAGTGCTAACTGAAATCCACGATGGCATATGTGGATCACATTCTAATGATTCTCCGCTAGCTCAGACATTGCTCAGGGCTGGTTATTATTGGTCAAACTGGTTGAGACCTCCTATTGTCACAGTTGCAGCATTTGGGCCTGGGGCCTATCAGTTCTCTACATCAGAGGAAGCAGATTCTTGATGCCCATTTCTGTCTGGGGCATCCTTTGTACATATTTTACGATCCTGAAAAAATACCAAAAAAATTCATATATGATGCTGAAAAAATCCTAAAAAGCATAAAAAGTACTGAAAAAATGAGCATCCTAGTGAAAACCTAGTAATAGGCACTTTGATGTCTCACAAAAAAAATCAAAAAATAAAAAAAAATAAAAAAAAATTGAAAAAGTGCCTTGGTGAAAACCTGGAAATAGGCGCCTTGGTAGCAAAAATACAAAAACAATTTATAAAAAGTCCTAAAAAAATTGCAATAAATCTATCAAGTGGTGAAAACCTAGAAATAGGCACTGCTTGAGACCCTCTGCACCTATGTCTATCAGTCTTGCCTAGCACTCATTCACTCCACTTCTCTCTTTGCCTCTCCTAGCCTGGAATTGACTCTTGTCTTAGTCTAGGGGTCATACGTTGTTTTAAGCTTATCTTGGGTCTCTTTGTGCGTCTGGGTTTCTTAGGCACCTCAAAAATGGTGTTTTTCAACACCACCCCAACTGTGTTTTTCAACACTTCCCTAGCATCAAGTGTTTCTTAACACTTATCAGATATCCTTCCCACCGTCTTGGATGATGCAATATTTCTCATTGGCAGATGTGATACTCAAAGCTTGACTCTATGACCTACACACACGCACTTGACTTGCTGAGATTTGTTTGACTTTATTTCTTTGCATGTTGTCTATGATGATTTCTTTGCTGAGTGTTCTCCCCCTATGATTGTTTTCGATGATGGATAGCTAGAAGACTGAGGGTATGAGAACATGTTTTATTTCTTTATCTGCTTGTGGGTATATCTTGTTGGTCCTCACTATCATGAGCATTTATGCTGGTCTTACTTGACACTATGGACCTACAAGGTATTATCCTTGACTATTTCGTGAGTGCATGCTTCTAGTCATCTTGACTTTCTTGTGTCTCGATGTGAGCATAATCTTGCTATATCAAACTTAGGTGATCTCATTGCATTATTCATCTGGACCTACATGTCAATGATGCCTAGGTGAGATTTCCACATTTCTATCTGATATAGATCATATTCAAATCCACATAGTTATGCTAGTGTGTATTGTATGATCTTGCGACACTACCAATAATGCTCAATGATGAATATTAGATGTCTATTGGCTTTGTGACCTTGCAAGTAAACCACTTTTCATGTAGCTTGCATTCTTAAGTTCATGTTAGTTTAGTTTTGCATCTTGCATATGGAGAGAGCTCTCCTTTCATCTTTCATGGACTTGTTAATCAACTATGCTCACCTTTCACTTCTTTCTAATCATGTCTTTCACTTCTTGTCTTTCATATCCCATCATTTTCTATTCATTTCGAGATCAAAACCAAAATCCAAGATCACCTTGATCATCCAAATCACCTTTTCCCCCTCTTCCGCACAGTTGGCTAACCTTTTTAAGGCCTGATCCTTCGATCTTCACTGGGGCATTCTTCACCTCTTCATCTCCATCTCTTTCAAACTTCCCATCTTTCATTCACTTTCAAATCCCAAGTTCAAATCCCCCTCTGTGGTGTTTCTGGGTTGAGGGACCACTTGGTTCGTGCCCCGGATCCCATGTGTGTGGGCATACCTTCACTACTTGATGGTTGTTCTATTCTCTTCAGCTTCGATTATGATTTCTAGTGATTTGATCATGTCTCTCTTGCTTCTGCATTCCCTCTACTTGGATTTTGCTTTTGATCTCGAGGGTGAAGACACATCATATCTTATTGGTTATCTCTTTCCTAAGTGTTCAGTACTATCACTACTAGGCTGACCATGCAGGATTTTCTATCTCTCTGCACTTCATTCTTTGGAGTCAGATCGCTATTTGCTTGCCTTCTTGGCTATCTCTTGCTTTCTTGGCTGATCTAAGTTACTTTGTGATCCCAAATCGATCTCACATTTCAACTTCATTCTTTGACTACATGTGTTCCCAGATCGATCACACATTAGTCAAAGAGGGGAAAATGTATACACCTAAAAATGGTCACCTAGACTATTAGCCCCCATTTGCTAAATCATCAATTGTTTATTATTGATCAAATCCTAGTTCTATCATTTATTTGATTATTTTCTATGGGCTAACCATCTTATCCTAAGTCTTTATTTATTAAAAGGAATATTCCCTCCCCTTTTAATAAATAAAAAGCCCCCACTTTTCCTCTTATCCTAAGTTGCACAAATAAAGCATTATTCTTATTTTATAAAAAGGGAAAAAACACTTTTTGTCTCATATGGACACAAAAGTCAACTCTTATTTTCTCATTGGAGGATATTTGTGCACATGGATTGCTCCTCTTTCAAGCTCCACCCTTGATTAAATCTTTTGCCTCTTAATCTCCATGGTCCATTGATTTTTCACCTCCTATAAAAGAAGAGCTCTCTTCCTCATTTGCACACACAAATTTTTATGCTATTGTTATGTTACAGGTTTTCTAGGTCATCTTGGAGCTTTTGGAGATATTCTTGCATCTAGGGTTTGAAGATTTGGAGCATTGTTGGCATTCATCTTGGATCTTCATCAACACTCTATCTTCTTGTCTTCATTCTTGCATCATCATGGCTTTCTTGCTTCATAGTTAGATTTCATTTCTTGCATAGTAGTTTCATTTTCATGGCATTCTTAGTTTAGATTTTCTTTATGCTTTAGATTAATTCATTGAATCTCTCATTGCATGGTTTACTAGCAAGGTTATTGGCTTAATAGCTCTAGCTGAGAGCATTCTTAAAACCCTTGCACTCCATGCCTAGGGAGCTATGGATCAATTTGTGATGGCTCATTCTTGAGTTTCCTTACATGTAATGATTCATAGAAGTGTGACACATTTATAGCACACAAGTAGTAGGAGGTCAAGTCTAGAAGACAAAAGATAGTTTTTGAAGGATGAATATTCCTCGCATGTTGGAGGACTATTGTAATTGAATCTAAATCTAATTGGCTATAACTAGGAAGGCCTTACAGCCTGGCATGTATGAGGTTATTTGATGAATAATATATGATCTATTCTGCATTCTCTCTCTCTCTCCTTGTTGCATATTTTCTTCCACATGTGTTATCTCTACAAGGGGGTTGTGATTAAGGTGTGTATTTGGCCCTTCTTCCTTCCTTGCCTTGTGTCACTTTGAGTCTAACCTAAAGAATTCCTAGTAGAAAAATTCATAGACTTATGGGTTCCTTTGATTCTGACCCCCCTTCTTTCCTAGGAATCTTAATGAGACCCAAATACATCTTAATGTTATCAATCCTATCACAGAGAATAAATCTTCTCATTATTCTCATGATGAAGATGAAGACTTAAGGGTTCTTCCTTTCCAAATCCAAAATCATTAACATAATTTTGGAAATTTTGAACAATGGCTAGCTCAAGAAAACTATAATCATAAGGCCCTTTCTGTTATAGAAGGTATAAGGAAATTTATTCATAATGATGAATATGATTTTAACTTATTCATAATGATTGTTCTCAAAATTTAGGCTTTTCTCCACCTACTAAAAATTATGATACCTCCTTGCCTATCTCTACTTCCATTCCTAGTATGTCCACTTATGGTACACTTATCATAACAAATTTAGTTCAAAGTTCCAATCCTACACATATTCTTCTTCTTAATCATATTATCCCTTCCATTTCTTCAAGTGTTCTATGTATTTCATTGACTTATTCCATGCCCATTTACGATAGTGTCCCTTTTTCATATTCAACCATTGTTCCAATTTCTAAAAATGCTTCTAATACTTCTCATGTTTCTCCTCCTACTATTTCTTCTACTGATTCTACCATTAATAGCTTGGCTCAAACTGTGTATTCTTTGCAACAAAAAATTGCTTCCATGACTCAATCCAAGCTCAACATTCCTACTAGTGATATTGCAAGTCTTTTGTCTTTGGATATCATCTGTATTGGTATTCCACAAAACATTGAGATTCCACATCTTGAGACATATAATGTTAGGGGTGATCCTTTGACTCATGTTATTACTTTTCAAACCTGTTGTAGTGATTTCTCTCATGACCATAGGTTCATGGAAAAGACATTTACTAGAACCTTTCGAGAAAAATCCTTGCAATGGTATTGTTATTTTCCTCCTTAATCTATTGATTCCTTTCACAAGATTGATAATTTTTTCATTCAATAATTTCAAAAAAAAATTGGTCCTCATATTTCTTTGACTAATTTAATGCATTGTAAACAAGGTGTTAAAGAAAAATTTAGTGATTTCATTGGTAGATTTTAACATTTGCATGCTCAAATTTTTTCTCATGTACCTAATGCTGATTTGAAACATGTTTTTATTGCTAATTTACAAAAAGACATTTAGAGATAAGATAATTCCTTCTGAGTTCTCTTCCTTTCCTCAATTGTGTGTGCTGCTTCATCATTATCAACTTCAAGTGAGTCAATTTTATAGTACCACTCCAATACCTCTCATTCCCAATGATAAGAGTGATGTCATATCCAGTTTCAACAAATTTCAAAAACTAAACAACTTCAGCAAAATCAATAACTCATCCAACACTATTGATGAACAAGTGGCAGTAGCATCTAGGGGTGCATCTCCTTTGTCGTCTATTTTTAAACTTTCTCTTAATTATACTCATCTTTATGAATCTTTTCATAATGTGATGTTAAAGTTACTTAATGCTAATGTGTTAACACTTGCTCCTCTAAAACCCATTGATCCATCAAAACTTAAATCAAAATAATTTGATCCCAAATCTTTCTGTCAATACCATTGTCACCCTAGTCATGATACTAAGAGATGTTAGTAATTGAAAATTGTTATTCAAGACCTTATTGATTCCAATGCCATATTTTTGGAAGGTGACAATAAAAATAGAAATCAATATGTTACACATCCTAACCAAAACTTGCAAATCTAGACCAAACCTTTTCCTTCTCATTCAACCAATACCATTGATCAACCTTCTTCTTCTTCTCCTTGCATTGACTACAATGAAAAATTGATTAATCTAATCATGTGGTCAACCAAGTTGATCAAGTTAAACCTAAACCTCCATCAACTTTGTATTAAATTTGACCCTACTAAGACAATTAAAGCACCCAATGGTCCCCCTATATTGTCACAAATATTGATGCCCTTCCTTCCCATGGTGTCCTTATTGATCCCACTTTTTGTTAGAATGAATTTAGCATAAATGAGAGGGGGTGGGGGGGGGGGGGGGGGGGGGTGGTGAATCATTTATCCTCAGGTCCAAATTTACCAATTGAAATTTTTAACACTTCAACCAACTTATATCTATTCAACAATCCACTTGGTCTCTATAGAATATATCTAGTAACATAAACTTGTAGTCTATTGGCCAAAAGAAATAAACTTGCAGAATATAAAACTCTTAACTATAAAACACATCAAATAAAATTTACATAAGTATGACACTAGGATTTAATGTGGAAACCCAATTTGGGAAAAACCACCAGTAACATGCTACCGAATTTTCACTCTTCTAAAGTCAGCTCTGTGAGGAGCCAACCATGTTAAAGGTTACAATACACAATGTTAAGTGTGACCCTATTAAATGATTTAATCACCCTGTTAGGATTGGCCTTGTTAGAGGGCTTAAGAACATCCCATTATAATATCACCTTGATTAAAGGATTTACAAATGATTGTTAGGTCAACCTTGATTAAAGGATTTTAACTGATACAATGGTTAGAAAGTAACAATAGGTTTTGATCTGATACATACAAATCACTTTGCAAATATAGATCCAATGTAGCTCATATGTTGATCTACTGACTGACCTTCATTATCATCTCCATATCTCATCTTCTTGGAAATCCTTCAAGCAATCACCACAAATCTTCTCAACTCTTCACAACTCTTCTCAACCTTCTGCTTAGGTTCACCAATCAACATAATCAACCACTTGCATAACCTATAATTAGGTCATCCTTATACCTCCTTGATTAGGTAGTTTAATATTTTTCCGCTTAATCCTCTCCGTAGATCTTAGGTTTAGGTCAAATTCATCAAATCCTTCCAACATTTGGTTCTCCTTCTTATCCTTCTAGATACTTCTTAAAAAATTTCCTTGAATCCATGCATAAAAATTATTTACCATGCATTAAATACTCCAAGTCATCCATCCTTATCTTCAACACATTTTACATATTCTAGGAATTCAACTATGTCAGTTGGGAATCTCAATTCCTTCATAAACTGTAAAATATTGACACTCGGTCATCACCGAATAGCTCGGTCATCGCTAAAACTTTTCTTCTCAGCAATCACTATCTTTGCTCGGTTAATTTTTTGATACTCAATAATTACTGATGCTCAATTGACACTATATTTTCTCAGCTTATACTGGCACTCGGTCAACACTAGCATCACTTGACTTACACTAAAGTTTCTTAATCTTCTTCTCTTTTGTTGGGTTAAGCCTAAGAGTTTAGACTTTATTTTCTCATTTCTTCTAAGCTTCAAAACAATTGACTTGTTCACTTAGTGTTATAGATAAATAACACATTACCTTGCCAATGTGCCAACTAATCAAGTACCCGTTGTAGTTTTTCATAACTCAACCTTTCACTAGGTCTTCTTGTTATCTTCTCTCTTCAAATCATCTTCATCAATCAAATGATATGGTACTCTACTACATAGAAAATGTCTCACCAATTAAGGTTTGACATCAATGACAATATAACAATTGTTTCAATTGGAGTTTCCAACAATCTCCCACTTTGGCATTGATGGAAACACCATAAATACATCATATGCTTAGTTACCATACAATCCAAAAAGTATGTAATGAAGAAAATTCTACCAACTCTCTCTATGATCAGACCTTCATTAATATCCTTATCTTCATTCTGATTCTCATCCAAATATCATCTCCCTCTTGGATAGATCTCTCCCTTTTCTGTTCATTATTTTACTGAATCTCTCATCTACGAATCTCTCCTTTATCTTATTAATTGTAACTTCTACTAAAGCTCTCCCTCAAGTTTACTAAATCTATCCCTCTTTGACAAAAATGCCAAAGAAACTTTCAACTTGCTCATTCACCTTCACCATGTATATATTTTCATGTCAACTCTCTGAACTATATACTCCCTCTTTCATCTTTCTTATGAATGATCAACATCTTGTTCTTTACTCTTCACAGCTTCAAGCAACTCCTAAAGTGTGACCTCACTGCATCAATTTGTAAGATATTCTGAGTAATACATTTGATGCAATACTACTATATGATTCTTGTTAGGAATAATAGTCCATAATACAACTGAGAGAGGGGGTTGAATCATTTGTATAATAGAATATTAAACTTTAAAATTTAAGCTCCACAATATCATATCCAATGTACACAATGAATGCGAACACAATAACACAATATTTTGGTTTCGGGGAAACCTTGTTAAAGGTAAAAACCCTCATGGGAATTAGCACCCACAAATGATGTATAGAGAGTATAGTTATCCTTGTTAGAAGATATAGCCCTGTTAGGAGATTATTGAAACATTAAAGTACATAGTCCTTGTTATAGGATAGACCCTGTTAGGAGTCAAGAACAAAAGGGAGGGCTCACTGCCCAAAGAAGGTTAAATCCACCTCCATAACTCACTAGTTCTCAACATGTGTATATAAAGAAATAAATAATATTTTGAGCTATTTTCCAGCAACTATCTTTGTTTCATCAGTTCCAATGAAGTCCACCAGTAAACCTCTTCTCTACATACAACAGACACAAGCTCACAATTTTTACAACCTCTTTATATCACATACCTTCCATCCATGTCTTTTCCAAAGAAAATACTCTACATATATACCTTATTAAAATTTACCATGATCATGTCAGCCCATGAGGCTTTCCTAAATACAAAAAATTACATAAACCCTTGCTAATATACACACGATATCTAGGACAAGTCTACGGTATCACCGACATCCTTAATTTATGCTCGCCAAACAAAACACACACTTCATTTCCTGAGTCGGCTTCATAATAAGCCATCGCCAGAGCACACACTATAGATGACATCACCAATCATTCTATACCTTGTGTTGACCAATGAAAATCCTTTAGTACCCTATCTATCATCCTTCAAGCTCTCATACCTTGAGTCCAAATCCTCTGAGAGATATACCAAAAACCCAGAGACTAACTCTATCAATTCTCACTGTCACAGTCCAGTGACCAGTCTTCATTAAAATAGGTGTATCTCTCTCAATATGTGTTAGGAATGAATGCTAAAGTGTTTGGAAGCCATTATATAGCAGTTGTTGTTGCATTCATGACTATGATTGTCATTGATGTCAACACGGTGATTTACAAAAGACTTGTAGAGAAGCAGACAGAGTTTGGATTAGCGCACGTGGGTTATTACAGTTGGAGCTATGAGATGTTGAGGTTATACTCTTTGATATGTCATATGTCTATGGTTAAGAGCACATATAGTAACTATTTTATTCATAGAAGTTATAATAATTTTGGTGGAAGCAGTATTTAGGCAGTGTTCCTAAGTAGTGGTTTGTGGAAATCGGATGATATCTCCTAATCGAGATGGAATTTGGTTTTGCATAGTTAAAGAGAAGTTGAAGACATATTGATAATGATGTGGATGATAGCATAGACTTTAAGGTTGCATGAGTGAAGATTTATTGTATTTGGAAGCTGACAGTTTTGTGCAATTTTGGTGTAGCGTGTGGAAACTTTTATTTTGTAATTGTATGCCGACTCATTTGTAATTATTTGAGTGTGGTATAAAGGAAGGAATATATTTCCTTATTGTATAGTAGTTGGAATGAAGTAGTATGTATTTGTAATGTGGAAGTAGTGATTGTGTGATGCTATATGCATGAAGTGAAGAAAAGAGCTAAGTATGAAAGTGAATTTGTGAAGGAAGACATGCGAAGTACAGAGATCTAAAATTGAGATCTGATGTAACAGTGAGTGTGGTTTGGCATAGTTAGAGAAGAGGTAACATATTATTCTATTGAGTAATGCAAAGATTATTTGGACAATGTGTTCAATGATCTTACCCTAAAGCTGTTTGGGTAGTGGGTCCTTCTGTCTTCCATAACTCTTAACCGGGTTAGAATCTTTTAATAGGGATTCAAAATCTTCTAACAGGGATTCATATGTAATGAATGTATTTCATAAGACTCCTAATAGAGTCCATCCTCTCACAAGGAATATTCATATTAGTGCATCTTTTGTGGGCATCATTCCCACCAGAGTTTACTCTTTGATCAAGAGGTTCCCTAGTCAACATATCTTGTGTCATTGTGTTATTGTGTATGAATATCTTTCTATGGTTGGTAATTATATTTCTTACATGGTTTAATGTTGTTGAAGATGATAAAAGTTATAATTATCTGATAACTGATTCACCCCCCCCCCCCCCCCCCCCCTCTTAGTTATCTTGGTGGACTTTACTTTCTAACAATTGGTATCAGAGTAGCAGATCCTTGAAGAAGAAGTTTAACAGCTTAAGGAGATCCATGGCAAATTTCAGGAAAGAAAGCCCTAAGTTTGATGGAGTAAATTTTGATAGCTAGAAAGAAAAGATGAAGACACACCTATTATGTTTAGGACCAGGTTATTGGATGATTACAAAGAATAATAAGACTATCATTGAAGAGGACAATCTTGAAACATGTACTATAGAAGAGAGAGATCTATTCATGTGTAACATACTTGCAAGAGAAGCACTTTTGACAGCACTTCTGGAGAATGAGTACAGTCAGGTAAAATATTTGAAAAAATCTCATGAAACTTGGAATGCTTTACACTCTACTTTTGAAGGTGATGAACAAGCAAAAAGAGTTAGATTACATAATTGGATATGTGCATTTGAAGATATAAGAATGTTGGAAGATGAATCTATTAGAATTTATATTGGTAGAATGTCAAAAATCATTACAGGTATAAAATCTTGTGGAGGAACAAAGATAGAGAATGAAGTGATATGGAAAATATTGAGGACATTGACTCCTGTATCTAAGCAGACAACACCAATGATTGAACAAGTGATACCTTGTACAACAAACTTTACAAGAGAAACTCTTCTTGGAAGATTGGAAGCGGCAGAAATGAACCTGAGATTATTAGGAGACTTACCTAAAATGGAGATAGCATTCAGTGCTCTTAGTGTTCACCCTACTTTTTCAAGAAGCATCAGTGTGAGTGGAGATTATGCTGGTAGCAGTAGATGTAGAAATGAAGAAGACAAGAAGATTGAAGAAGGTATTGCCTTTCTTGTATAAAGAGAACCAAACGGTAAGAAAATATTTAAATATTGGACTTGTCAAGAATATAGTCATTTTGCATCTAAATGTCCTAAGAGAGTTAAAAAGTACAAAAGCAATTTCAAAGCTAGAAGATCTAAGGAATGTTATTATGCTAATGATGAAGATCTTGAAGCTAGTATAGAAAGAACTTTAAGTGAAAGTGATACTAAAAATAATGATGACATAAGATTTGTAGCGATTAAAGAAGAGAATCTTGAAACTGATGTTAAGGAAGAAAAAGCCTTGGTTTCTCAAGTTGAAAAGAAAGCTAATTGGATTATAGATAGTGGTTGTTCACATCATATGATTTGAGACATGAAAAATTTCATAAAGTTGAATGAATATGATGGAGGAATTGTTAGAGTTGGAAACAATGCAGCTTGTTTGATTAAAGGTATAGGATCTATTACTCTTGATGGAAAGACTAATACTGATGATGTTTATTTTGTTGATGGATTGAAACATAATCTTTTGAGTGTTGGAAAGTTAGTTGATAAGGGATATCAAGTTTGGTTTACTGAGAAAACTTGTGTAATAAAGGATAAAGATGGAAATATTATTGGAACTGGATCTAGAATCAGAGGTAAAGTATTTCAGTTGAATCCTACTAAGATGACATGTTTGATTACTAAGATTGATGAAAATGGGTTATGACATAAAATGTTTTGTCATATAAACTTTGATAACATTGTGAAAGTAAGTACTACACTTGTAGTAAGAGATTTACCTGAAATTATAAAGCCTACTAACATGATTTGCAAAAAATGTGTAATGGCTAAATAGAAGAGAAGTTCTTTTCCTCGTAAGAAGTTTACATCTACAAAGAAGCTGGATATTGTTCATACAGATTTGAGTGGTCCTACCAAGACTAGAGGATTCTATGGAGAAAGGTATTTTATGATTCTTGTTGATGATTTTACAAGAATGATGTGGATTGCATTTCTTATAGAAAAATATGAAGCATTTGATAAGTTTAAGATTGTTAAGAATAAAGTTGAGATTGAATATGGAGTGAAGATTAAATGTTTGAGATCTGATAGAGGTGGAGAATTTGCTTCTAGAGAGTTTAACACCTTTTGTGAAGAAAATGGCATTAAAAGAGAGTATTTAGCCCCTAGAACACCTGAACAAAATGGCATTGCAGAAAGAAGAAATAGATCAGTGACCGAAGCAACAAGAGCTATGCTATTTGAAAATGATTTGGTGAAGATATTCTGGAGAGAAGCAGTGAACATAGTAGTGTATACAATGAACAGAGTACAAATCAGAGTAGACACAGACAAGACACCTTATGAATTATGGTTTGGACATGCACCCTCAGTTAAGTATTTTAGAATTTTTGAAAGCAAATGTTATATAAAGAGAGATGATGATATTGGAAAGTTTGATCCTAGAAGTGATGAAGGTATATTTCTTGGATATTCTTTGAAAAGAAAATCATATAGATGTTTCAATAAAAGGACCAAGACTATTGTTGAAAGCGCAAATGTTAAAGTTGATGAAAAGTTCAAAATTTAGGAAATAATGCTTGATTATGAATCTGATGAAGAAGCTCATCCTAAACCTAACACTAGATCTACTAAATTGTTTTATGAAATTGACAGTGATTTATTGAATGAAAGCCACAGTGAAGTTATTGAAGAACCTACATCTGAAGAGAGATCCGAGACAGTGACACCTAGCAAGAGTTTGTTAAGGAATCATCCTTTTGAATAGATTATTGGGAGCATCAAAAGAGGAGTTCTTACTCAAAATAAGGCACAAGAATAGTTATGTTTGATTTCTCAAATTGAAGCTAAGACTACTAATGAAGCTTGTGAAGATGAAAGTTGGATTAATGCTATGAAAGAAGAATTAGATCAGATTGAAAAGAATAAGACATGGGAATTGGTCCCTAGACCTAAAGACAAGAATGTTATTCGAACTAAATGGGTATTCAGAAACAAGATGAATGAACAAGGAGAAGTAGTAAGAAACAAATCAAGATTGGTATGTAAATTGAAGAAAGCTTTATATGGACTTAAAAAAGCACCTAGAACTTGGTATGCAAGACTAGATAAGTATTTGTTAAAATTGGGATTTATAAAAGGAACAACTGATAGAAGTCTGTACACAAAAGAAATTGAAAATGGTTTGTTAGTTATAGTTATTTTTGTTGATGACATTATCTTTGGAGGGGAAGATGAAGCTAGTGACAAATTTGGTCATGAAATGAAGACTGAATTTGAAATGAGTATGATTGGTGAGATGAAATACTTTTTGGGATTACAGATAACACAAAAAAATGATGGTATCTTTGTAAGTCAGACAAAGTACTTGAATGACTTGTTGAAAAGATTTGGAATGGAGAATTGTAAACTAGTTGGAACACCTATGGTGACCAGACATAAGTTATCTAGCACAGATGAGACTCCTACAGTAGAACAGAAGAAATATAGATCTATGATTGGAGTATTATAGTATTTGACTCATACAAGACTTGATATAGCACATTCAGTTGGAATTGTAGCAAGATTTCAAGCTGAACCTAGAGAATCACATTATGTAGCAGTAAAGAGGATACTGAGATATTTAAGAGGCACAATGGACTATGGACTATGGTATGAAAAATCTGATGATTTTACCCTATGCACATATATAGATGCTGATTGGGGAGGTGGTGTTGATGATAAGAAAAGCACTAGTGGTGGAGCATTTTTCATTGGAGGAAGATTAGTTTCTTGGCTAAGAAAGAAGCATAATTGTATCTCACAAAGCACAATAGAAGCAGAATATGTAGTAGCAACAAACAACTCTAACCAGATAATTTGGATGAAGCAAATGCTGAAGGATATTGGAATAAAATTTGTTGAGCCTATTGTCATACATAGTGACAACACCAGTACAGTTAGTATGTCTAAGAATCCTATATTACATTCTAAGACAAAGCATATAGAGATTAAGTATCATGTTGTAAGATAGAAAGTTGTTGAGAAAGAAGTCAGACTTGAGTACATAAGTACAAAGGAGAATATAGTAGATATATTCACAAAGCCTTTGCCTAAGGATACATTTGAGTACCTAAGAGGTATGCTTGGGGTGATGCCCTAGCCTACTTTTGAGAAGTGATGCAGTTGGTTGCATCTGTCCAGTGGTATATGAGCCTTATCTTTCTTCTGGACTAGATGTTGGTACTTCCTCTATTGGGGAGTATGTGTATCTGAGCTGAGTCATGAGGACTCTAGTAAATGTATTTTCTAAAAAGTGTCTTTTGACATTGAGTTGTTGTTGACATAGTGATGATATTTTTTTCATTGATGTCAATGGGGGAGAAGTATACAAGAAAAAAAATCTGAGACATCTGTTGAAGAGAATTGAATAGGATAATGAAGCAAGATTTGATTGATGAAGAGGATTTGAAGAAGCAGTGTTGCAATATTGGATTTTTGGAACATTGGATGTTTTTCATCTATGTTGCCATCAATGCCAATGGGGGAGATTGTTAGAAATGAATGCTAAAGTGTTTGTCAACCATTTTGTAGTAGTTTTTGTTGCATTCATGACTATGATTGTCATTGATGTCAACATAGTGATTTACCGAAGACTTGTAGAGAAGCAGACAGAGTTTTGATTAGTGCACGTGGGTTACTACAGTTGGAGCTATGTGATTTTGATGTTATACTCTTTGATATGTCATATGTCTATGGTTAAGAGCACAAATAGTAATTCTTTTATTCATGGAAGTTATAATCATTTTGGTGGAAGAAGTATTCAGGCAGTGTTCCTGAGTACCAGTTTGTGGAAATTGGATGATATCTCCTAATCAGGATGTAATCTAGTTTTGCACAGTTAAAGAGAAGTTGAAGACACATTGATAGTGATGTGGATGATAGTGTAGACTTCGAGGTCACATGAGTGAAGATTTATTGTATTTGGAAGCTGACAGTTTTGTGTAATTTTGGTGTAGCATGTGGAAACTTTTATTTTGTAATTGTATGCTGACTCATTTGTAATTATTTGAGTGCGGTATAAAGGAAGGAATGTATTTCCTTGTTTTATAGTAGTTGGATTGAATTATTATGTATTTGTGATGTGGAAGTAGTGATTGTGTGATGCTGTATGCATGAATTGAAGAAAAGAGCTAAGTATGAAAGTGAATTTGTGAAGGAAGACATGCAAAGTACAGAGATCTAAAATTGAGATCTGATGTAATAGTGAGTGTGGTTTGGCATAGTCAGAGAAGAGGTAATATATTATTCTATTGAGTAATGCAAAGATTATTTGGATAGTGTGTTCAGTGATCTTACCCTGAAGCTATTTGGGTAGTGGGTCCTTCTATCTTCCATAACTCTTAATCGGGTTAGAATCTTTTAATAGGGATTCAAAATCTCCTAAAAGGGATTCATATGTACTGAATGTATTTCATAAGACTCCTAACAGATTCCATCCTCTCACAAGGAATATTCATATTAGTGCATCTTTTGTGGGCATCATTCCCACTGGGGTTTACTCTTTGATCAAGAGGTTCCCTAGTCAACATATCTTGTGTCATTGTGTTATTGTGTATGAATATCTTTCTATGGTTGGTAATTATATTTCTTACATGGTTTAATGCTGTTGAAGATGATAAAAGTTATAATTATCTAATAACTGATTCACCCCCCCTCTCTTAGTTATCTTGGTGGACTTTACTTTCTAACAATATGAAATATCTAATGATGCGATCTCATATATAAGATCGCAACATCCACCTAAACTCTCATCTGACTTTGTAGCATCTGAAAAATCATTCAGTGTTCATATACTGTGATTACCAATCTGGTTCCTTCATAGAAACATATGTTGATATTAGTGACAAAACACAAATGACAATAGTATGAGTGACCATTCAGTAACGTAGTGATTAAACATATTAAATGTCTGAATGACCTCTCCATGTATTAGCAATATCCAAAAATATCCCCCTTTCTCATTGATGTCAACATATGGGAAAATATTATCACAAAGTTATATCAATCCAAAGTTCTGCAATTAAACAATCTCCCCATACAATAGGTATTTTCTCTTAGCAACACTCCCCCTTTGACAACAATGGAAAAGGGTGCCATGAGTCATCAAGTGCTCTTCAACATCTCTCTTCCATGATCACTCCCCCTGAGGAGTAGATCCCTACATCCAATCTAGATTATGATAAGGATCTGAAAACCCCTGGACTAATGCATCTTTGCATCATTTAATTATGACTAGGAGGGGCCTGTGTTGGAGATTTGCCAATAGGCTAGCAGTGTCTATATGTTTGTCATTGATGAAAACATATGGAAAGTAGCATGTGTGGAAGTCTTATGTAGTAAACTTTAAGTATATGTAGCATAGACATGATATTAGCATGATATCATGGGCGCAGAAGTTAACTATTATTACAGATAGTTATATAGAAGCTAGTGTCAGCAGTGTTCCTGATAGAGTAATAGGAAGTGTTATGTGTATGGTTGTCCGTATAGTTATCATGTAGCCTTGCGCACTTGGATATATGTTGAAGACATGTTAGTGATGTTTTAGTTATGGATGCATAATTTGATATTGAGTAGAAGTGAATTTATGCAGTCGCTATTTTCCAGCAGTAGTTTTTTGTGTTTATTCAGAAGAGCCGATAGAGATTTTATTGGTTCTTTAGTTGCACCTATCTTTAGGGTAGGCCCCCTCAGAGTTAATCTTAGAGGAGTTTTATTGATGTTCAGTTAAGAGTGCATGAGTTAATTCATCTTGAGGAGAAAGTTATAGTTGTTTTGGTAGAGCCGACAATGTGTAGCGTGCATCTACAATTATCTTATTGGACAAGTCCCAGAATGTGTTGTGTGCATAGTAGAGGTGACATAATGTTTATTGGAGTTTGTTATGGTTTCTCTATTATGATTTCAAGGTGGTTCTAATAGGCTGACTTAATTATATCATTTGGAGGAAAGATATTTATAGGCAGTCATTTGTGATTACTGAAGTGTGGTTCATGGTTGATCAAGAAGAGCATAGAATAGTGTACAAAGTGTTGAGCCATTAGAAGAAAGTCTATGTGACCTAGTAAAGTATTTGTGCTATACATTGGAACTGATCCAGACAGTAGGTCAAAGCGTAATTCACCAAGATCCAAATATAGTGTGTATCTATTATTTAGAAGGTTGTATCCTTCACCCCTTTGAGTAGTGAGCTCTCAGATAGTGCATCCTCTCCCCTAATAGGGAAAATTGTAAAAGACTCCTAACAGGGTCTGACCCTTGACTAGGTCTACTGTACTAAATTTATTGTAAAGCAACTCCTAATAGGGTTAAGGATCTTCTAACAAGGATCATAATACTCTAGTGCAGAATATTAGTGGGTGTCAATTCCCACCAGGGTTTTTACCTATTTGGGTTTCCCCGTAACCAAAATATTGGTGTTGTGTTCTTGTTTTCTTTCATTATATTTATGCTTTATGTTTAAGTATACTTAATTGGATAAAGAATTGAAACTTGTGTATAACTAATTCACCCCCCCTCTCAATTATCTCTTGGGACTATTCCTAACAATTGGTATCAGAGCCAAGTGCCTCGGAGAAAAATTTTAATAGCTTGAGGTTGATTAGATGGCATACTTTAGGAAAGATAGTCCTAAGTTTGATGGAGAGAATTATCTTGATTGAAAGAACAAGATGGTGACCCATTTGCAGTGCATTGCTTTTGAAGTTTTTGATGTGACTATCAAAGAAGCCAAGATTCCTACCTTAGAAGACCTTGCTAAGGATGATGCTACTGATAGGAAAAAGGAATTATTTCATTAGAATGCTATTACTAAAGAAGCCCTCATTAGCACCCTTTCTGATGGTGAGTTTTTAGAAATATAAAAGGAAGATACAGCCCACAAAATATGGAAGCACCTACAAGACATATTTGAAGGAGGAAAACAAGTAAAGGATGCACACAGAAAGACATGGAAGAAAAGGTACAATACATTAGAGGTGCTACTTGAAGAACACATTAGAGCTTACAATCAATGGATAAATGAAGTAGTTGCTGGAATCAGAAACAATGGTGGAGAGATTTTAGAGGAGGACATTATGGACAAGTTAATGACTACTCTCACTCCTGAATATGAAAGAAAGATCAACATCTTTGATGAGACCATGTAGCTTACATCTAATTTCAAGAGAGAGACTTTGATCAACAAAATCTCAGCTTTTGAAATTTTAAGATTGAAGACAAAACCTAAGAGTGAGATAGCCTTCAAAGCAACAGTTCATGGTAAGAAATCTGTAAACACTTCTGGTGATTTTGATGATGATGATGAAGAGAAAACATTAGATGATTTCATCGCTATGATTTCCAAAAGAGAAAAGAAAGGAAAAGTAAAATATGAAGGTCAATTACCATTTAAGTGCTTTTCATGTAATAAGATCGGTCACTTTGCATCTAAGTGTCCTACTAGAGCTAGAAAGTTCAAAAAGGATTACAAGCCTAAGCATTCTTAGGAATGCTACTATGCTAGAGATGGAGTCTCAGATGAAGAATCCAGTGAAGAAGAAATTGGATTTATTGCTATTATAGACAAAATGAATAATAAGATAGTTCATGAAGATAAGAAAGAGAATCAAGAGCTAGCATTGATTTCACAAGCTGACATAAGGATAGACTATATTATAGATAATGGTTGTTCACATCACATGATAGGTGATAAAGGTAGGTTTTTTCATTTGGACAAATACAATGGTGGGATGGTCAAATTTGGAGACAACGCTCCTAAACCAATAGTTGGTAGAGGAGCCATCATCTTGGATGGAAAGAATAGTACTAATGATGTTCTTTATGTTGATGGTTTGAAACATAACCTTCTCAGTGTTGGACAATTACTTGGAAAAGGTTATCAGTTGGAGTTTAAAGATGAAAAATGCATCATAAGCAACAAGGATGGTGTTATGATTACATCAGACTCAAAGACAAGAGGTAATGTTTTTCAACTCAATTCAGAAGCAAGTTGTTTTGTTTCTAAAGTTGATGACAGTTGGTTGTGGCATAAAAGACTATGTCATATCAATTTTGATAACATAGTAAAGATAAGTAATGTAAAGGTAGTAAGAGATCAACCTAGCATAGAAAAACTGGTTGATACCATATACAGGGAATGTGTGATGGGGAAGCATGTGAGAAATTCATTCAGGAGCAAGCATAATTCAACAGAGAACAAGTTGGATCTGATTCATATAGACCTATGTGGTCCAACTCAAACAAGATCATACTATGGTGAAAGGTATTTCATTTTGTTTGTAGATGATTATACTAGGATGATGTGGGTTTCATTCTTGAAAGATAAGTTAGAAGCATTTGAGAAATTCAAAATATTCAAAGCTAAGGTTGAGAATGAATCTAGACTAAAGATAAAATGTTTGAGTTTAGATAGAGGAGGAGAATTCACCTCTGATAGATTTTATGAGTACTATGAAGAACATGGCATAAATAGACAGTTGAGTGCACCTAGAACCCCTTAGCAGAATGGAATTACAGAGAGAAGGAATAGGATCATTCTTGATACAATGCACACCATTATGATAAAAGGAAAATTTTCACACACCTATTGGAGAGATGCGGTCAATACAATAGTCTATACCATCAATATAATTCAATTAAGGCCTAGCGCTAACAAAAAACCATATGAGCTATGGTTTGGTAATGTTCCCATAGTAAAATACTTCAGAATCTTTGGAAGCAAGTACTACATCAAGAGGGATGAAGTAGTAGGCAAGTTTGATGCAAGAAGTGATGAAGGTATTTTTCTTGGTTACTCTACTAAAAGTAAAGCTCATAGATGTTTCAATTTAAGATTGAAAAATATCATAGAAAGTGTTCATGTTAAGATTGATGAAAATTTTATGGTTCAAGAAAGATATCATGAATACTCACCCATGATTGAAGAAGAACCTACACCCTCCACTAGTGAGATAGTCCTTGAGGAAATGTTTGACAGTATTGATGTATTATTCAATGACCCTGAGACAAGTGAAGAAGAAACTCCTAAGGCTGATGAGTTTGCATCACCTAAAGTTCCAAAGTTTACATCTAGAAATCATTCCAAGAAAGACATCATTGGAGATCAGAGCGGCAAAGTCTTAAAAAGATCACAAGAAAAGAACTTAGCTAGTAATGAAGTGGTATGTTTACTATCTCAAATTAAAATTTTAAGTTTTGAAGATGCTTGTAATGATTCAGATTGGCATGATGCTATGAAAGAAGAACATGATTAGATTATTAAGAATGACACTTGGGAACTGGTCCCAAGACCTAGTGATAAGAATGTGATTGGAAGAAAGTGGATATTCAGAAACAAGATGAATGAAGATGGTACAGTAGTAAGAAATAAAGAAAGATTAGTATGTAAGGGATATGCACAAAGATAAGGCATTGATTATTTAGACACATTTGCACTTGTGAGAAGATTAGAAGCTATTAAGTTATTTCTAGCTTATGCTACAGTAAAAAACTTCAAAGTTTATCAGATGGATGTCAAGTCAGCATTCCTAAATGGAGATTTGAAAGAAGTATACATTGAGAAGCCAAAAGGATTCACCTTATCAGATAGACCTAATATGGTATGCAGATTGAAGAAGGCCCTCTATGGACTTAAGCAAGCCCCTAGAGCATGGTATGAGAGACTAGATGGATGCTTAACAAAGATTGGATTCAAGAAAGGAGTAACGGATTGTAATCTATTCATTAGAGAGACATCTGAAGGTTTACTACTTGTAGCTATATTTGTTGATGACATTATCTTTGGAGGAAATGACAAACTTAGTGTAGAATTTTCCAAAGAAATGCAGAATGAGTTTGAAATGAGTATGATTGGTCCTATCAAATACTTTTTGGGACTAAATGTGTAGCAGACAGAAAAATGAATTTTTATTAATCAGTCAAAATATGTGAAAGAGATACTGAAGAAATTTAAGATGGATGATTTCAAGTCAGTAGGAACCCCTATGATAACTAGATGCAAGGTTACAAAAGAAGATGACTCACTAGTAGTAGATATAACATTGTATAAGTCTATGATTGGCAAACTCATATATCTTACTTAGACTAGACCTGATATTTCCAATGCATTTGGCATAGTTGGAAGATTTGTAGTAGAACCTAAACAAATTCACCTCATGGCAGTAAAGAGAATATTTAGATACTTGAAGAGCACTATAGATTATGGTCTATGGTATCCTAATTCAAAAAATGTTGAGCTTCATGTGTACACTGATGTAGATTGGGTAGGATGTGTTGATGACAGAAAGAGTACATTAGGTGGAGCAGTGTTTCTTGGTGATAGACTTGTCACTTGGACAAGCAAGAAAAAGAATTGTATTTCTCAATCAACAACAAAAGCAGAGTATGTTGCAGCAGCCTTGAATTATTATACAATTTTTTGGATCAAGTAGATGATAAAGGATTTTGGAAATTAGATTGATTATGCTATTGTTATTCACTGTGATAACACTAGCACTATCAATATGTCAAAGAACCCTTTGATGCATGCAAAGACAAAGCAAATTGAGATCAAGTATCACTTCCTAAGAGAGAAAGTGGTAGAGAAAGAAGTCAAGTTGGACTATGTGAGTACTAAAGATCAGTTGGTAGATATATTCACAAAGCCCTTGCCTAAGAATGCTTTTGAGTATCTCAGGGAGAAGTTGGGAGTCATTCCCTTCCCTAATTCTTCTTAGAAGAAAGGAGGAAAGGCATCAGTCCTTAGGGAATGATGGAAGGTTGACTACTCTACCTTAGGAGTAGTATCGATGCTTAAAATGAATGGTGCCCTTTTCCATTGATGTCAAAGGGGGAGTAATATACAAAATCATGAAAAAGATAAGTAAAAAGAAGGAGTAATATACTAAGGGGGAGTAGTATTCAGTTATGACAGCAGTACAGTTGAGGAAATGGAGAATATTAGAAAATATTACAGCAGATGAAGGATTCATCTTTGGGGGAGTTTTGAAGAGGAAATGGAGAATGTTATAAAAGAAATGTTCATTTGGGTTGGTGGTGGTTTTTCATTCCACATGTTGCCATCAATGCCAAAGGGGGAGATTGTTGGAGATTTTCCAGTAGGCCAGTAGTTTCTATATGTTTTTCATTGATGACAACATATGGAAAGTAGCATGCATGGAAGTATTATGTAGTAAGCTTTTAGTATATGTATCATGGACATGATATCAGCATGATATCATGGGCCCAAAGGTTAACTATTAGTACAGATAGTTATATAGCAGCTGGTGTTAGCAGTTTTCCTGACAGAGTAATAGGTAGTGTTCTATGTATGGTTGTCTGTATAGTTATCATGGAGCCTTGCACACTTGGATATATGTTGAAGACATGTTAGTGATGTTTTAGTTATGGATACATAATCTGATATTGAGTAGAAGTGAAGTTATGCAGTCACTATTCACCAGCAACAGTTTCTTGTGTTTATTCAGAAGAGCCGATAGAGATTTTACTAGTTCTATATTTGTGCCTATCTTTAGGGTATGCATCCTTGGAGTTAAGCTTAGAGGAGTGTTATTGATATTCAGTTAAGAGAACATGAGTTAATTCAACTTGAGGAGAAAGTTACAATTATTTTGGTAGAGCCGACAGTGTGTAGCATGCGTCTACAATTATCTTATTGGAGAGGTCCTAGAATGTGTTGTGTGCATAGTAGAGCCGAAAAAATGTTTATTGGAGTTTTTTTTCATTTCTCTATTATGATTTCAAGGTGGTTCTAATAGGCCAACTTGATTATATCATTTGGAGGAAAGATATTTATAGGCAGTCATTTGTGATTGCTAAAGTGTGGTTCATGGTTGATTAAGAAGAGTAGAGTAGAGTGTATGAAGTGTTGAGCCATCAGAAGAAGGTCTATGTGACCAAGTAAAGTATTTATGCTATACATTGGAATTGATCCAGATAGCAGGTCAAAGTGTAGCTCACCAAGATCCAAATATAGTGTGTATCTATTATTCAAAAGGTTGTAGCCTTTTCCCCTTTCAGCAATGAGCTCTCAGATAATGCATCCTCTCCCCTAATAGGGATAATTGTAAAAGACTCCTAACAAGGTCCGACCCTTGACCAAGTCTACTGTACTAAATTTATTGTAAAGAAACTCCTAACAAGGTTAAGGATCTTCTAACAAGGATCATAATACTCTAGTGCAAAATATTAGTGGGTGTCAATTCCCACTAGGATTTTTACCTATTTGGGTTTCCCCGTAACCAAAATATTGGTCTTGTGTTCTTGTGTTATTTCATTGTGTTTATGCTTTATGTTTAAGTATACTTAATTGGATAAAGAATTGAAACTTGTAGATAACTAATTCACCCCCCCTCTCAATTATCTCTTGGGACTATTCCTAACAGCTTGAATCCCCAACATACCTCTGAGATATTCAAAGGTATCTTTCGGTAGTGGCTTTGTGAAGATGTCTACAATCTACTCTTTTGTACTGATATATTCTAGTTTGATTTACTTTTTTGCCACCTTGTCTCTCAAGAAGTGATACTTGATAGAAATGTGTTTAGTTTTGGAGTGCATCACCAGATTCTTTGACATAATTATTGTACTGGTGTTATCACAATGGATAACCATAGGCTCATCAAAAGTTATTCCAATTTCTTTTAGCATTTTTTTCATCCAAAAAATTTGAGTGCATTTTATATCAACAACAACATACTCTGATTCAGCAGTAGATTGTGCTATACAATCTTGTTTCTAACTTAGCCAAGAAACCAACTTTTTCCCAAGGAAAAATGCACCACCACTAGTACTTTTTCTGTCATCAATATTTCCTTCCTAATCAACATTAGTATAAGCATGAAGTTCAAAGCTATCATTTATGTCATACCATAATCCATAGTCTATGGTACCTCTTAGATACCTTAGTATCCTTTTCAGAGCAGCTAGATGTGTTTCTTTGGGTTCTGCCTAATATCTAACCACAATTCCAACAACATTAGCAATATATGGTCTGGTGTGGGTTAGATATTGTAGTCCTCCAACCATTGATCTATGTAAAGTTTGAAAAACACACTTTGATTCATCATCAACTGTTAGCTTGTTACTAGTCACCATAGGTGTTCCTACTGGTTTACAATCTTCCATTCCAAATTTCTTAAGCAGTTCTTTTAGATACTTGGTCTGAGAAATGAAAATACAATTCTCATTATGAGTTATTTGAAATTCAAGAAAGAATTTCATTTCACCTATCATGGACATCTCAAATTCACTTTCCATTTCTTTAGCAAATTTCTTACAGAGATCATCATTACCTCCAAAGATAATGTCATCCACAAATACCTCTATTATCAAGATTCCATCCTCACTAGTTCTTAAATACAAATTAATATCCGCATTACCTTTTTTGAATCCAAGCCCAAGTAGATACTTGTCTAACCTTGCATACCAAGCCCTAGGAGCTTGCTTCAGCCCATATAGAGCTTTCTTCAATTTGCACACCATGTCTTTATCTTCACATAGAGGAATCCATCTGGTTGTTCTATATAGACTTCTTCTTCAAGATCTCCATTCAGAAATGTAGATTTAACATCCATCTGATACACTTTGAAGTTTTTATGTGTAGCATAAGATAAGAACAATCTTATTGCCTCTATTCTAGAAATAGGAGAAAATGTTTCTTCAAGTCTAGCCTTCTTGCTGTGAGTATCCCTTACATACTAGTCTTGCTTTGTTCCTTACAACAGTTCCTTCTTCATCCATTTTGTTTCTAAAAACCCATTTTGTTCCTATTAAATTTTTATTTTTAGGTCTAGGAACCAATTCCCAAGTAGTATTCTTCTTTATCTGATCCAATTCTTCTTTCATAGCATTTATCCAAGATTCATCTTTGCTTCATCAGTAGTTTTTGGCTCAACTTGAGAAATCAAACAGCTTTCTTCTCTAACTTTTGATCTAGTTAGCACTCCCTAATTGGTATTGTCAATAATTTGATTTTTGGGATGGTTCTTTTTTACATATCTTGGTGTTTTAGGAGTCTCAATAGCCTTTCTTGTGCTAGCATCACAAGCCTCTTTTTCACTTTCTTCCTCAACAAGTTCTTCTTCTGCAACTGTAGTAGTTTCTTTTATCTCTGAAGTTTGATGACTATCATACATTCTTTCTTGTATCTAAAACTTCTCATCTATTCTTACATTGTTACTTTCAATCATCTTCCTCAATATCAGATTGAAACATTTGTAAGTCTTGATTTTAACAAAGTAACCAAGGAAGATTCCTTCATCACTTCTAGCATCAAAATTCCCTATCTCATCATCCCTCTTGATATAACATTTACTACCAAATATTTTGAAATATTTTACAGTAGGAGTATGATCAAACCATAGTTCATAGGGAGTCTTACTTGTACCTTCTCTGATTTGAATTTTGTTCAATGTGTACATTGTTGTTCCAATAGCCTCTCTCCAATGTACATGAGATACATTTCCTTCAATCAACATTTTCCTAACAACATCAAGTATAGTCATGTTTCTTCGCTCTGCTATCCCATTCTGTTGTGGAGTCCTAGGAGCAGATGTTTGTCCCTTTATCTCATGCTCTTCATAATATGAATTGAATAAGTCTGAAGTAAACTCTCCACCTTTGTCTGACCTTAAATACTTGATCTTTAAACTTGATTCATTCTCTACTTTTTCTTTGAAAAATTGAATTTATCAAATGCTTTTGATTTTTCTCTTAAATAAGTAACCCACATCATTGTAGAAAAGTCATCAACAAAGAGTATAAAATACCTTTCACCATAGTATGACTTTATTCTTGTAGGTCCACATAGATCTATATGTACCAGATCCAACTTTCCTTTTGATGTATATGCTTTTCTTTTATGATTGCTTCCAATCTGATTTCCCATAACACATTCTCTGCATACAATGTTAGATGGTTTCACAATCTTTGGTAGATCTCTTACTGCATTAGCCATACTTTCCTTCACAATGTTATCAAAATTAACATGACAAAATATCCTATGCCATAACCAACTATCATCTACCTTCACAACAAAAAAAGAGGCTCCAGATGTGTTTAGTTCAAATACATTACCTCTAGATTTTGAACCGATAGCAATCATTTTTCCTTCCTTGGTTATGATAAAACATTTACCATTAACAAAACTTAACTAAAAATCTTTATCCATTAACTGTCTAAGACTCAACAAGTTATGTTTCAGTCCTTCAACAAGTAGTACATTGTCTGTATTAGTCTTTCCATCTAGAGTAATGGATCCTACTCCTATGATAGATTTTGGGAGATTGTCCCAAAGCCTCACAACACCTCCATCATAATTTACTAATTTAACAAACTTGTTCTTATCACAAGTCATATGATGATAACAACCATTGTCAATTATCCATTCAATTTTCTTGTCAACATGAGATACTAAAGCTTTTTCTTCATGTACCGATTCATCTTTAATAGCAACAAATCCAATCTCTTCATAATCTAAATCATCATCATCAGAGATTCCTTCACTAGCATAATAACATTCTCTATCCCTTTTAATCTTTGCATAATCAGTTTTGTACTTAGAAACTCTTGTAGGACATCTAGATGAAAAATGACCTACCTTATTGCATGAAAAACATTTCAAGGGTAACTTGCCTTCAAACTTGCCCTTACCTCTTTTTTCTCTTCTAGTAATCAGTACAACAAGTTCATCCATCTTTCTTTCTTCTGTCATTATTTGTTTCAATTCCTCGGCATACTCACCAAGATTTTCTTTTAGGTCTTCTTTGCTAGTGCTTGGAAGTGCAAACAATTTCTTATGTGCAGATGCCTTAAATGTAGATTCAACTTTAGGTACAGCTTCTTCTAATTCCGCAGCTTCAAAAGTAGTTAGCTTTGCAATCAATATCTCTCTATTAAAATTTGAAGTCAGGGGTATAGTCTCTTGAATAGACATTGCCTTGAACTTGTATACAGGAGTCAATGATCTGAGGATCTTCGCAATAACTTCTTCTTCATCATAAGTACCTCCACAATTTCTGATTCCAACTACTGCCTCTATGACCCTTTGAACATAGGCTCTAATGCATTCATCCTCATTCATTTGCAGCTTTTCCATCTTTGTTTTCTAGTTTTGTAACTTTGCTTTCTTGGTACATTTGTCTCCTTCATATAATGCTTCTAATCTATTCCAAATTTCATGTGCCAAATCTAAGGCTTTAAATTTAGTGAACTCACCTTTGGATAGTGCATTGATCAGTGCTTCCCTTGTGACCATGTTATATGAGAATAACTTATTTTCATCATTAGTAGCAGATGACAAATCATTCTTAGTCTTCAGGGCTACCTTATTCTTTGTAATCATCCAGTAGTCTATGCTTAAACACAACAAGTGTGTTCACATCTTGTTCTTCCAACCGTCAAAGTTTTCAGGATCAAATTTAGGACCATCCTTCCTATAGAGTTCCATCTCCAAGATAACCTCAAGCTATTAAGCTTTCTCTCTAAGGACCACAAGCTCTGATACCAAATGTTAGGAATAACAATCCACAATACAACTAAGAGGGGGGGGGGTGAATCAGTTGTATAATAGAATATTAAACTTTAAACTTTAAGCTCCACAATATTAGATCCAATGTACACAATGAATTCCAACATAATAACATAATATTTTGGTTTCAAGGAAACCGTGTTAAAGGTAAAAACCCCAGTGGGAATTAGCACCCACAAATGGTGTACTAAGAGTATAGTTATCCTTGTTAGAATATATATCCCTATTAGGATCTTATTGAAACATTACAGTACATAGTCCTTGTTAGAGGATAGACCCTATTAGGAGTCAAGAACAAAAGGGATGGCTCACTTCCCAAGGCTCACTGCCCAAAGAAGGTTAAATCCACGTTCAGAACTCACTAGTTCACAACAGGTGTATATAAAGAAATACATAATCTTTTTAACTATTTTCCAGCAATTATCTTTGCTTGATTAGTTCCAATGAAGTCCACCAGTAAAACTCTTCTCTACATACAATAGAAATAAGCTCATAGCTTTTACAACCTCTTTATATCACATACCTTCCAGCCATGTCTTTTCCAAAGAAAAGACTCTACATATATACCTTATTACAATTTACCATGATCAGGTCAGCCCATGAGGTTTTCCTAATTACAAAAAAATTACATAAAACCTTGCTAAGATACATACGGTATCTAGGAAAAGTCTACAATGATTACATTACAACAAGTAAGGACCAACATCCTTAATTTATGCTCGCTAAACAAAATACGCACTTCATTTCCTGAGTCGGCTTTAAAATAAGCCATCACCAGAACACACGCCATAGATGCCATTACCAATCATTCTATACCTTGCACTGACCAATGAACATCCTTTAGTACCATGTCTATCATCCTTTAAGCTCCCATACCTTGAGTCTAAATCCTTTGAGAGATATACCAGAAACCCAGAGACTAACTCTGTTAATTCTCACTGTCACAGTCCAGTGACCAGTCTTCATTAAAATAGTTGTATCTCTCTCAATATGAAACATTTAATGATGTGATCTCAGATATAAGATCACAACGTCCACCTGAACTCTCATTTGACTTCATAGCATTTCAAACATCCTTATAGTGTCTGTACACTATGATTACCAGTCTGGTTCCTTCATAAAAACATATGTTGACATCAATGACAAAAAAAAATGACAACAGTATGGGTGCCCATTCAGTAACGTAGTGATTAAACATATTAAATTTCTCAATCACCTCTCCATGCATTAGCAATATCCAACAATTCTAGATAGCCTCAATTAGGGGAATCACCCCTAATTTACCTTTTAAATACTCATGATCATCCTTAGGTAAATCCTTAGTGAATATATCTACTAATTGTTCCTTTGTATTCACATATTCTAGTCTCACTTCTTTGTCTTGAACTAACTCTCTCAACTAATGATACTTGATATAAATATGTTTAGTCTTAGTGTGCATCATAGGGTTCTTTCATATATTGATATCACTTGTGTTATCATAGAAAATAACAACTAGCTCAGTGATTTCTTCCTTCATACCTTTCAACAATTGCTTGATCCACACTATGTTTGAACAATTAACTAATGCTACTACATATTTATCCTTTGTTGTATATTGAGAAAATAAATTATGTTTCTTTCTTGTCCATGAGAGTAACCTCTTTCTTACAAAGAATGTGCCACCACTTGTACTCTTTTTATCATCCACATTTCCTATCCAATCTGTATCAGTATAAACTTTTAGTTCAAACTTATCATTTTCCTTGTAATATAATCCATAGTCATTTGTTCCTTTAAGATAGCTCAGTATCCTTTTCACTGCCATCATGTGATTCTCCTTAGGATTTGCAAAAAATCTTGAAACAATCCCAACTGCTAATACAATATCTGGTCTTTCATGAACAACATATTGTAGCTTTCCAATCATTGACCTATACAAGGTTTGATTTACTTCAACTGTATCATCATTCTTTGATAGTTTCTATCCAGTAGCCATAGGTTTACTTACTGGTCTTGATTTATCTATACCAAATTTTTTCAGTATCTTCTTGATATATTTAGATTGAGTAATGTATATACCTTTCTTCATCTGATAAACTTGCAAACCAACAAAAAAATTGATCTCTCTAACATAGATATCTCAAATTGAGTTTGCATCTCATTTGCAAATGTTTGGCATAGTGCATCTTGTCCTCCAAATATGATATCATCAACAAATATTTCAGCTAACAATATCCCTTTACCTTTTTCAGTCTTCAAGTACCGATTGTTTTTTTGATTTGTTATTGCAAATCCAATTTTGACAAAGTTATTATGCAATCTTTCATACCATGCTCTAGGGGCTTATTTCAATCCATATAGTTCTTTGTGTAGCTTACAAACCATGTTCCTCTTGCTTGGATCAACAAATCCTTCTATTTTTTCAATGTATACTTCTTCTTCCATTATTCCATTCAAAAATGTAGATTTGGCATCCATCTGATACACTTTGAATCCTTTGTAAGTTACATATGCAAGTAGAGATCTAACTCCTTCCAATCTAGCAACTAGGGAAAATGTCTCTCCATAGTCAATACCTTCTTCTTGTGCATATCCTTTGCATACCAATCTAGCTTTGTTTCTTGTGACTTCTTCATGTTCATTTAGCTTGTTTTTGAAAACCCACTTTGTTCCAATAACATTCTTGTCTTTTGGTCTAGGAACTAGTGTCCAAGTTTTTTCCTTTTCTATCTGCTCAATTTCCTCATTCATGGCTTGAATCCAATTTTTATTCTCCAAAATATCTTTCACTGATTTAGGCTCAAATACACATAATAAGCATGTTTAGTTTTTTAACTTATTTCTTGTCATGACTCCTGAATCTTTTGCTCCAATTAATTGATCTGGCTTATGATGTCTTCTCACATATTGTGCTAATGCAAGCTCTGGTCTTCTTTCTTCTTTTTGTTGATCTTCAGGTTCATCTTGAAAATTCACTTCAGGTTCATTTGTATTTCTGATTCCTCTTCTAATTTCTTGACAATTACCTCCTAATGCTCACCATCTTCTTGTTGTAACTCGATAGATTCTTGTTGTTGCTCGACATCTTTGTTCTTTGTTCTAGATAAATTATTGGCCTCTCCTTATTCCATGTATACAAATGATCTATAATCTTCACATTCCTTTTTGCATTCAATTTCATTATTTTCTACATATTCATCAACTCTAAAATTTTCACTTTCCACAACTTTGTTAGTGTTAGAATCCAAACACTTATAAGATTTTCTCTTAGTGGAATAACCTAGGAATATGCCTTCATCACTTTTAGCATCAAGTTTTCCATTCCTATTACTCTTCAGTATATAAAATTTTCTTCTAAAGACTTTGAAGTATTTCATATTAGGTACATATCCATGCCATAACTCAAAAGGTGTAGCATTTGTACCTTTCTTGACTTGTACTCGGTTCAAGGTATAGACATTTTTACTTACAGCTTCTCTCTAGTATTTTTGTGCAACATTTTTCTCTATCATCAATGTTCTAGCACAATCCATGATTGATCTATTCATTCTTTCTGCTATACCATTATGTGGAGGGTTCATTGGTGTAGACATTTGCCTCTTAATTCATCTAAAATTGCAGAATATGTTGAACTCATTAGATATGAACTCTCCTCCTTTGTTAGATCTCATACATTTCAAGCTCTTACTTATTTATTTTTCAACTTTTTCCAAATACCACTTAAACAATTGAAAGGCATCATATTTTTCTTTAAGAAACATCACAATCATCATTCTAGAACAATCATCAACAAACATAATGAAATATTTTTCACCACATTATCTTTGCACTCCAATAGGTCCATAAAGGTCAATATGAACCAATTCCAAAATATCATCAAAAGTATACATTTTTTCTCTTGAAACTAGACTTTTTCATTTTTCCCAATTAACATTTCTTACACATTACATTATCAGGTTTCTTTAATCCTCTTACTCTTTTTTATCTTACTAATGCTTACCAAATTATCCAAGTTCACATGCACAACCTCTTATGCCATAACCATACATCATCAAATTGTGAAAACAAACATGTATCATTAGATAGGTCTAGATAAAACAAATTACCTCTTGTATGTTCACCACTTCCAATTAGTTCACCAGTGGCATCAAATATCTTAGCCTTTTTGTGATGGAATTAAACTCGGTAAATAGACATGTTCAATTGTGCAACACTCAACAAATTATAGCTAAGTTCTTCAACCCAATAAGCATTATCACATCTGATCTTATCAGCCAATCTTATTGATCCTTTTCCTTTAACAAGACATGGTGCATCATTACCAAACTTAATACTACTACCTTTGATTTAAGGTTTCAAACTTACTTTTATCACTAGTCATGTGATGTGAGAAACCTCTATCAATTATCCATCTATCACCTTTACTCACATATGAAATAAGTGTAGTTTTATCATCTTCGTCAGAATCATCTTTCATAGAAACATATACAACTTCCACATCATGATAATCAGACTCATCAGATTCACTATCAGTTTCTTCTTCAATAAGATTTATTACCTTTATCCTTGTAGTCCTTATACCTTATGTATTATATGTCAATCCTTTTGTCTTTGTATTTTCTTTCCCTTCTTTCATCCTTGTCATTCCCTTCAGGGAATCTTGCTACAATATTACCAACTTTTTTACATGAGAAACAAATTATAGTAAGTTTACCTTTGAATTTTCTTGTTCCTCTTAGTAGTCTTCTAGTCATAAGTGCCTCAAGATCATCATCATCATTAGAAGTATCACTGCCATTGTTCACACATCTTTCTTTTTCTTTCTTAGACTTTTGAAGAACTAATTGAGATTTGAATGCTTTTTAGTAGGTTCAGTTGTCTTCAGTTCTGAAGCTTTTATGTCTTGAGTACCAATCATGAGGTTAAATGTTGGTGCTTTGGGTGGAGCACTGATATGATCAACAACACCATCTGTGACAACATTTTTGTTCTTTTTCCAGATTTTGACTTTTTCTTTGCTATTGGAACTAGAACCCTAATCATACTTGTTTTCTTTATGAAGCGATATATCTCCCTTGCGAACAAGTACATCATCTATTTTTATGGCACTATATACCATTTTGTCAAATGAGGTATGATTTTTCATCTGAAGATGATAATTGATTTTCGGGATCAGATTATTGATGAAGATTTCTAGTTTCTAATTTTCTAGAATTTGTCGAGCATAGAGCGAGAACTTATTTCTCTAACATTTGAGGAAATTCAGGAAGGGTTCTCCTGCCTTCTATTTCAAGTTACAGATATCGATCATGGTGACCGAATGTTGGATGTTGTAGGAGTATTGTTCATAGAATAGTTTGATCAATTCCTCAAAAATTTTGATTGTTGGAAGTATTTTGGAGAACCAGTTGATGGCTGCCCCTCCCAAAGTTCATGGGAAAAGATGCATTAAGTATATTGGTTCATGCATGAACTCCATGGATAAAGTGAAAAATTCTCTGATGTGATCTTGAGGATCTGAATTCCAATCATATTTGTCATACTTGGGTAGTTGCACTCCTTTAGGGAATGGTGGCATATACAAGCTCCGATCAAATGGAAATGGACATAGGGCATCCATAGATAATTCCTTGGGTTCTTTCTCTTTTTCCAGCTTGTTAAGTTTGACTTCCATAGCATGCATCTTTTTCATCATAGCTATGATAGGGGTCTCTTTCTCTTGTGTGATGATATCTTCGACATTGAATTTGTGACGAAGTTTGGCTCCTTGTTGTGCCAATTAGAGGAACTATATCTCTTTATCTTCTCGTAAGAAGTGTTTCATCATTTTCTTAAAGAGGTCATCATCTCGGTATTGTGTAATTTCTAAAGGTGTGGGTTCTTGATTCCTCCCCTCATCAAAGTCGTGGCCTTTTGAACCACGGCTAGCTTCTCTCTAAGACATGGCAACATGTTGATTGAGATATTTTGTTGATTTAGGAGGGGTTGTGTGACCTCCTTTTAGGTGCAAATTATCGAGTTCATCTTCTTCATAAAGATTTGGATCATACGGTTTATGAAGAGACTGACCAATAAGAGAAGATGAAGGTGATGTCTTTGGTTCTTCTCTTGGTTTTATATGTGAGGAAGCTCTAGTTTCCACCATTAACCTTTAGGTGAATCTTGGAGCAAGATAAGACAAATTGGATGATAATCTAATTTGGGAATGATCAAGTGACGCAACCTTGTCAAGATTGGATAGGATTGTTGATGCAAAGATAAATTGGATGTAAATGAAGGATAATGTGCTTGAGATGTATGGTTAGATACCCAAAAGATGGTGGACATGAGTTCATGACACTTAGCCTTTGATAGATTGAGGTTTTTTTTGACAAGGTTTTTGACATAGGATGAGACTTGTTCTAGATTTAATCAACAGGATGACAAATCGAGCACAATAGATTACTTTGGGAAAATAAGATGGTTTTTCTATTTCTCTACTCTGTACCTGACATAGTGGATTTTTGATAAAAGCTGGATGTTGACCAGATTTATATCAAAATTAAGGTTTTCTAACAATTTTTTGCAAACTATCATACGACAGTATCCAGGCTTGTACGATATAGAATGGGGTCTAGCACGACACTTGCAGAATATCGTATGACAATTGATACTAGGGATTATTTTTCTTGGGATTCTTGGAAACTCTCGTGTGACACTATATAGCTTCCCATATGACACTTGGGGGGTTTTGATATGACACTTGCAGGAAATGAGCAATTTTCATACAACAATTGATAGGGTAGGACAACAGTTGACACCAGAAAAGGATTTTTACTTCAATTTTTCAAGTTTTTGGTGTTTTTCAATCTTATTTGGTATTTCAATTTTACTGTCTAGTTTTAAAGATCTATGTTTTGGATTGTCTGAGGGTGTTTAACATAGCAATAGGCTCAAAATCAAAGAAAACATGTGGGAACTGACTCAAAGAATCAAACACACCTACCTAACCTAACTAGGAGAGGAGATGTATTACTTGCTTGTTGACTTAGGAACACACTCAATGAATTCTCAGAATATGGCGGTCTAACAACATGAAATGGATGTTGAAGCCCATATTAGTTGAGTTAAAGCATCAAGGAGGGCTCGATATGACAGGTGTCATGGGTGATTACTATTCACCTTGGACAAGCACTACAAATCCTTAAGAGATAGATCGGTAGCAAACTATCTTAGGCTTTTAATCAAGTTATTTGTTAAGAACTGTCTCACATAGTCCCACAAGTAGGATTGAGGTTGTTAACCCTATGAGTAATCAAACATGTGTAGTCTCATAAAGAAGATTGAAGTGGCTCCACTCTACACAACATCCAAGCATGTTCATGAAATAAATCCAAGGAACAAGCGCAACTATATCTTTCGAGGCTTTAACCTCAAGGAAGAGCCAAATTTTATAGTGGGGTGGAAGAGTCAGCTTAAGAATTATCCCTACTTGGGTCATTCTCAAGAGCTTTTTACCTCACTGGTAGGCCCTCTAAAGGATTAAATAAAATTTGAGGTTGGGGACCACAGGATTTGGGTTTTTGATTCTTTGAGAAGAGAAGAGCATAATCCCCTAACCTTGTCCTTTTCCCTATCCAAGACATGCCAAATAGAATTAATCTAGAGATAGTACACACATTTCTAGGAGGGACATACCTTCTTGGTTTCTGATTCTATGAAAAGAGAAGAGCATAATCCCCTCAATATCTACCACATGTAATATGATGCACGTAACTAATTACCTATGTGCCTATGAAAAATAGATTAACCAAACACAATATTTGCTCAATGAAGACTTTGGCAACCTACAAAACCATACATCATAAATTTTTTGTTGAATGAGCTTCCTTTGGCCAGCGATTTCTAAAAGGGTTTCCTGCAAACAAGGGTTTAGAGGAAAAGACAAGAATAGGCCAAAAGGTAGGTTTCAATGCTCATGTCTTCATCTCTCATCCTACAAAAAGTGTTAGGCTATCTCAAACAGTCATGCACTAGAAGAAAACAAATGTTAGGATTAGAAATCAATCAAATTTAAGAGAAGAAACTTAAAAAACTAATTGCAAAAAAAAAACCATACGACAATTGAAATTCTAGCATGAAATGTTGTATGACAATATATCTCAACCCATACGACACTTCAGATATGATACAAAAAATGTGTATATACATATACGATAGAACTCTGATATGATAATGTATTACAACTGATGCGACACTGCAGGGATGTCATCTGTCATATGATAGAAAAAGACTTCTGATATGACACTGCAATTGTCGTACGAGATTGTATGAAAAAACTTCAAAAACTAAGAATTTGATGAAAATGATTAGAAAATTGATGAAAACCATAAATGTGAAACCCAGTATCGGGCCCCACGGTGGGTGCCAGAAATGTGTGTGTGAAAGTTGTACCTCTTGAGAAGAAACAACATATCAGTAAAAAATTATTGATTAATGATAAGAAAATAAGAAATTGATAGATATATCATTAATTAGGTGATTTGCTGCCTTCTAGTAGATGTGAGTATGGTATATTCAAAATTTGATCGAGATCAGTGACAATGCAATGCCTAAACGAAGGATTTGAATGCAAAAACAATAAAAATAGATGCAAGATTAATCTATAATTTTGTGATTTTCTATGCAAATGACAATGTAAGCTAAATGAGATTGATTTGAATGCAAAAACAATGAAAATGGATGCAAGATTAAAATATAATTTTGTGATTTTCTATGCAAATGACAATGTAAGCTAAATGAATTGATCTAAACTTGATAATAATGAATTGAAAATTAGCTATGAATGCAAAAATAGAAAACAATGATAGCAATTGATCTTAAAAGCGACGCACAATTTTGCAAGAATTCAATAGTATAATGTTGTTGTTCTCAAAATTGCCCATATCGATTGTGAAGGATTGAAGCCTGTTTATATAGAAATATAGGTTTGAGAACTCATGGAAAACCAAAAGTCACTCCCTAATTAACTCAAATTGATTGGTGAGTTATTAGGAAATTAGAAATAGTTATCTAGTAAAATCATGCAAATTAGCTTTTTAACTCATAATTGGAGGTTGAGATCACTCCAATCTGCTTTTAAACTCACAATCACATGTTGAGTTTAGAAAGTTAACAAAAATGAATTCAATAGTTGATTTTGAGTTAAACTGCTTTTATGATTTTTGCATAGATAATTATGAGTTTATTTAATTTTCCATGTGTTTTTTTCTCAACTTAACTAATTTAATCAATTAAATAACTAATTTATGGGTTAATCAATTATTAAATCAAACTTTATTTAAAATTATATTATTAAATTTGATAATTTGATTTTAATAAATTAAATGAATATTCAATAGATTGTTTTTAGAATTTTTAATTTATTCTCAAATAAATAATATTAATTTAGAATAATTTAACTAAATCTAATTAAATTAATTAAGTGGCCAAATTAAGTTTAATTAATTAAATATTCAACATATTCAATCAATTTCACTAAGGATAAACAAAATAATATCATTTATGACCAAATAATATTTAATTAGAAACAATTAAGATGGATTAGGAATATTTAGGAATATTCCCCAATGCAAAATTGTGATAAAATCAATTAGGGTTTTGATGATTTGATGTGCAGATGTGCCTTAGGTTAGGTCTTTTAGGGTCAATTTTGATCAATTTGTTGATGTAGGAGGTTAATGGATTCTAAAGCCCATTTTTGGGGTATTATAGTGTGCAGTCACCAAACGCAGAGGCTAAATATATGTTGTCAGTTCTAATCCAATACATGCTCATAATCCATAGTATAACCTTCTGGAACAACTTAGGAATACACCTGCCCAAATCTCCATTTGTGACCTTCTCTGCACTTCACACATCCACCAATAAATCCTTAACAAAGCTCTCCAAGAAGGACATGTCTTCATAGACATAAACACCATCTACTTTGAGAACCTTGTGGGGCATCTATCTGCATCTTGTGTTCTTTCCTTCAAGCCTTTTGACATACCATCCTTCAAGCCTGACCATAATCTCCCCCTCTGCATCGTCATCATGATCAGAGACTTTGCCATCAAAAGGGTCATGATAGATTAATGGATCTACCCTAAATCTTTGTACCTTGAAGTTCATCCAACAAGTGGGCTATACATAGGCTGACATATTATGTGCTAAAATGTTGACACACTTCTATGAGTCATTAAATCCAAGATTGCTCAAGAATGAGATCTCAAATGGTGACTCATAGCTCTCTATTCATGGAGTATAATGGTTTATGATGGAGGCCCTCAGATTAGACCTAGTTTGTGCCCATGCAAGTACACCATAAAATGAGAGATTCAAAGAGAAAAAGAAAGAATACTAGGCTCCATGATCACCAAGTATGCATGCAAATGAAAATGAAAGCTATTCTAAATGATAACAATGCATAAAAGAAAACTAATCTATGAAAGGAAATGCTTATGCAAGATTATTCTATGAAAGGAAATATGAATCTAATCTAATAGGCAAGTACAATATTAATCTAAATGGATTGACATGAAGGCATGAGAGAAGAAGACAAGAAAAGAGAAGTTGCAGTATCCAAGCTCAAGTGCTCCAAACTCTTCTCCAAAATCACTCTCCAAACCTGCATAACAATAACATAAACCTTGATCTCTAAAATCTCCATGCATAAATGAGAAGGAGAGGGCTCCTTATAAAGGATTTTAGAAATTAATGGATAGTCAAGATTAAGAGGCAAAAATAAATGAGCAATGGTGGAGATTAAATCTTGGTTGATCCATGTGCTCAAGATTCTCAAGAGACAAAATCAATGGACATGGTTAAGAGGCAAAAAGATGTGTAGAAGAGATTAAGAGGCAAAATGAGATTCCACTCATCTTGAAAAGTGTGCATTCAATGTGTAGACAAAAAGTCTTTTTATTTTTATTTTATTATTTATTTATTATCTTTAGCAAAGTGGTCTCCATTATTTAATTAATTTTTTATTTATTTATTTAAAAGAGATTTGTTCTTTTAATTAAATGTGGCTTAGGATAAAGTGATTTTATTATTTAATTAAAAGATTCTTTTTATTTAATTAAAAGAGAGCATGTTCTCTTAATTAAATAAAACTTAGGATAAAATGATCAAACCTTAGGAAATATTAAAAAATTTGAATTAATTATGATTTGATCAAGGAAATTGATTTGAATTGAAAATATTGTAAAGCATTGATTCAAGAAATTGATGAAAGGGGGCCCAAAGTCTAGCTGACCATTTTAGGGTGCATACATTTGCCCCTCTTTGGGTAATGTGTGATCTTCATGGGAACACATGTAGTCAAAGAATGAAGTTGAAGTGTGAGATCGATTTGGGATCACAAAACAACCCAGACGTGTGATTGATGGATGAGAACACATCAGGACAGAGATAAGATGATTGAAAAAGACAAGGCCAACACCCCTATAAATAGGTAATTGTCAAGTCTCAAGCAAGGTTGCCCCAAGTGAAGAAATTGGTAGGATTGATAAAGCTAAATCAAGGATTGAAGTTTGATAGGTACTACCCCCTCGTGATCGAAATCGAAATGAGATAGAGGAGAAATAGTAAATTGATAAATTTGATCAAATCAAACTAAAGATAAGGATCTTGATGTAAGATGAAAGATATAAGGATCACAGAACCAAGGTAGATCATCAAGCATGAAAGATTATGCCCCAAGGTTGAATTAGAAGAAAATAAGTGGGGTGAAAGCAAATGGAAGATGAAAGTTTGGAAGAGGTGGAAAGAAATGGAGAGAAGAAAGAGAATTTGCCTCAAGAAAGAGAATGCCTAAAAATGAATCAACTATTTAAGATAGAAAATTTCGATTGAGATCATGAAAGAAGATAAGGAAATGAAGATCAAAATGTAATCATAGTTGATAAAAAGTCCAAAAAGAAAGATGAAGGAAAACCCTCTCAAACTCATAATGCATCCTAAAAATGCAAATTAACATGAAGTCTAACAATGCAAGATACATGAAAATGCAAAGGTGTACTTGCAATAGAGAAACTATAACATAGGATTTTGTGTTCATCTTTCATTAGAGAATGTTAAGGAACTTATTTTCATTATTGGGCCATTACTAATGGACATCAAAAAATCACACAATCATCACTAGTCACAAGCGCAACTATGAAGATATGAATGTGATTTATATCAGATTGAAATGTGGAAAGATTCTAACATAAGCATCAAAGACATAAAGGTCAAGATGACTTTGATGTTAGCTTACCCAATTTAATGTAGCAAAACCATGCTCGCATCAAGGCATAGATGTCAGGATGACCATAAGAATGGTTGTGCAAAACCAGTCAAGGATGATGCCTCAAATCTCCTAAGTGTTTCAAGGGAACAATAAGGGACACTCTAGAGTTTCAAGACCACACCCACAAGTAGAAAGCAAATAAAAACATGCCCCATGCCCCAAGTTCTCTAGCTATGCATCCCGGAGAGACTTATTAGACAAGGACACTCAATGAAAATCAATAACAGTCAGCACACAAAGAAAAGATCATGACATAGCTCAAGCATTAAGTGTTGCATTTAAAAATTTAAGTGTGTTAACTAATACTAAGTTCTGAGGATAAGGATTGAATGCTTGCAAGTAGGTAATATCACATGACAAAACTGGGTAAGACCAAGCTGATAAGTGTTGAAAAACACTCGATGTCAGGGGTTGTGTTAAAAAACATAGTTGGGGTGGTGTTGAAAAACATCATTTGTGAGGTGTCCTAATGCATCCAAGAGACCGAAGCTAACACATCTATGCCCCCCAGACAAAGACAAAGACCAATTCCAAACCAAGGCAACAAGGACAAGGCATGATGGAGAAAGGTAAAGTGTCGAGGATGCATGCTAAAAAAATAGGGGTACAAAGGCCTCAAGTAGCACCCATTTCCAAGTTTTCACCACTTGGATTTTATTGCAATTTTTTCCTTTTCTTTTCTTTTTTTTTTGGGACTTTCTATAATTTTTTTGTATTTTTGCTACTAAGGCACTTGTTTCCAGGTTTTCACTAAGGCACTCTTTCTATTTTTTTTGAATTTTTGAATTTATTTTTTTTTTGGTATTTTTGGAATATATAATTTTTTTAGAGATACATCAAAGTGCCAATTGCTAGGTTTTCACTAAGATGGTGATTTTTTTCAAGACATTTTCCAATTTTTAGAATTTTTGACAATATATCATTTTTTTAGGATTTTTTAAGGATCAATAAGTATGTACAAAGGATGCCCCCAAAAAGAATGAGCATCATGGATAAAACTTCTTCAAGTGCAAGACATTAGTAGGATCAGGGAGCTGCTCTCCCTCTACAGTAGATAATAAATAAGCACCTATCCCAAAGCCACTGTAATGACATAAGGTCCACGCTAATTAGGTTCAAATTTTCCCTTTTGATCTCTATGCTATTGATTCTTAGGATTTTCATGTAGAACAAGATCTCCCACTTGGAATTCTCTAGGGTGAACTTTTTTGTTGAAGGCTTTGGACATGCACTTTTGATAACCCTCATATGGTCAAATGATGCTTGATGTTTCTCATCTAGAAGTTCTAACTCTTGAAGTCTCATGACATGGTAGTCTTCATCTATAGCTAGAACTTTGAGGGAAACTCTAAGTGAAGGAATCTCAACCTCTAAAGGTAACACTGCTTCAACACCATATGTAAGGAAAAAAGGAGTCACCCCAGTAGGAGTACGAATACTTGTTTTATAAGCCCACAAAGCCAAATTTATCTGTAAATGCCAATCTCTACCATTCTTATGAACTGTTCTATGTAGGATTTTAAGAATGGTCTTGTTTGATGCCTCTACTTGACCATTTCCTTGCGGGAAGTAAATGGAGGACCAATGTTGTTTAATCTTGAATTTCTTGCAGAGTTGTTTAAGGTCCTTATTTTTTAACTGACCTCCATTGTCAATGATAATCTCAAAAGGCACTCCATATCGAGAGATGATATGGTTCAGAATGAATAGAGAGATTGTCTTTCCTAAGGCAACAAAAAGTGGGACAACTCTTACCCATTTAGTGAAGTAATCAGTAGCAGTGATAATAAACTTGTGTCCACTTGATGAGTTGGGATGAATCTTCCCAACAAGATCAAAGGCCCAGGGTTGAAATGGCCAATGAGATATAGAAAGAATGAGCTCCCTATCTAGAGCATGTATCAGGTTACCATGTTTTTGACACTTTTCACATGACTTTGCAAAAGCTACTACATCAATCTGCATCGTAGACCAATAGTACCCTACCCTAAGAAACCTTCAGGCCATGGCAAGACCATTGGAATATCCCCCATAGATGCCCTCATGAATGTCAACTAACGCTTGGTCAGATTCTTCCTTTTCTAGAAATCTAAGTGTTCCATCTAGACCCCTCCTATACAAATCACCATAGATAAGGGAATGGTGAGAGGTGTTCCAGATAAGGTTTCTACATTGAGATCGGTTAAAGGTTTTAGGAATAATTCCATCACAAAGGTATGAGTAAATGGCACCATGACGGGATGACTTGTGGTTGACAAGGGTACAGATAACATGACTTTCTTGGGAGTCATAGATAGGGTGATGTAGCTCTTCCACCAAGAATTAAAATCTATATTCATGTTGCTCTAACTGAAGGAGTGAAGTAAGTGTAGCCATAGCATCAACTATTTTGTTTTCTGCTCTAGAGATTTGTTGAAATGTGACAAATGTGAAGTATCGTTTCAAGGAATCAACCACTTTCTTGTAAGGTACTAGTTTCTCATCTTTTTTTTTATATTCTTCATTGACTTGGTTGATTATCAGTTGTGAATCCCCATAGATGTGTAACTCTATGATTCTCCATTCTATGGCCATCTTTAGTCCATTTGTTAAAGCTTCATACTCAGCAATGTTGTTTGTACATGGGAATAATAACTTGTAAGACTTAGGAATTGTGTACCCATGAGGAGAAACAAACAACACTCCAGCTCCTGAACCATTTTGCATAAAAGACCTATCAAAGAACATCTTCCATGTTCTTTCAGTCATATACATGAGGTGCTCATCTAGGAAGTCAACTTGAATAGGTGCACTATCTTGAATTGGGAAATCAGCCAATTGATCTGCTATGGCTTGTCCTTTGATTGCTTTACGTTCAATGTACTCTATGTCAAACTCTGAAAGGATCATCATCCATTTAGCAAGTCTACCTATGAGGGCAACCTTACCTAATAAATATTTTAGTGCATCTATTTTTTCTATGAGATGTATTGCGTGCGCAAGCATGCAATGTCACAACTTTTGGGAAGAAAACACAACTGCGAGGCACACTTTCTCAATGCTAATGTAGTTAACCTCATATGAAACAAGAGTACAGCTAATGTACTATATTTCTCTTTCTTTCCCATGTTCATCAAGTTGAGCTAGTAATGCCCCCAAGGAAGATTATGTCATTGAAATGTATAGAATAAGTGGTTTCCCTCAGATAGGAGGCATTAAAATGGGAGATTTTGCCAAGTATTTCTTGATTTGATCTATGCTCTTTTGAAAATCCTCATTCCAAACACATTTGACTCCTTTGTGTAAGTTCTTGTTAAAAGGTTGAGCTCTATCTACCAACTATGAAATGAACCTCCTTATGGATTGAAGGCACCCTTGAAGACTCCTCATTTGACTAATGTTTCTAGGAGGTGGCATATCTATGATTGCCTAGACTTTTTCAGGGTCTACCTCTATTCCTTTTTTTGAAATGATGAATCCTAGAAGTTTTCCAAAGGTGACACAAAATGCACACTTCTTAGGATTTAACCTTAATTGAAATTGTTCCATGCAATCTAGAATGACTTCTAAATCATCTAAGTGTGTGCCTCTTTTCTTAGACTTGGCCAAAGTGCCATCCACATAATCTTCCATGTTTTTATGCGTCATGTCATGAAAAATGGTTGTCATAGCTCATTGATAGGTGTCTCTTGCATTTTTTAATCCAAAAGGCATAACGTTCCAAAAATAGGTACCCCATGCACAAGTGAATGCAATCTTTTCTTGATCTTCAGGAGCTATCTTAATCTGATTATATCCAGAAAAACCATCCATCAAGGAATAAATATCATAACCCGTAGTTATGTCCACTATCATATCTATATTAGGGAGTGGAAAATCATCCTTTAGGCATGCTCTATTGCAATCTCTAAAATCTATCTAAATTCAAATGGATTTGTCATGTTTGGAAACTAGTACAATGTTTGATATCCATTCAGCATAGTCAATAGCTCTTATGAATCCTGCACCAAGGAGTTTTTCTAATTATGCTTTGACAAGAAGAGCTATGTGAGGATGCATCTTTCTCAATTTCTATTTCACTAGTTTTACACCTGGAGCTATGGACAAGTGATGCATGATAAGATTAGTGTCCAACCCTAGCATATCTAAATAAGTCCATGCAAAATTATTCTTTTTCTGTAAGAACTTAGTGTAAGCTTCTTTTTCTTGTGTTGACAAGGACTGAGCCAAGTGTACTATCTATGGAGTCTCATCTGTACCCAAATTGACTGCTTGTGTTGGCTCAACAAGAACTGAAGATCTGTCTTGAAAGTAGCTAGGGAGATGATCAAGTACCTCATCCTTAGGCACCTCAGAGAGGTTTTCACCCTTGGATACGTCATTTAATTTTACTTTTTTTGGTTCTGACATTGCCACATAGTGGTTTTCTCCATCAGAACTCTTATTCTTTTTTTCTTTTCTTTTTATTTTGTGGCTAAGGTACTTGATGCCTGGATCTTTCATGCTGGTAGTTGGTTCACTAGTGGAAGAGACTATGGGTTTAATGGCATTCAAGTAATAGGTTATCTCATAGTCATTTTGGAACATTAAGAGCTCAAGTTCTTGATAGCGTTAGGACCAATCAATGAGGTTAGGATGAGCAAGAGGTATGTCAATGACTGGTTCAAGGTTGTGAATGTGAATGATATCATCTCTGGTGACTGAAGAGTTAGAGTCCTTCAAGTATCCTTCTAAGCTACCCAAATCATGATTCATCCTAACAAGTGAAGAATCATCCACTAAGGCAACATGTGGGTTCAAATCCTCTAATCTACACATGATTCATCAGCTACCTTGGGTTGAAAACTATAAGTGTGGATGACATTGTATTGTCTTAAAATGGAAGCACTTCCATGATAAGAGTGTTTAGCCCTCCGAGTAAGTGGTTTGGGGTCATGTTAAGCACCTTGATCAGATCTTTGCATGTATTTGGCTTTTCTCCCCGCTTTCCACTTCTTCCTGGCACTTGATTCATTCATTCTAGGTAAAATTAGGGTTAGGATCCCAAGGATTCTCCTTAATTTCCCTCTTGTATGGCTCTATTTTCTAGGAAGGATTCAAAAATAGGTCCTCCTATAATTCATCATGTTCATCATAGGACTTTATGTCTATCCCTGACATTCTATCCTATTTTGGCATCAGTTTTAGGTTTCTGGGCATCCTCGGGACCTCCTGACTAGGTTCTAAGCCAATCCAGGACCAAGGTCAGATTCAAGGTTGAACCTGACTAGGTCAAGGTCAAGGTCAAACCTGACTAGGTCAAGGTTGATCTTGGACCTGACTAGGTCAAGTCCAACCTTGATTTTGCCCCCTTTCTCCAAAATTGAAATTTCCAAAATTTTTGGCCTTCGGGATATTTAGTTTCCCGCCTCCGGGTTAATCATTTCAGGTTTCAGGATGGTAAATCCTTTAATTGCATTTAATCTAGGTATATTTTCTAAAGGTTACTACCTAATTGGGATTTAATTCTCCAAGGTGGCCCCTCTAGAGGATTGTGCCCTAGTTCACTAGAAAAGGAGGCCTTCCTCTCTCATTTTCACATCCACATTCAAGCAATTTCATGAGTAAGCTCTTAAGTGCAAGCAAGTGAATTCAAGCATTCAAGAAAGTCTTCAAGCATTCAAGTGTTCAAGCATTCATCCATCAAGGAGATCCATTATTAGCTATTGAAGGATTCAATTTCTTTGGAGCCCCCTTTGATGATCCATCCTTCTCCATTCATTCAAGCATTCTCATATGCAAAGATCAAATCAAGATTGGTGTTGAAGATCAAATGCTATTGATTGGAGACATCCTACATTTCATCCTACATCCATTGAAGCATTCCTACTTGTGGATTTGAGGATTTGAATCCTCTACAAGGACTTCAACATAAGCAAGGTTATTTGTTTCAATTACTTTGTTTATGCACAATATATTTCAATTCAATTTCAAGGTTAATTCCTAAACTGGGGTTTGACCAAGGCAAACACCCCATACAACAAAAACCCCCATTTTATTGTAGGTACAGGTGTGGAATTTTAGATCTAGGAGTGAATTTGGATACCCTTTTTGACAAACTTCTAGGATCTGTGAACAGAATTCAAATCGGACTTCAAATAAAGAATTTGGTATTTGACCTTTTATGAGGGTCAAACCTGAGCTAAGTCATCTTGAGGAAAGATTTCTGGGTTTTCTTTGTCTCGGCATTTCCAGTCTAGGACAAATTTTAGATTTTCCCAAAAGTACACACAGACATGAGAATTCAACATTTTCTAGATCTGCCCTAATTTGAGGTTAGTATTTGTATTTCAATTCCAAGTATAACATAATAATTCTCCTCCATAGGGAAATATTGGATTTACTCTCTCTCTTCCATATTCTTCACAAAATTGATTCAATTGTGTATTAACCTTGTGGTTGATCAAATTGGATCTCCTCTTTGGGGAATTTGGGTTTTGAGAATAGATCTCATATTTCCCCCTTTACATCTGAATAGTGGTGAATCCATTTTACCCCTATTCAGACATCAACATTCATGTCAATTGTGGAAGGCTCTGAGAGAGAGTCCCATTCATACTCATGTGAATCTATTTCTGAATCCTGACTAGGATGTTTACACCATGAAGGTTTGGGATGTCTTGATGTGGAATCTCTAATGTCATCAATGGTAGCATCTCTCTCCATCAAATGAATAATTTTATTTCATTGAAATTCTCTGATGGCATCTTCTACATCTAATTCATCTTGTTCTCAATTTGCAACTGTCACATGAGCAACTGGATTATCTGAATCTCCCCAAAGGAGATTAGTGGAAGGGACCCAATCCTCACACATATCTTATTAATTTTTCAAATTAGGTATGTATTCTAGTTCATCTTCACTATCTGAATCATCAAGGATAGGAGCAGTGTTATTGTTATGATTTGCAAATCCTAGGCTGATCATCTTCTTAGACTTGCATCCAAAAATAACATGATCAAGAGGTTCAACTCTAGCATCCAATTTGTGACTAAAAAGGCCATGTCCAGGATAGCCCATCTTCTTGAAAAAAGTATACCCTCTTCCATAAGCCTTAGAAGAGGGAGAGAAGCTCTCACTATGCATGTATTTCTCTTCTCTATAAATCCAGTCTTTAACAGCCACCTCTTCTTTCTCATCTTGAATAGGTATTGAGGACTCTACATATGTACCAAATAAAGTCATAGCTGAAGAGGAAGGTCTCATTTCTTATGAAGGTTTTCCATAAGACCTAGGTGAAATTGGAAGCTTTGTAAAAGAGTTAAGTCGATACCCCCTACACCAAGGTCTACCAACTTGAACTTGTCTTTGCATTCTATTAAGATCGCATTAAAGTCTTCTGCTTCTCTGTTGAGGGGAATGTGAGCACTTGTCAAAATTGAGTTAACAGATAAAGTGCTATCCCTAGGTAGATTTCTACTCCATTGTAGGGAAACTTAACACACTGATGATAGGTAGATGGAACTGCTTACATACCATGAATCCATGGTCTACCAAGTAAGATATTGTATGCCAAAGGACCAGAATCAACAATTTGAAACAATATGTCCTTCTCAACAGGGCCAATCCTAATAGGAAGGAGGGCCAACCCCTTGGAACTTCTTTCTGCCTCATCATAGGCTTTGATAGTGATCTTCTTTCTGGTATCTATGACTTGTTTAGAATAACCCAATATCTTCAAAAGACTCAAGGAACAAATATTAAGCCCAACACCCCCATCTATCAACACATGCCTAACATGGGTTTTGTGGATCATGACTTCAATATGAAGGGCGAGATTGTGTGGGTGGCTCAAAGCTTTATCAACATCCTCTGAAAAGGTAAGGTAATGAGGGCTAGCAATATGGTTAACCATGTTTTGGAATTTATCAAAATCTAAGTTGTTAGGGACATTCATTGTGCACAAAGCATCCTCAAGGATTTGCTTGTGTCTTAGGGATAACTCTAAGAGCTCAAAGATCAAAATCTGAGCTGGGGTTCTCTGCAATTGATCTACAAGATTAAAACTCATTTGAGGATTAACTGCTGGTTTTGAGGTGACATTCTTGGATGTCACTTGCTTTGGTTTACTAGCTTGACTTGAACTGGGTCCTCTAATGACAAAGGGACCTTGACTTCATGTGATAGCATTGAGAGTTTGGGATGACATCCTAGAGTTAGGACCCCTTAGCACCATGACAGGTTTTTCATCAAAGATAGGAGGAGAGTCCATGTCTAGATCATAACCATAGGGATCTTTATTTCTCATCATGTTGACATTTTCCTCTACAACTTCAAGCATGTTGACAACATTCTCTGTAGTTGTGTAAGTGTAATTAATCTCAGCCTTGCTATTCTTAGGTTTAGAGGTTTCCCCCTTCTCATACTTGGGCAAAGGCTCTTTGAATGCCTTATGATCAATGTTGGTTTTCAATCCATCTATCTTAAGTTTTCCATTCTCAATGAGATCTTGGATGATATGCTTAATTTTCCAATAGTTTTCAATATCATGTCCAATGCCATTATGAAATTTGTAGAAGGATTTCTCATCCCACCAGTGTGGCTTAAGATTAGGTATATAATGTTTTGTGGGATCTCAAGGATGCACAAGGTTGTTGGCAATGAGTGTTTTCAAGACATCCTCATATGAATCACCAAGCTTTGAAAACTGTCACCTCTCTTTCTTGGGCTTATCTTGATATCTTGTCTTGTACTCTTCTTGGTTAGATGAGTTGAGCTTCATGGCTTGAAAAACACTAGATAGGTGAAGAACAACTTGATCCTTGGGTTGAGAAGATTCCACAACTCCATCATTGACCACTTGTTTATTCCTATTCCAATGTGAGTTCTTTCCTTTATCCTTATTAGAGTTGTTATTTTGACTATTGTTGGTGTTTTTGTTGTTGGCCAAAATTCCTTGTTCTTTCAAAACATCCTCAATCCTACATGTAGTTTCAACCATGGTGTCAAAGGAATCAAGACCATTTTCCTAACTTCATATCGCATCTTAGGAACCAAGTTGCTAATAAGGATGTCAATCTTCTCATCTTCAGGAATGGTCCTAGAGTAGCGAGAACATTGTCATCTCTACCTTTGCAAGAAAGTGACAAAGGATTCCCCTTGATGTTTCTTTAAGTTGCATAAGTCCAACATGGTGACAGATCGTGAAAGGTTGAAGAAAAGTGTTGGACAAATCTATGGACTAGCTCTTTGAAAGTCTTGACGAGGGGAATTATGTTGGTGAACCATTCCATTGCTTGACCCTTAAGACTCCTTGGGAACAATCTCATGAGGTACGAGTCATCTTGATGGAACCCAAAACTCATAATATAAAAATGACACACATGATCATGTGGATCTCCATTACTGTCATACTTGTCATATGGAGGGATCTCAACCTTTCTAGGAAAGTCTTTCATGCTCACACTCTTGTCAAAATGATTAGGAAAAATTGAATCAAGTGAGAATGCACTCTTGGGTGCCAACACCTTTTCCATCATAAACTTAATTTTCTTGATCTCTTCTTCTTGGGATGGACCTTGCTTCTTGATCTTCTTGTCCACATCAAAATTATAGGGGACCCTAGCACCTTTGTTGATCAAACTCTCTAGGAACTTATCTTTGTTTTTCTCCAAGTATCTCTCCATGTACTATTGGAAGAGTGGTTCTTGTTGTATCTTCATGAAGTCTTGGGAGTTGAGGTCAAAACTTGAGCTACTTCCCCCATATTGTGAACCATGGTGAGCACATTGAGAAGGTTGTCTTGAGTTCCTAGGAGGTGTTTGTCTCCTATAATGATCTTGTTGTGAATCCCTTCTTCCTCTAGGGCTAGGAGATAGTGAAGGTGTTCTTGAATATCTTCCACTTTGTGAAGTCTTAGGAGGAGTGGGTGGATGAGAGTTGTTTCCACCACCAACACACATGTTGTATTGATCATTAAGTTGTTGAGCCAAGAGTCTATCTTTCTCTTCTTGTGCGTCGCTCCTTTCTATTTCCAATAAGGCTTGTCTTTCTGACTCTAGAGTCTAAATTTTTCTTCCTTTGCAACTTGTTCATCTAGGAAGGCCTTATTTTCACACTCAATCCTCTTAAGTCTTTCACTTGTGTATCTTGAAGTTGTTTGGAGTGGTGAACTTGGTCTTGAATGTTTAAACAAGTCATTGGTATATGCTGCATTCACATGAGTATCATAAGGTTCATCATCTTGACTGTAATGTTGTGATTTCTCTTCTTGATAGGACTTCTTCATTTCCCTTTCAGCCCTTTGGTGTGCATCCAAATATCTGGTTGAGATAAGGGGTGAAATTGGTCAATTTTCATTAGAGGAACTGCCAAACAGAATGGTATCCCTATGCCTTTCAAATATGTTGTCAATATTTTTATCCATTTCTTCCCTCTCTCTTCAAGTCATTGTGTAACTCATATCCATATCTGAATGAGAAGGTGCTAAGGGTGTGCTCAACTCACTAAGATTACTCTTGGGATCAAACCAAACTTCTGAGGTATTCCTAGTGGATTGATCAAAGATGAGCTCTTTTCCCTTACATTTTTGGTGAGTTTGAACTAAGGGTAATTGGTCAAAGACTACTTGAGGTCATTTTCCTTGATTTACTTGATATCTTTTTGTAACCAACATGAAAGAAAATATCCTAGGTGATAAGATGACCCTGAGAAGCGTTGGTACCAAACTAGGATAGTAAAAGAACTCACTTGTCCAAAAGAGAGGTGGTAAGATAGAATTTTTGCAAAAGGCATAAACCAACACTGCCACAGAGGTGCCCAATAAATGGGTGAATACCCTAACACATATGGATCAGGAGGATGATTTACCCAAATTATATTTGATTGAATTTGAATTTTGATGGAAATGAATGGACAAGAGATTACTAAAACTCTCCAAGCATTTTATCAAAGGATCCAAGAGTTTACTTTCTAAACAAGGATGATTTCTAACTTACCGACTCCAAGCAAGGTCACTTGTGAAATCAAAGAATACTAATCCACAAGGTCGAGACATAGGAATCCAAGGTGAAAACAAGCTTGAAATGATAGGAATCAGCTCACTATTTGACAGACTACAGGACAGGTCTGCATGAGGAAATGTAGTCCCACGTGAAGAAATACCAAGGGTCACATGAAAATATGCCAAGCTCAAGCAAGAAAATGTTGGATCAAACTGGAAAAGAAAAAATAGAGATTTCTGACAAGACTGTACTGGAACTGCATGTGATGAAATGAAACCCCGCATGAGAAAATGCATGGTCCACATGAGGAAATGAAAGCTCATGCAAGAGAATGCAGGGAACTAGGTGAGGAAATAGGATCAGACCACCTAACAACAAGTTGTAAACTCAGGAACTTAGTTTTTGTTTGTTTTAAATGATCACATAAATACATCAATAGATTTTTATCATCAATCAAGCACGCAAGACAACAATCAAGGAGTTCAAGCAAATAATTATCTTCAAACAATGAGCAAGGGAGAAAGAAACCTTGCACATGAACAAGAATAGTGACTTAGTATGCTTCCAATCACGCACATAGTCCTAGCAAGTAAAAATTGGGTTGCACTATGGTTCTTAGTAATGGTTTGACTCTGCAACTTTTGCAATCTCAAGAGGGAAAACTCCAATCCAAGTGCACCAGGGTTTTGACACATTTTGATAATTTAATCAATTAGAGATGCTGAGGAGATCTAGTAGCCCAACAAGAAACTACACCCGTGGAGATTTCTTCCATAAGGACATTTGTATAGCGGTTGTTTCTACCATGGCAAAAATGGCTATTACCGCTTGAGGTTCCATCCACATGGTTGACCCAATAAAGGGAATATCCATTATGGTTAACCCTCTCTAAAAATGTGACTCACAAAAAGGACCACATGGGGACTTAGTTCAGATTCAAGGATTTGAGTTTCTGATGCCACCCAAAAAGGGAATAGAGCATAATCCTCTAGCCTCTTCACTTCACCCAAACATAGAAAATATATTCTTTGACATGCTAAAATTGAAATCACCTCACCAAGGTTTGTATGTCAACAATAATGTCTACCAAGCTCTCTAAGTGGGACCAGGAGAGAACGTACCGATCAATGTTGAAGACTAAACCAAGTAAGGCCGTGAGATTGTAACAATATCCTCCCTACCTACAAGGGGTTCTATCATCAAGAAGAGTTTCTTAAGAAGCCCACTCTCTCAAGAATGCCACAAATAGTGTTCATAGGACCTAATTACTATGTGAAACACATATGCAAGAGAGTGAATCTATGTTCTTTTTAGAGACCAAAATTGAAGTGTGATCTATGAAAGCAATAAACACTCAAGCTAGACACATGAGAGATTCATTTTAGTCCCAAAATCTAAATGTTATAGAGATTCAACACAATACCTCAAATCCAAAGCAGCGTGCCTTGCTACTATGTTGCCTCATAAAAATAGAATCAGGGAAATAATCATAGCAACCATTAAATCTCAAAAAACAACAGTCAGAAAGTAAATCTGCAAATTTTAGGTCTCTGTTATCAAAAGTTCGCACGAGCCAGAACCCTATTCCGCATGAGAAAGTACACAGAGCCAGGCAAGAAAACATCTTTGTCATGTGAGGTATCATTGATACCAGTAAATATTCATGCGATATAGTGAGAAACCTCATGTGAGAATTCGTAATAGAGATGCATAGAAGTACGAACAACACACGAAAATCATTAGAAAAATAGAATAAAAATAAAATGAGGACAGAAATGGAATTTTTGGCCCAACGGTGGGCACCCAAAATGTGTGCTAAAATGTTGACACACTTCTATGAGTCATTAAATCCAAGATTTCTTAAGAATGAGATCTCAAATGGTGACTCATAGCTCTCTATTCATGGAGTGCAAGGGTTTATGATGGAGGCCCTCAGATTAGACCTAGTTTGTGCCCATGCAAGTACACCATAAAATGAGAGATTCAAACAGGAAAAGCAAGAATGCTAGTCTCCATGATCATCAAGTATGCATGCAAATGAAAATGAAAGCTATTCTAAATGATAACAATGCATAAAAGAAAACTAATCTATGAAAGGAAATGCTTATGCAAGATTATTCTATAAAAAGAAATTATGAATCTAATCTAATATGCAAGTGCAATATTAATCTAAATGGATTTCCATGGAGGCATGAGAAAAGAAGACAACAAAAGAGAAGTTGCAATATCCAAGCTCAAGTGCTCCAAACTCTTCTCCAAAATCGCTCTCCAAACCTGCATAACAATAACATAAATCTTGATCTCTAAAATATCCATGCATAAATGAGAAGGAGAGGGCTCCTTATAAAGGATTTTAGAAATTAATGGACAGTCAAGATTAAGAAGCAAAAATAAATGAGAAATGGTGGAGATTAAATCTTGGTTGATCCATGTGCTCAAGATTCTCAAGAGGCAAAAAGATGTGTGGAAGAGATTAAGAGGCAAAATGAGATTCCACTCATCTTGGAAAGTGTGCATTCAATGTGTAGACAAAAAGTCTTTTTCTTTTTATTTTTATTTTATTATTTATTTATTATTTTTAGCAAAGTGGTCTCCATTATTTAATTAAAATATTTTTTTTATTTATTTAAAATAGATTTGTTCTTTTAATTAAATGTGGCTTAGGATAAAGTGATTTTATTATTTAATTAAAAAAAAAAATTTATTTAATTAAAAGAGAGCATGTTCTCTTAATTAAATAAAACTTAGGATAAAATGATCAAACATTAGGAAATATTGAAATATTTGAATTAATTATGATTTGATCAAAGAAATTGATTTGAATTGAAAATATTACAAAGCATTGATTCAAGAAATTGATAAATTGATGAAAGGGGGCCCAAAGTCTAGGCGACCATTTTAGGGTGTATACACATATCACATGATGTCATCACCATCAAGGCCTATGATAACTTGGAGTGTACCTCAGAAGGAACCATTCTATTTCTGATCAAGCTAGGCCCCACAATTCAAGAAACTATCTACCATGTTGTTGATCTGACCCTTCCATACAACATCCTCCTTGACCAACCATGGATTCATTCCATCAAAGTCGTCTCATCCATAAATCACTAGGGCCTAAAATTTTCGCATCAAGGCACTGAAATCACCATCCATACAGATCAAAACCCTTTGCATACTATCATGCATTGAAAGCATCATTCCCCCACTACACCCACTATCTTGGAATCAACATTGGCACTTATGTTGCCAACTCATCCCGATCCCATTGCGATCCTGAGACAATTATAGCCTCCACCTTCTCTTGTGTCAAGATCAACAATAAGGTTTGTCATGAGTATAGCCTAAATGATGCATTTGTAGTAGGGGCCCTTCCACTTGATTCACACACTCAAGGGCACCCAATCCACCAAAACAAGCCTACTCTAGCAGATCCTAAAGTCAAACAAATGAGTCTGTCAGCATTCATCTCTCATGGAATCCTAAACAGTTAAGAGATGGACCCTAATATCAATAGATGGTTATACAAAGATCCCCCACCTCCTGACACTGAGCTCCTTGGATACTTCAAGGACAAATATCATGCATCCCATAAGTATGCCACAAAATAATAGAAATATCAAGGTGGTGATCTAGGACCAGAAGAAGGTGGCAACAAGGATCCCATAGAAGCCTCACAAAATCATAAATATCAAGGCCTTGGCTTTAAAACCCCTCGCTTGCATATAAAAGATCCCAATACCACAACTATGGGCACTAATTCACCTAACGTTCCCCTCTTGAACATCCAAGATGACCTTGTAGAAATTGAAGACATTCCTGAAGAGGAAGAAAAGAAACCTTACGATGATATCTTTGATGACGAAACCTTCCTAAGAAATAATGTCCTCTACCAACTTGCCATTAACTTCATTGAACTTCCCCTCATCCATCTCAAACTCATAGACTGGGATCAACCAAGCGTAACACACATCGATGAGTTCCACAACACAAAAGTGCTCCTATGATTCATGGGAGCATCAGCCCAATAGTCAAATCAGGGACAAGAATCATCTTACATCTACAAGCTCAACCCCAAGGGATACTTTGGGGAATAGGAAGTCTTTAGCTACAAAATAAAAAATAAAAGAATGAGTCCTTTTATGAAAACCCCTATAGGACACATTCTGACTCTAAAAAACTAAAAACAAAGGGTGTATCTTCTGGTGGAAAACCTCTCTGAGGTGCTAGAAGATGAAGACTTACCTCTTCCTCCCATACATGAATATAGGCCAGAGCAGTCATCCATCATCATTGAAGACACTAAGCTGGTCAACTTGGGAACTGAAGAATGCCCACGGACCACATACATTGCAGGATCACTGAATAAAGGTGAGGAATCAGCTTTCACAGTGCTTCTCCAAGAAGCAACCATAAATTTTGCATGGTCATATGAAAAAATGTCTGGGCTTGATCCAAATCTAGTAGTCATCACTTTGTAGTGGATCCCAATGAAAATTCAGTTCAGAAAAAGCTTCGCAAGATACATCCAAAGGTAGCCTTGCTGGTCAAAGTAGAACTTGAGAAGCTACTACAAGTAAAGATCATCAGATCCATTGACTATTTAGAGTAGATATCCAATATGGTTCTAGTCACTAAGCCATTAGAAGAAATTAGGATCTGCACCGACTTCAGAGACTTAAACAAAGAATGTCCCAAGGATGATTTCCCCTTGCCAAATATCAATATGATAGTTGATCTTATAGTTGGCCAAGAGATGCTATCACCCATGGATGGCTTCTCAGGGTACAATCAGATCTAAATAGAAGAAAAAGACAAGCGTAAAATAATGCAAGAGCATCTTGGGTCCTTGGAAATCCTGTGTCACCAAAAACATATTTGAGTTTGTCTATGTTTCTTGATTCCTACTTTGACTGAGTTGGTTTGGTGTTGCTCAGTTTCTTGTGTTTTCCAGTGTTGGTCAGTTATCTCTCTGGCACTTGGTGAATTTCCCCAGTGCTCAGTTTCCTTGCTTACCGAGTTATTTGTTTTGGAATTCTTTTGAGTCTGACTTGTGCATTTAATTTGGGTCATAGATTTAATGTTGGTATCCATCATTGGGAAGTGTGTGGAACTAGATTTGGTCACCCCTTCCATTGATTGTGGATCTGAACACTAACTTGGTTTGGTAGCCTCTTTTATAAATGTAGTTGTTTGGTTGAGTTTTGAAAATTCAATTTTGATAGAAGATAGAAGATAGAAGATAGAAGATTAGAGATTATTGATAGATCCTCACATGTTGGAGGACTTTTGTACTTGATTGTAATATTTGTCCTAAACTAGGAAGGCCTTATAGCCCGACATATATGAATCAATTTGAAGATAATATATCAAAGGCATATGCATTCTCTCTCTCACTATTGTGTGTTGTTGTTCTGTAAGGTGGATCTGGTTAGGGTGAGCCTTTGGCCCCTCTCCCTATCCTCCCTTTCATCATAAAAAAACATTCACAACACCATGGGGTACCTTCTACTACAATATGATTCTATTTGGGCTAAAGAATGCAGGGGCTACGTATAAGAGGGAAATGACAACAATCTTATATGACATGATCCATAAAATTCTTGAGGACTATGTGGATGATATCCTTGTCAAATAAAAGACATGGTTGGAACACCTCAACATCCTTAAGCATGTGTAAGATCACCTACACCATTATGGCCTAAAGTTAAATCCAAAAAAGTGTGTCTTTAGTGTCACATCTGGCAAGCTGTTGGAATTTATTGTATCAAGACAAGGCATAGAAATTGATCCTAAGAAAGTCAAGGCCATAAAAGAAATGCCTCCTCCCCAAACACTCAAGAATCTAAGGAGACTACAAGGAAAATTACAATCAGTGCGTCAATTCATATCACAACTGTCAAACAAGTGTCAACCCTTCATGCATCTACTCTGCAAGGATACTAGCTTCAAATGGGGACCAATCTATCAAATAAGTTTCAAGAAGCTAAAATAATACTTGGCTAACTCTCCCATTCTTGTGTCACTAGTACCAGGACATCCTCTCATCTTGTATATCTTTGCTACTACTACAACACTAGGAGGACTATTAGAACATCTTGATGACAATAGAAAAGAAAGAGCCATCTATTATATCAGTAAAACACTTATTGGCTATGAGATAAACTACTCACCAATGGAAAAGACATTCCTCATTGTGGTCTTTGGCACTCAAAAGCTTTAGCATTATGTGCTTAGCCACACCATCAAGCTCATCTCCAAGGTGGACCCACTCAAATACCTACTATCAAGGACAACACTAATGGGCTGAATGGAAAAGTAGGTCATGCTCCTGATTGAATTTGATATCCAATACATCAATAGAAAAGTAATAGAGGGGAAAGTCATGTTGATCAGCTAGTTGAAGCACCCCTGGTAGATGCACATTCACTGATTATGGAATTTCCTGATGAACATCTATGCATTATCGACGAACAGGCTACATGGAAGTTATACTTTGATGGTTCCCACACATCACATGGATCAGGAGCAAGAATCCTATTTTTCACCCCTCAAGGTGACTACATCCCTAAATCATTCAAATTGGGATTCCCATGCACCAACAACATTGCAAAATATGGGTCACTCATCTTAGGTCTCAAAATAGTTATCGAGTGGAATATGACAGAAATGCAAGTGTTTGGAGATTCACAATTGATAATCAAGAAAGTCCTAGATGAATTCCAAAAAAAAGAGGACAAGCTTCTACCCTAAAAATAATTGGTGGATATATTGAAAGAGCACTTCTTGAACCTACAATTTGCACAAATAGCCAGCCTACAAAACAAAACTGCCAACACAATGAAAACCATTGGATCCTTGCTTAGTTGAGCATATACATACACCTTCTTATGAGAACACTGATTCTAAAATGGTGCATGTCTTGGTTGGTCCTTAGTCCCTATGGTACCATGACATTCATGCTTATCTTAAAAAGGATATCATATCCCCCCACCTCACAAACACCCAATTGCAAAACCGTATTCACAAAGATTTCTGCTACACTCTTGTAGAAAATACTCTATATCATCGAGGATATCACACCATCCTTTCTAGGTTTTTAAATTTGAACAGGGCCATCCTGACTTTACAAGAGGTCCATGCTAGAATTTGTGGTTCCCACATGAGTGACATGGTCCTAGAAAAGTAGCTGCTTAGAGTTAGTTATTACTAGCCAATAATGGAGCATGATGCATGCAAATTTGTAAATAAATTCCTACCATATTAGTAGCATGCCAATTTGATTCATGCTTAGGAACAAGACTTGCAGTCCATTGCACCACTATGGCCCTTCTTATGTTGGGGCTTTGACCTCAATGGTTTGATCACTCCCCTTTCCTAAGATAGACACAAATATATCATAATTGCCACTAAATACTTCATAAAGTGGGTTGAAGCAATTCTTCTCATCCTAACTACAAGCATCCAGATATAAAAGTTCATTTTATACCATATCATATGTCGCTTCGGCATCCCTTCCACCATCTTCACAAATCATGGTACACCCTTTGAAAACTAGCATGTGGATGATCTATGTGCCAAACTCCATATCCATCACCATTTTTCCAACCCATACTTCCCTTAAGGAAATGGCCAAGCTGAGGCAACCAACAAAACTATACTCAAAATCCTCAAGAAGGTTGTCAATGATTCTAGTTGTGACTGGCACCTCCAAATCAATCTTGCCCTCTAGGCCTGTCACACTACCTTTCGCACTCCCACATGCACCACCCCATACTCCCCTATATATGGTGTTGAAGTTATCTTACTAATCAAGGTTGAGCTACCTTCATTACATGTCTCCATGAAGAACTATACCACTGACAAAGAATATCACGTGGCACTCCTCACACAGCTAGACTTGTTAGATGAAAAGAGGTAGCAAACATATGATCACCTGGTTGTCTACTAGAATCAACTCAAAAGGACATATAATAAAAAGATCCATCCTTGATAGTTCCAAGTGGGCAAAATGGTCCTCAAAGAAAATTAGGAATTGCAAGCACATCGAGAGAAGAAAGGAAAGTTTGAACCTACTTGGTTGGGTCGTTATGTTGTCACAACATGCTATGGCTCAGGAGCCTATTAGCTATCAACACTAGAAGGAGAGCCCCTGAATGATCCTATCAACATCATACATCTAAAGTAGTTCTATGCTTGAACCATATCCTACAAAATTATAAAATCCATAAAAATTGGAAAAACCCAAAAAATATATAGAAAAAGCAAAAAATCAAACAAAAGCAAAGAGAAATAATCATCCAATGGTGAAAACTTGGTGATTCAAGAGCCTTGGACAAGTATGTTGGTGAAAACCTAGAAACAAGCACCATACATAGGTGGATGGGGACATTATCTATCAAACTCCCACCCCCCATCCCCTTAACCCATGCCCTGTACCTCCCATCCTGAAATCCCCACCACCAGTCCATTTCCCAAGGTGTTCTATCCTCAAGCCTATCCAACACAGCAATCAGTTCCTATCCCCAATCCCGAGCTTCCTATATATATCTTATATAGTGTAATCTTCTTATCCCCAATCTTGAGCTTCCTGTATATATCTTGTATAGTGTGATCTTCCTATCCCCAATTTTGAGCTTCCTAAATATATCTTGTATAGCACAATCCTCATATCCCAATCCATGATCTTCTATAAATATTCTCTATAAATATCTCCCCATCCTTTGTACTATATCATTGCATCTTGTTGTACATATCATCATCTTTCCTGTAGTGGCTATGATAAAATGAACTTGTCTCACCCATCCTTGTACTTCAACAACATCTTTTGTTGACTATCTTTGATCACATGATTATCTTTGATTCATCATTTTCCAAACAACAACATAATATTCTACTCATCAAACAAGTCCTTGCAGGATGTATCCTATCTCATGTCCAACCTAATATCCTCCCATCAATCCAACAATCAACCTCTCTCCTTGGCAAAGGATGTCTTTTGGATTTATCACTTTGATCTTGGATTTGGTCCTTTAGATCTTGTTTATCTTTTGTGGCTTCTTGTTGTTCCTATACTTAAGGTCACCATGATCCTTAATATCATGATGCATTATGAATGAGGGAAATATAAGGCATGGTCTTTTTATCATCTTTCTTCTTCCTATGAGTCAGTTGGATATGCCCCTTGCACATTCCACATGTGATCTTTTGGGTTACATGGTGCACTTGGGACATGTCATTTGTTTGTGGATTCCTCAACATCATTTCTACCATGTCTCTTCCTGGATTCATGTGTGATGTTGGCACAACCCTTATGTGTCTTTTTGTGTTAGTCCCCTGCAATGCTGGTGACAAGGCCTTAAGTTTCGAGTAACCTTGGTAGGTTTCTAATGTTGCTATATCAAACTAGGTTGTGCTCTCCACATTTAACACAATGAAATCCCCAAGTCCTATCAGTTGTATATAGATTAATATTGCATCTTGCATTTAGAATCCTACGGCATGCATGCATCTTTGTATTCATACATCTTTTCTCATGGTCGGACTTCTATCCTCTTTTTCCTCTCCTTCCTCTACTTCCTTCCTGCTTGCGTCCTTTTCAAGAAAATTCCACAAAGTTTCCTCTTTGCGTTATTTTCTCAAGGGGGCACACCCCCTTACCATCTAACCTTGCCTGGGGCATCTTATTTTCTTGTCTTTGACGCAATGCCACTTGTGACATTGCATCAAATAGGGGCAAAATTTAGGCACCTAAAAATCTATTTTATTAATTAAATTTATTTTAATTAATAAATCCCTGGTGACATCATAATTATTTAAATAATTAATTAATTAATTAATTATTATTGATAGTATCCCCTCCCCTTTTAATTAAATCTATTTGTAATACCCCAAAAATGGGCTATAAGTTCATTAATCTTCTATATCAACAAATCGAACGAAATCAACATCAAAGTCCTAATCTAAGGCACATCTAAACATCATCGAATCATAATTGATTATCTTAAATTCTGCATCATGGAATATTCCTAGCAATATTCCTAATTATCTTAATTATCTTTAATTTAATGATTATTTGGCAATAAATCACATTTATTCTAAGTTTGATTAATTGAATATTTTCATATTTAATTAATTAGATTTAATATCTTGCCACTTAATTGTTTAATTAAATTTAATTCTATCTATTATTAATTGTTTTATTTAATTTTGACAATAAATCCAATATCCTATGAATAATTGATTAAATTTTTATTTAATTAATTAAAGCAAGTTGTCATTATTTAATAATATAGTTTTTAATAAAAGTTTGAAAAATAATTGATTAACCCATAAATCAATTGTTTTATTTTCAAAAATCAGTTAAGTTGAGCATAAATCACTTTATTTATTAAATTAATTCATAAATAAAACATGCACAATCATAAAAGCAGACAACTGTCAATTATCAATTAAAGCTAAACTCTATTTTGAGTTAAAACTTAGCTTTTGCATGTTTTTGTGAATTAAATTATCTTTATTATCAGATAACTCAAAAATCAAGCTGAGTTAATCTGAGTGATTTATGGCTTTCTTCCATGCACCTCCAAAGCCCTAGATTTCTATAAAATCAAGGCTTAGCTCTTCACAATTCATCTCTAAAATCTCTCTCAATTCATCCACGAATTTGCATTCTCATGCTGTCGAATTGGAGTCTGAAGAATCATCTTTGCGAATCCAAGCTATTGTGAGATCTTTCTAGTTTTGAGCATTGCATATCATTTAACATAGATTCATATCATTGTTAGATCAATTTCCATATTAGCATAGATTCATATCAGTTTTTCATTATTATTGCATAGAAAATACCAAAAAAATAGCTTAATTTCATTCATATTTCATATCATTTTTGCATTCAAATCCTTCATTTAGGTGTCGTCTAGGTCACTGATCTCAATAGCAATCTGAGAACATCAATCTCGCACCTACTAGAAGGCAGTAAATCGCTTGGTTAGAGTAGATTTCAATTTTGCACGAATTTGATTATAGCTAACCTCTAATGTTTTACTGAAGTGTTGTGTCTGCAGATCAGGTACAATTTTCACACACACACTATTTAATTAAAGAATCACTCCAAAAATATTTAAATCAAATTTAAATATTAATCCCTCCTATTTATTAAATCAATTTAATAAATAAAGTGCTCTACTCGAACCCCCTTTTAAACAAATTAAATATGTATTTAAATCCTTAAATCCTAATGTCTTTCTATAAACTTCCAAATCCTATCCCCTTACCCTAATCACTTCATAACCCCGCTTAAGGCGTGATTCCTATGCCTCTTAGCCTTAATGGCTTCCCCATTCCCCAAAGTCAACATCCTCATTAATGGCTCTTACAACCCTCTTAATTTAAACCATAAACTCCATAATTGTTCTCCTTATCCCAAGTTTTACTTTTGAGCCTAACCCTAACCTTCCCCTTACCCCTAACCTTACCCCTGACCTTACCTCTAACTCTAACCCTTGTTCCTAACCCAAGGCCTTGGCCAAAATCCTATAAATAGCCCCCATTCCATGAGAAAAAGGAAATCACTATTTCATCTCATGCATTGTTAGCATGTCCATTTCATTCTATCTTTTAGCATTTTAGCATATCATTTCATTGTTTCTTTATCTTAGCCAATCCTAAATCACATAGTATACTAATTAATGGTTAATGAATCTTGTCTTTCAATGCATTTTCATAGTTTAAGCACTCTTTGAACCCATTTTGGTTTCATGTTAGTTCCTCATACTAGCCTCTTGTAGCCATTTTAGGTTTCTTTGAGCCCTCATTCTACATTTGGGGATCATCATACTTTTTTTAGGAGAGCACATCCACATTCTCCCAAAAGATAAAATCAAACGGGGCTTGGATTCTCCCGTTTTGGCTCAATCAGAGGTGGTGTAGCTTGAGAATCTTTTTTTGAGCTTATATGTTAGATTAGCATTTATATCACTAATGTTTGCCTATCTAACCTTGCTCCCAATAGGGTAGAATAGAGTTCGCAATTCCACAGTTAGTATATATTTAATTTCTCAAAGATGAAGTGGGTTTGGTGAAGATACTCAATAGAATGTTAGCATGATCCTATGTTTGATGTCTTTACCATGGTACCTAAATTATAGGTATAAGTCCTAAGTGGGTAAGGCCTATGATGGAAGAGATATCTTCATCTAGAGTCTCCTATTTTCTATTATAGGCCTTATTTTGATTGAGATTGTTTTTTTTATGAGTAGTCTCATTTCTATTAAAAAAATATAAACATTACATATTCACAAAAAAGGGGTCATGGGATACAAGATCACCCTGTGAGAGTTCACATGGTGCAAGCCTTTTAGATTGTTTTTGTAAGGTATAGTCATGAAAAAATTGGATTAATATCGCTAGGGGATCTTATGTAGTGGCTTGGGGGTTTATGTGTTATATCTTTAAGGATCTAGAATATATCTTGGTATATTATTACTCTCATTTAAGGCTCGATCCTTGAAACATCTCTCCTTTCATTGATTTAGTTGTAGGCTTTTGTATGGATAATATTTATAGTCTTAGTACTAGTGGAAAGACTTATGGATTTAATTAAAATACATAATGTCCTTTTTAACAACATGACTTTCAGATATGAGTATGATTTACTTATAGATATCTAGTTAGACTAGGAATTAATTTGAATGTAACAAATAGTAAAGATGAATAGGATTGTAATGAGTCTGTTAATATAAAGTGGAGTAAATTTACATGCTTAATCATTCTCTCAGTGTGAGTGACTTCATCCATAGCCAAGTGTTCATTTTGTTTAGAGTGAGGAATGTGGGTAAGAATTAAATTTAATTAAGAACTATTATTATTATACTAATCTAAGGAGATTTTGAAGAAAATAAGACTAACTTATTCTTGGGAATGGATATGAGTTAAATCTTTATATCTGTAGATTTTCCTTTGATGTTTTCAATAGAGATATAGTAATTCCATTTAGAGTTTAATACTGATGAGTTTAGTTTCATATGAAGATTTATGGAGTACTAACCCCTAACTTCTTAGATTTGTGGTAGCTTGTTTTTTGTTTGTCCTTGATCTTTTTAGGAGCAGATGATGTATGTTTGGATCAAAGATAAAATATCTTCATTGAGATTTTATGGCCCTAAAGTAGCTTTGGGACATCAAATTGGATGGAGCTACGACTCAGATAGATTCCTTGTAGATCTCATTTTCTTTAGTATCATTGGTTATTGTATTATAATGAAACAAGTCAATGTTATAAACTGTGATATTATTTTCTTTGGTTAGGACACTTGTCCTAACACGGTTGTATTTCTGGACTACAAGATCTTGGGCTAGACTGGAGGTTTTCTTCTCTATTCTTTCCTACTAGTGCCTGGACTGAATGGAGACTTTGTATTTAATATTTTATTAATAAAATCTTATGGCTACAACCGTTTTCCTAAAAAAATTATATATATATATATATATATATATATATATATATATATATATATATATATATATATATATATATATATATCATATTATGAAAGTAATTGGAAAAAATTGAATGTATTGAATTAATGATCAAGTGATCATTTATAGATTACAAAGAGATGATGTTTTTATTATGAAACAATCATAGAACTAGGAACTATCTAATATTTATAGAATCTACAATGTTGGCCATTAAATAAGGAAAAATAAAGATATCATAAAGATATTATTCTAATAATTTTGACATTACATTTTTTTACATTTCCATGTAATAATAACATTAAGTGTTAGATTGATCATGCAACTGGTTTCTACTGCTACTTTTTTTATTTTGATCAATGGTTCTGCTTCTCATTTCTTTAAATCCTCTAGGAGTCTAAGACAAGGGGATCCTCTGTCTCCTATATTGTTTGTGATTATGGTAGAATGCATGATAAGATATTTCTCTCACATGGTGAAAAATGGGTCTTTCAAAGGGCTATTGGCATAATAGTCAACGATCCCCTCAGGATTTGTGACATGGCATAACCACCTCCTATGTCTTCTATAAGTCTAGTAGTTGTATCAGGGATTAACATGTTGATCTTTTGGTGCAATGACAACCACTACTTGTAACAACTGGTATTAGATCTTGGTCACAGGTTTGAATCCCCTCAGGTAACACTAAGGGGGAGATTGTTGGCATAATGGTCAGCACTCCCCTCGGGGTTCGTAACATGGCTTAACTACCTCTTGTGTCTTTTATAAGTCTAGTAGTTGTATCAGGCATTAACATGTCAATCTTTTGGTGCAACAAAAACCACTACTTGTAACAAGGGCTTCACCCTTCGTCCTTTCCTCGGGTCTAATCTCACAAATAGTTTCTTGATGACTCAATTATCATGGGGGAGGCTTCCATTAAAGAAGCTAAGATTATAAAGGATATTTTAAATAAGTATGGCCTTTCCATTGGTCAGCTAATTAATTGGGCCAAAAGTAGTGTTTATTTTATAAACACTCATGATTAAAGAAAATTGTGAATTAGTAAGATTCAGGGATTCTAGATGGCCTCTATGCCTGCTACTTATTTGGGACTCCCCCTTTGCATCAACCCCTTGGACTCCTTCTAGAGCTCTATAGTGGACAAGTTTAATAATAAGCTAGTGGGATGGTAAGGCACTCTCCTAAGCCAAGTTGGTAAGGTCCAGCTCCTCAAGGCTTCTTTACAAAGTATTCTTGTATATGCTCTTAGATTATTTAGAATTATAGGTAAATATGTTCATGCTATTGAAAAGATTCAAAAAAAATTCCTATGAACACATGCTGAGGAAAAAAAGAGAACGTCTCTTATTGCATGGGATAAAGTGTGCAAACCAAAAAATAAGGGTGGTTTGGGTCTCAGGAGGATTAGATTGATGAACACAACTTTACTTTAAAAATAGATATGGAGAACTTACCACTCTAATTGGAATCAAATTTGGCAAAATAAATACTCTATAAATTTCCCTACTTTTGAAAGTTTTTTTTTTTTTATGCTATCCCCAATGATTCACACATTTGGAAGAATATAGCTAACAATAGAAACTTGATGATCAAGGGTCTTCAATGGAAGGTTGGGAATGGTAAGAACACTAGGTTTGGGGAAGATCACTAGATTAATGATGATCCTCTTATCAATCATCATGAATGGGGTCCTTTTTCTTTAAAATGCAAAATAAAAGTTTGGTAATTATGTTGTTGATTACTAGGATAAGGACAAATGGAGGGACACTAAAGATATAAGCCCTAATTTGAGACATCTTAAAAAGATTCTATTTTCCATGATCCTTAATGAGGAAGATGATACTCTAATATGGAAGATGAATTCTAAAGGTATCATCACTACTTCTTCCATCATCAACATGATTTCTAGCACTCATGAAGAGTCTCCCTGGTGGTCTAATATTTGGATTAAGGGTCTTACTCATAAGATCAATATGTTCTGCTGGATATTAATGTAGAATAAAGTTATTACTATTGATAACCTAAAGTGCAGAGGCTTTAGTATCCCTAATCAAATCTCTCTTTGTTGCTAGGAGGAAGAGATAGTGGAGCATTTATTTATTCACTCTCCTTTATATGTCTCTTTGTGGTCCAAAATGTTAGAGTTGCTTCAGATTGTCTAGGTTTTCCCTAAGGACATGCATAGCTTTTATTCCTCTTGGCATCCCCCCTCAAAAAATCTTGTTATTACTAATCACTAGAGATTTTCTATGCCACATTTGATGTGGGGATTATGGAAGGAGTAGAATGATAGAATTTTTAGAGATAAGAATTCTCCAATTCAAGTTGTTTTCCAAAGTATTTAAAGAGCTATTCATGAGAATATTCAAATCCTGGGTGATTATACTTTGCCTATTAATAAAGTTGATGTGGATATTCTTCAAAACTAGAAAATACATGGTAGAAATAAGGAGAATAATAACATCATCAATGGGTAAGAAGCTATATGGAAAGTTCCCCATAAGGGATGGATGAAAATCAACTTTAACAGGGCCTCTAAAGATAACCTTGGACCTGCTAGTTGTGGTGCTATTCTTAAGGATGAGGAAGGTAAATGTAAAGAGATTATTATTGTCCCTCTTGGAATACAAACTAATCACATGGAGGAAGTCATGGTGGCATTCCATGGTCTTCTCCTAGCCAAGAAATAGAATTACAAAAATTTATGGGTGGAGGAGGATTCTAAAAATATTATAAATTGTCTCAGAAAAAATTATAACCCCTCATGGACTATCAGTAATATTATTAAAGCCTCGTGGGATATTATTGCCAAATTTGATAGGTGCACTATTACCCATGGTTACAAGGAAATAAATGGTGTGGTTGATTGGGCTTCCAACATGGTTGTGACGAGTGATGATGTTAGGAATTAGAGAAAAGAAGACAACCTGGCATATGATGTCAAATCATTACTCTTTAGGGATAAAATACAAAGTATGCAATGTGTCAGAATTAGATCAAAATAATGAAATGTGACATGACAAAGGGCATAAACAATCATTATTTTTAAAAAGAAATTGTAATAAGAAGTGTTGTGTCATTATTATCTCGCATGTTTTTCTGGCTGAATTGATCTTTATTTCTTTTGGTGGGCATTTTTTTGTATTACCAGTTCTTGCACATTTACTAGGTATCTAAAGAGAGGAAAAAACTTGAGCAAAGTAATTGGAAGAGAAACATGGGTAGAAATAGAAAGAGGATGGACCTGATTTCCTACAAAGATTGTAGGAACAAGGATGAGATCTAGGACATTCTTAAGGGGGGAGGTCTTTCTATGTTTATGGAAAGGTTGCGTGGTAGGGATTATGTTATAACCAAGTTTTTCCTTAATCACTGGAAGAAGGGAAGCTTAACAATGGGGGACCAAACTATTAAGATTGATGATTCCCTAATGTTAGAGATTACAGGTATGCTGAGTGAGGGAAGTGTGTTTGACAAAGATAGGAAGATGACAAAAGGTGTCGTCAAATGTTTCCCCAATATGGACAAGGAGAGGAAGAAACTGGTAAAGTTTGCTAACACTTATTTCTCTCCTGAAAATATCTATAATTAATGGAGAATTTTTTTTTTTCTGTTACGAGCTATATTGCATTAGATGGTAGATACACTAGGTCTTATGGTTACTATGTCATCCTTCTTAGTCATTTCCTCTATGGGGAAAAAATCTGTCTACCTCATTATTTACTTTGTTCTATGAATGCAACTGTGAAAGATAATTTAAGGAAACATCCCCAAGGGGATTATGCTTTGCACCAGGGTTTGATGGTGCTCATTTATGACCATTTGAAAGCCAAGAAAAATGTTCACTCTTTATCTCTGAATTCTTAGCCGGAGGATTATGAAACTGATGAGGAATTTTCTAAGGGTTTGAATTTGAAGAGTGATTCCATGTTTGAGACTAAATCCTCCTCTGAAGATAGAAAAGGGAAACAAAAAATATCTTCTAACAAAAAGACCAAGGCTTCCACCTTGAAAAAGAATGCTAAGCCTAGGAGGAAAAAGGCCTTCATTGTTGAGGATTCCTCTTCTAAGGAGGAAGAAGTTGGTGTTTCTGATTTAGACAAGGGTGAGTAGAGTAAGGCCAGAAAGAAAGCTCACATTCCTCAAAAAGAAAAATAATTCTAATAATACTCCTACTCAAGAGGAAAATGTCATTGAAATGGAGGAGGTTGATAGGGTTTTTAAGATTTTTAGTGGGCAGGATGAAGATAATGTTAAACATAAAGAGGTTCAGATGAAGGATGAGAGGATTTAGGATAATATTCCCATCTCGGTGGATAAATTGGGGGTATGAAGTTTCACCAAAACCATTGAGGGGATCATTAATGGCAATATGCATATCAAGGATGAGAAGAAGGACCATCGGGGATAACTTTAAGAAACCCTCTTTTAGGAAAAAGTGTAAAATCCTGGTGAATCGTACATTATTTTAGGGGGGAATTTGTTTTAATGAAGGCAATTTTTTTTTCAAATCCATGATTTTTTCCCCGCCGAATGAAAATTTCATAAATTGTTGGTGAATAATTTTCTTTTGAAGTAAAAAATTATAATATATGAGGTGAATAATTTTCTTTTGAAGTAAAAAATTATAATATATGAGGCGAATGATATTCTTTTGAAGGGTAAAAAAATAATTGTATTAGAAAATTTTATGTACCATTTAAAAATTTATTTATTTTATTAGATTATCGTTCATTAATTATGGCAAAAAAATATATTTTATTGGTGATTTTCAAAAGATGGGACATAACATGGACATGTAACCTAACCTAATGTATACCTAACATACATACATTATTTTATAATGTTAAATGTATTATTTGAGACCGTCTGATGATCCAAGATCAATGACTGAAGTTTAATTTCAGCCCCAATTTCTTGAAGGAAACAGAGTTGTCGAGGAAGTCACCAGAATGTTGACATGTATCAAATAAGGGTAACTTGTTTGTAGACTACAGTGTATACATGCTAGTATCAATAATCATGGTCCTATTACTATAGTGCAACTTGTAACCTCTTAGCTTAGTAAGGAATAAATGTCTTGTCAGTGACAAGCGACATTTTTTAACTTGTCACGCACCTCTTCCAAATTTGTATAGACGATATAACCAATATCTGATATTTTTTGCATTTATGGGAAAGATTTACCGCTAGATATGAAAGATTAAGGAAAAAAAATTAATTTCTCACACACATGCATTTAGAGGAAAGATTTACATGAAAGATTTAGAGGCATGTTAATGACAATGGATTTAATACCATTAAAGAAAGAATAATTTATTGCTAAGTAACGATCAAGGATTTAAGGCCTATTTATAGACGATCTAGATTCTTTATTCCTAGATTCATCTTTGCTAGATAAATTGTTTGTTTAGGTCATTAGTCTGCAATTGCACTCTACAAATAATTTGTTTTTAAGGTTTCTAAAGTTTTAGATGGACACTCCAATTAGGCTTAGATGCACATATGACAAGCCCCAGAAAGCCTTTCTGGGTTCCTTTTCAGATGAAATCTTAGAATCAATTTGTTAGGAGGGTGGGCCTTTCATAATAGAGGCTGTTAAAATGGTGTTGGGCAGAGAGTTTCTACACAATGAAGATAGGCACTGGGTCAACATAGACATTACGTCTCATTTTTTGGCATCTCTTCTTGACATCAGAGGAGAGAATGTGGACATGTTAATGCTGCTAAGGAGGGTTTTTAAAGAAGAATACCTGGAGGATAACGTTAATGTTGTCATGTTCACAAAAATAGGGGTGGGGATCCCTTGGGTAAGTGAAATACCCAAGCTTCCCCTCCTAGGCCAAAATGTGGCCATGCAACCTTTTCTTTTGGGCCTGAATGTTGGGCAGTATAAGTACCATAGGAAATGAGCCCTGATTGCTAGGGATTTTCTCCGAAAGTGGTTTATGCTTGATGAAGAGGAGGCTTTGGTGGGGCAATACGAGTGGCTTGATGAATTCTTGCAGTTAATCCTCTCTATAGAATTCTACTTAGATGGAGCCAAAGGGCAAAATCAATAGTGGACTACTAGTAGGTTTTTTTTATAAAAACATACCTCATTTTTGGGTTTTTTTTGTTTATAGTAGGTTTCTCTTTGTACTAAAAGTGGACAATGTAATTATAATTTTATGAAAAAAAATAATGAAAATTTCGCAAGCTTTAGCTTATTTCAATTTGTACAAAAAATGGTTCTTAGACTTCTCTGTCACTGTGATTGCAATATTTTAATTTGTTGTTTTATCTATGTATTAGACATGTATGATGTAACTTGTAAGTATGTTTCAGTAGAAATAAGGAAACGTTCAAATGATGCTGATGGTATTTCCATTTTTAAATCTGAATATTTAAAATGTATCATAGTTGTACATTGTAGACAGTTGTAGTTAATAAAAGAAATGTCTTATCATGGGTAATGTTACCTGTCAAAATTCACACGCTCGTACATTTAATATGAAAGATTTATAGAATTTTGAAAGAAAAATGAATTAATAAGGTTAGAGAAAGAATTTATGGTTTTCTAATTATATGTGATTATAATTATCAATGTTAAATTTATAATCAATAAAAAATATCATTTTAACTTTAAGTATACTATATAATCAATTTGAAGGACAAATGAATTAATAAGGTTAGAGAAAGAATTTATGGTTTTCTAATTATAAGGTATGAGAATTATATGTGATTATAATTATCAACGTTAAACTTATAAATTATAATCAATAAAAAATATCATTTTAACTTTAAAACTTAAGTATACTATATAATCAATAAAAAATATTACTTTAACTCATGTTTGGGAGACCTAGCGAGTCAGTGACCACATAAATATCATAATCTCTAAACACTAACCTTAACTCCGGCCTCTGAAATTTATTAGAATGTAATATTACTAAAAAAATAGTGCATTTTGAATTTGATTGGCTAAAATTGTTACTATTCAATTAAATAACTTTAAATGCTATTAACTTATTATCCATAATTAATTAATATTTATAAAGGAAAAAATAACATTATAACATTTAACAATGTCCATTGCAAATAACTACCATTGGATGAGCACAGATCGATGATATACAATGGACTTCGGCATGAAAGGGAAAAGCAACCCCATCTTTTCAAACCCATTCTAGAATCATGACACGTGTCACTAAACACGTAACACATTCCACTTGCAGTCTTGCATGATCTACCAACAATGCCATTTTATGATGACGTGACATGTCTGACTCGTGAGGTGAGTTAGTCATAAGGTGACTAGGTGAGTTAATGGGACCCACGGGGCCACCACACTACTCACCAGATAATGACTAACAATGACATTATGACCATTGGATGATTATAGATCAACGACCCAAGTTGTATTTCAAGATGAACGGGAAAAGAAACCCCATCTTTTCAAACCCGTTCTGGAATCATGACACATGTCACTAAACACACAACACGTTCCACTCATAGTTTTGTATAGTCTACCAACAATGTCATTTGATGATGACATGACATGTATGACTCATGAGGTGAATCATCCGTTAGGTGACTAGGGGATTTAATGGGACCCATGGGGCCACCACACCAGATAGTGACTAACACTGACATTATGACCATTGGATGATTGTAGATCAATGACCAAAGCTATATTTCAGGCTGAAAGGGAAAAGAAAACCCATTTTTGCAAACCCATTTTGGATTCATGATGTGTGTCCACTATCCACTCACACGGTTAGTGACAAGTGTGACAACTGTAGATTGTACAATTTTGGCACTTTAAGTTTCACTTTCCAGTTTCCAATCTAATTTTTTATTTATAAGTATAAGTAGTCTGGAGATTTAAAAAGGGTTACAGTTTCTAAATTTCTAGGTTGAGGATTGAGATCCAAGGAAAGAAAAAAAGTCTCTCAGCTCTCTTCCCAGTCATAGTCTGCAAAAATTGAAACTAAGGGTAATGGGTAACTACTAAAATCCTGAACACCTACGTCCCACATTTTAAATTTTTCAAATCTCTTGATTTACAACTTTACTATTTATATTATATAAAAAAAATTATCCTATTAGGGTTTAATTTTGAATCACCCTTGTAAATTGTAGGCTTGTAGCTGTGTATAAATATTTGAATTTTCCTACGAGTAAATAGTGATACCAGTTACCAACTTACCACAATGGGCAAAACAAATATCAAGAATAAGACTGAGTAAAAGGCCAAGTTGGATAATAGAATTCCATAATCTGCTTAAAACACTAGGTTTCACTGATTTATTCCATGATATTTATGATCATGTTATTCATGGAAATAAGGGAATAATGGAAATTAGATTTACACTTGAAAACAAGTGGAATGATCCAAATAAGGGCTCAAAATTTTATTCATTTAACCCCATGGTAAATGCAATGGCAAATAAAATTGGACTATGGGTTGGTGGGTCGACACACATGGCATTACCTCAAGTATTACCTTGCCCAGAAATTGTCATGGTCTGCACCAAAAATTATGATGAAAATAGAAAAGCAATTGTGAATAAAAATACTTAGGAGGAAATTTTGTCAATAACCGAGAGTGAATTTTCTAGTCTATTGAACCTAGGGTTTGAACAACAAAACTTAGATGTGCACATTGACCTAGGAAAGTTGGCAGAGGATTATGAAAAATTAGATGCAACACAGAGAGATTCTTATATCAGAGGAATAACAAGCAGTTCTAGTCTGAGTCCAGATCATAAGCCTCCTTATGATTATGAAATTTTTGTGCCATGGGCACAGGAAAAAATTTCCTTGCTAACATTTTGTTTGGGATTGGATAGTAACAAACAAGTGGGTGCCAGCATTCTTGAAATGCTTTTTCATATTTATTTTGAAAAATAACCAGTAAAATATTGTTTTATTGAGCACATTGTTCGTTGCATGCAAGAGCAATTAATAATGATTCAAAGAGGTTCACAGAAGACATTTAGATTCACAACCTACTGGTGCTAGCTTCTCTTAGCAAAGCATCATGCAATATTTTAGACAAACAAGCTTTGCAGTCAGGGCCAAAATCCAATATATGAGTGGAAACCTCAAATAAGGATGATTGATAACAGAAGGAACTGCAACAATTTTGTAGACTTATTTTTGGCACCATTGTACCATAAAATTACAAGCACTCCAATGCCTAGATTTCCTGTTACTTGTAGAAATTGCATTCAACTCGAAAGTCAAATACAATTGGCTGACTCGTACTTAATGGAAGAGTACATTGTGTTAAGGTTTTACAGTTCAGTGGTAGAACCCTACAAACTTCCAATACATGTAACAAAGAGGGTATTTGCATTGGAATATGTATGGTAGATGGAGAGCACAGATGTACTCTTTAATGGTTAGCAAAAGAAAATGATATTTCCTTCCTTGCCTTTCTCCTTTGGAGGGTTCACATTTGAGAGGAGGATTCAAAGTGGTACAAGCCTTTTTTTCAATTTTTTTCTTTGATGTTGACAGTCACTGGTAGTATGATCCACTCAACATAATTGGAACAAAGCTTAGAGAGAATGAGAACTATGCAAGAAAATGTTAACATGAAAGTATGTCATTGATTGAAAATTTTAAAAACATGGAGTCTTGGGACGAGGTCAAAAAAGAGATGGAGAAATATGCTACTGAAAATAATATGTCAATACAGGAATTCTCATCACAAATAATGGCATTACACAAACAGAAAGGAAAAGTGTAGGCCATGACATTGTCCAATTTCTACCAGAAAGCTACTCAACCATCTACAATATCTATTCCAAAAGAGCTAATGAATGAATGTATGGATGATAATTGGACTCATACCAAAATTTTTGATTTTGGGGAAATGAGGAAGAATCTCAGCGAGCCAAAGACCTCTATAGATCTTTATGACGTGGAAGAGGATACAATGTTTAGTGAATTATGGAATAAGGAGCATCTAGCTAAAGCATATCATGGTGATGATGATGACTATGACTAGGATTCTGTGAATCCCACATCCAGTAATGTATATTCCATTAGTAGAGGAGTTGATGTGTCCACAAAACTTCAATATACCAAAGGGGCAGATATTGTAGGAAAAATGGGCTACCTAGGTGTTGGTGGTCTGGGTCCCAGTGGACAAGGGAGTTGGTCTATACTTGACCCACCAGCTCCACCAAAACATGGTGAGAAACCAAGCCTTGGGCTTGGATTTCAATCATCATATTCATCAACTCAGTCAATTTCATTTGTTCCACCTATTCCAAGCACTCAAATTCAATCTAAATCAATTTCCACTCCCATAGCTATGGATATCATGGGTACAACTACAACTAGTGGTCTGAAAAGGACTTACAGATAGACATGAAAATAATGGTTCCTAGAGATCAAGGCAGTGTAAAGAAGAAAAAGGTTATGACAAGTATTAGTACAACAATGGAAATGGTGACTGTGAGTCCAACAATTTCCCAACCTTCAAGATAAAACCCTCAGAATAATCCAAAAACTCCACTTGTAATGGGTCAGGGTGTTGCTAATCTTCATGGTGGAATTAGCAGAACCACATGCAACATAGGTGGAAGCTCGTACACTAGTGCAAGTGCTATTTCACCATTCAAACATTCAATTGTGTTACAAAACCCTAATTTTTGTTACAATGATTTTGTAACTAACTATGAACAATCAAGAAACGGGAATAGACAAAATAGTAAGACAATGAAGATGGAAGTAGTTGTTGTAGCTTGTGATGCAGAACTTGCATCCAATAGGTTATTTCCCACATATGACCCAAATAAAGGTATGATGGAATTCATGGTTGTTATGCCCCTAGCTAGAGATAAAAATCCACCAGAGAGTCAGTTAGATCCATCTCAATTTCAAGTTAGCACCCTCCAAATGGATTTATCCAAAATTAAAAATGTGGACAAGATGAATGTGTCAAAAATGACCAACCAAGTGCTCTACAGTTTAGTGATGAAGTTGGAGAGAGAGAAAGGAAAGCTTCAGGGCATAATAGATAAGTTAAAGGCAGACCTAGAAAATGTAAAGGCAAATGAGAAAGCAATAGAAAAAAGGTGCAAAAAATTAGAGAGAAGGATAAAAAATTCATCCTCTAAAGAAGCAATTGGACAACAAGAACATATGGACACAACTAAAAACTCTAAGGGAAAAATTGGAACAAAGCAAAAAAAAACTTGAGAATGAAAAAGCCTCTTCATTAAGTTTATACAAAAACTTGGAGAATGTAGGGCATGCAAACAATAACTTAAAGAAAGAATTGGAGAATGAGAGGGTAAAAACAAAACAATGGGTAGAGAAAGAAAAATAGTGGGAAGAGAAAGAAGAGAAAATTAAAAAACATAGTGAACACCAGTTCTCAAAAATGAGAGAAGACCTAAAGAAGGCAAATAATATAATTAAAAATTATGAAAACAGCTTGAATGACCATGTAAATAATACAGTCAAGAAAATAAAAAAATTCTTGTGGGGGAAAATAAAGATGTCTGGTGATAGGTTGTGTGATTGGTTTGAACTGAATGAAACTCTTATAGATGTTTTTGGGAAGTTGAAAGAGCACATTGAGAAGAACAAAAAAATTTGTCAGAGAGAGAAAACTACAAAGCAAATTATGCAAGAAATCAACAGAACTAGTGACATGCATTTGGTAAGAAAGGAAATTCAGGACTGCATTAGTGCAACAATAAAGGTGACCTCTGTCTTTCAAAAATGTCAAAAACTAATAGAAGCAGAAGAAACTCTTGCCTTATTCGGGCCAAAGCTCACCAAGATGAATAGTAGAACAACCAAATTGATATCTCTTGGTTTTTCGAGTCCTAGTCCTAATTACTCATCAAAGAATTTCATTTGAAGAGAAGCTTACAAAATAAAGTTGGAGGACACAATGGTGTCTGATTTAGGCAACCTTCCTCGGGACATAACTCATGAAGGTATTACAAAGTGCATCAAAACATTCACAAATTTGAATGTAGTAATGGAAGGAACATTTCTTTCAACTCACTCTTCCAAGTATGGATGGTTGACGAGGTTGCAGGTCATTTACTATAACATCACAAATTTTGCCCTTCCAACTGATGAAGAATGGAGCATACTAAAGAAACTGACAGAATCATCTTGATCTCATCAATCATAGTATGTGAAAGTACTTTCAGTTTCAATCATTTCTATATCTTTAGTATATATCTTTGATATTATCCTAAATACTAGAATTGAGTTTAAAGTAACAAGTTTGAACTTTTTTTTTTGAACAGGATCAATGTTGCAGTCTTACAGATGCTATTGCCAATGCTAATTTACTAAACCAGCCTATCAAATGTAGAAATGTACACCTAAAGTTGTAGAGATTTTGTAGACTTGTAGTTGTCTTACTGATTTAGATTTTGAGACTTCACATTAGGCAAATCGACCTGAAGCTATTGTTGCTCCCTTGTTTCTATAAAAGGGAATCCAGGGTCATTGGCTTAGGGTAATGAAATTGAAATTAGGCAATGTGCCAAATTGCCAATGGGTATCGATTCATTGACTTTTGTTAATAGAATCACATAGTTGTGTTCTTACTAGTATTAATGAATGAATTGTTACATTGTATCATATTTGTAATTAAATTAATGAGAATCATTATTTCTAAGAATTGTAACATATGAATTGCTATGTTGTCAAAACAAATAATGAAAAATCTACAAGAATTGTACCATATGAGCTGAATAATGCAAATGAAAACCATTATTGATTGTGGAATTGAATCTTGAATCTTGATGACATTATCAACCACATTCATGTTTTTGACATTAGAATATGCTATTATGCATGATTGATAATGAGATATAGAAACTAACAGTAGACTTCAAGAAAAATTTTAATAAATACCTAGGACTTGCTACTTCTACAACAGTTCAACTTCAAGCTACCACATCATATCATTATTGAGATCATCAGATTCATCGCCATCAACTTCATAGCTTCATTGGTTCTTCGATATGTTTTCTTCACTCTCCATACCTCTGCTTAACTAATGTTCACCGCTAGTAGTACCAGTACATGAGTCAATGACATCACTATCTCTAGCATTCCCAGTCCCACTTTGGTTTGAAATGTTGCCCAACCCTCTTCTCTGACATTTCTTCCTCCACAATTTTAGTGCCCTTTCGTAAGGAAAAGTATTGACCTCATACCTAGATGTATAGAGCCTCAAGAAATTCTCCAGATTCTTGTCTAGTTTGTTTCTTATCTTTGACTTTAGGAATCCCAAAGCACTAAAAACTCTCTCATCCTCCACTGACCCCAATATCATGGTCAGACATAAATCAGAAATCTTGAAATATTCTAATATTGAATCAATCAACATTTCGCTCTTAGCTAGATTTTTCCAAAGCCTTGATACTGATCCATCTTCGTGAGGGTTCTGCATAATATTATATTGTTCCCTCATTGTTATTGAAAAATGATCTGATTTCTCTCTCAAATGATTTGCATCTAAAATTCCATTTAGAGTTACTCCATTTAACACTTCATTTTTGCAAAAATGATCTATCAAAGTTAGTAGCTTAGTTTTAAAATATTTTAGACTATTCAGACTCCAATATCGAGGAAACATAATAGCCTTTGATTCAAGTAGTTTGACTGGAGGGAATCTTGCTCTAATTTGTGTGAAAAGATCAAAGGCAATGTGCTTCACAGAAGTTGTTATAGACTCAACAATCTTGGTAAAATCTTCCCTTTTAATACTTGATACTCACCTCCTGGGGTTCTTTCCTGGTTCCTCAAACTCGATCCTGGCAAAGTAGTGCATTGGTATATCAACTACGTGAACTTCTACACATAACTCCCCATTTGTACCAATTTTTAAAAAGTTATTAGGATTGTCCAAATCTATGATTTTCAACCAGCTGGCAAATATTACATCATCCACACATAATCGATAGAGATTATTGAGCGTCATGCATGTCAATTTACTCAGCGTAGCATATTCTGCAATATACATAGCTCTTTGTTGGGCCTTTTTCATTAAATTTCTCATTTCCTCAAGCATGGGGAGAACACCTACTAATGTTAAGAGTGTCTCTACATTACTTAACATTTCCAACAACATAGGAAATTTTGGTTTCCCTGCTTCATCACGACTTGAGTTCATTAGACCAAGCAACGATTGATATTCTGAAAAAACTCGATGTGTTGGTCCATCCAAAGAGATCCATCTGGTATCATGATCCTTATGAAGCTTGTTCCCATCAGTTAGTCCTTCGGCAAAGTGGTGTTGAAATTCCCTCAATCATTTCAGACTTCAACAGAAGTATTGGTAGAGCTCTTTGATTAAAAATTCAATTTTTTGTACTAGAGCATGCTTGCTGACAACTCCAAAAGCTAGATTCATTCTGTGGGCCATGCAATGAATGGGAGTAACGTAGGGTGCACAAGAAGATTTTATATTTGTACAAAGACTACCCCTTTGGCCTTGCATTACTGAAGCTCCATCTGCTCCAACACACACCATTGTTTTGGAAATCATCATGTCATTTATACCTCCATATTCAATTAGAGACCTCTTTACCAGTTCAAATAAATTTTCCGTTGTCGTATTATCCTTCATTTTAGCAATAGTTAGTAGATGAGGTTGATGAACAAAATTGTGTATAGTATAAACATGCATGCATACCCAGGAAGTATTGTCTACTGTTGTAACCTCGTCTAAAGACAATGCAATAAAATTTGACTCTTTAATTTTTTCCTTCAGATCCTCTTTTTCAACCTTGGCAAGACAACTTGCCCATTCCCATCCACTATTGACTGACCAGTGACTGTTAGGATAGTTACAAACTTTTAGAAAGTGTAATAAAGCACTCAATGATGGGTAGTCTATAATAGGATGCCCTTTGCTCAAAATATTAAACACAACACTTAACTGAACATCTTTTCCCATTAGTTCTACTTCCAACGCTTTTCCAAAACAAGCTTCAATAGAGCCTTTAACTTCACCAAACTGTGTCTTTGTATTATGCTAAAATTCATATAATTCTGCATTCCTAACATGCTAAGATTCCACCTTTTTTTTCCATCTTATCACTAATTTTTGAACTCCATATATGGTTTTCTTTTCATAAATTTTACCCATATGCTTGTCTATGGTGTCAATTTTTAGCTACAACCTCTTTTCCTTCTTATTTATCTAGCTACAAATCTTACATCTGCATTCTACCGGAGGCTCTACTTCAATTGGATTTTCCACTGGTTTAATGAATGGATACTTTGACACCCATTCTACTTGAAAATTCCTTGAGAGATCCCACATCCAATCATTCTTTGATTTTTATTTTGTTTTCTTCTTCCCTGCACCATCATCTTCTCTGACATTCTCAGTCTCATCCAAGTTGATTATATCGTTATGGATACTCTGGGTATTTAACTAAAAATATTCTTCAAGTTCATCATGATCTAAGATATCAGGTTCGCTGACTTCTTCAATATGTCATGTGTTGGAAACTAAATTGAAACAATTGTTGTATTGTCATTGATGTCAAATCTTAATTGGTAAGAGTGTTGCTACTTAGGAAAGTACTATATCTATTTGAGTGTTGCTAAGGGGCTAAGCAAGGTTGGTAACAATAGCACCTAGGGAAAGGTTGAGTTATCTTGATACTACAAAGTGTACTTGACTATGTTGCACTATGATGAGATAATGTATTGTTTATCTTAGTAAGATTGAAGACTATACTATTAGGCTTAACTGAGCAAAGAATGGAAAAATCATGTTTAAGCCTAGTGATGTTAGTGTCGACCGAGTTAGTATATGCCGAGCAAAATTATAGTGTCGACCAAGCATTAGTAAATTGCTGAGAAAGATAGTGCAAGCCGAGGAAACAGTTTTAGTATTGACCGAGCATTCTACATGAAGACCGAGTGAACAATCACAGTATTGACCGAGCATCAACAATTTTATATTTGAAGAGAATTTAATTTTGGAGCTGACATTGTTGAATTCTTGGATTATGTAAAATGTTTTGACTTTATTTATTGATTTTTTGGAAGCATTAAATGCATTGTAAAATGTTTTATTGTAAATCTTTAAGAGATTTGAGATGATTCTAGAAAAGGAGCCAAAGAACATAAAGCAAGTAGATTCAATGAATCTAACCTAACCCTATGATCTATGAATGAGATTGCACGGAAAAAGATGAGTTAACCTAATTGAGGAAAATATAAGGGACCCTGAACATTTTGATATGAATGTACATGGTGAATAGAGAATGCTGGAAGAGGAAAGTTTTACTGACTGAATAAGAAGAAAAGGCTGAAGGAGAAGTGTGGTGATTGCTTGAAGAAAATTTTGAGTAGATCAGAGATGGAAATGGCAAAGTTTCAAATTCATTAAACCAGCATTAGTGTACAAAATCAGATTTGATATTTGCAAAGTGAGTTGTATATTTTTCAAATAATATTGCTCCTACTTTCTAACCATTGTAAGAGTCAAAATCCTTTTAACAGAGGTTGACCTAACAGTCATATGTTAAATCCTTTCAACAAGGTTGTATTCTAATGGAGTGTATGTAAGTCCTATGACTAGGCTCACTTTTAACAAGGTGATTGAAATCCTTTAATCGAGTCACATTTGATAGTGTGTATTGTAACCTTTGACAGGGTTGGCTTTTTATCGAGCTCACTTTAGAAGAGTGAAAATAATAGTAGCATGTTACAAAGTGGTTTTTCCCAAATTGGGTTTCCACTATAAATCTTAGTGTTTATACTTGTGTGAATGTTTAGATTTGAACATTGCTATGTTTTACAAGTTAATTTATAGCTGGGTAGTGGACTGCATTGTTAGATGTTTCTAGTACTGAATCAATGATGACCGAGTTTGTTTTGGTTTTGGATCTGATTTAAGGATAAATTTATGAGATTTTTTTATACATCAGGACCTGAGAAAAACTAATTCACCCCCCCTCTCTATTGTTCTAAATCATATTAACAATTGGTATCAGAGCTAAGTTGCTTATTATTAGTGTTGATAGATATCAAGTTTAAAGGGGCTTGAAGAAAATGATCAGGATGTATAAGAAGGAGGTACTAAAGCTGAACAAGGAAAATTTCCCTGCATGGCAAAGCTTGATGAGGTTGGATCTAGCTGGTATTGGTGACTCTATAGAGTACTACATTGAGAATAGTTATGTCTCACCTGTCACACCTTTGACTGTCAAAGAAATTAGAGCTAAGCAAGAACATAATCAGGCAATGCTGGAAATTGCATCTACTCTAAGCTATCCAAAATTTGAGGACATTAAGGACTGCACAACTACAAAGGATATGTGGGACACTCTTGCAAGGATCTATGGTGGTGACTTGAATGTGCTGAAAGCAAAGGCCAAGAGTCTTAAAGGTAAGTTTGATGAAATGAGAATGCAAGAAGGTGAAAATGTTATACAATATTGTAGTAGAATAAAAGAAGTTGTGAATGCTATTAGAGGAGCTAATGGGACAATTGATGATGAAACTATAATTGGGAAAGTATTAAAAACCCTATGTCCTATATATGCTATTAAAATCTTAGCTATTCAGGAATCTAGATGTAACTCTGCTAATGTGCTTACTTTGGAAAGTTTGGTTGGTAAGCTGACTACTTTTGAACTCTCTAACTATGATAATTTCACTATTGGAAGCATTGGAAATGTTGAATCTTCTTTTAAGTCACAACTAGTTTTGAACAAGCCAAAGAAAGAAAAAGAAAGATGCATCAGTGAAAGTGAAAGTGACAGTGACACTTCTAATGAAGACCTAGAAGATCTAGAAGCTCTTATGGCTAGAAGAATAACAAGGGGAAAAGGAAAGTATAAAGGTAAACTCCCTATTATATGTTTTGAACGTAATAAATTTGGTCATATAGATGCTAGATGTCCTGACAGGAAGTATAAAGATGATGAAAGGAAAAGCAAACACAAAGATAGAAAAGATGACAGAAGCTACCGATGGAACATAGACTACAAGGGAAAAGGTAAGAAATCTTGTTACATTGCTGAAAAAGAGACTAACATTGATAGTGATGATTTTGAAATTGAGGTAGTTTATGTGGCAATGAAAGATGAATCTGATGAGGATGAGAAAACTGCATTGATATCCTACGTGAACAAGAATGATAAATAGATTATTGATAGTGGTTGTTCACATCACACGACTGGTGACAAAAATAAGTTTGATACCTTACATCATTACAGAGGTAAAAGTGTAAAATTTGGTAATGATGCACCATGTCCTATTAGAGGAAAAGGTTTGATTAAACTAACTAATAAGATATCTTGTGAAAATGCATATTGGGTTGAAGGTCTTAATTACAATTTGTTAAGTGTTGCTCAGCTTAACAAAATTGGTTACTGAGTGGAATTTCATCACAAGCAAGCTAAAATATTTAATGCTACTGGAGAACTAATTGGAAGTGGAGATCAGACTAGAGGTAATTTTTTCTATCTTGACCTATCTGAAGAAACATGTTTGAATGCACAACTTGTTGATATTTTTTTATGGCATAAAAGGTTGTGTCATGTAAACTTTGAAAATCTGGTAGAGATAAGTAAGAAGAAAAAGGTAAGAGGTCTACCTAGATTGAAGAAACCTGAGAATGTGATGTGCAAGGAATGTCAGTTAGGAAAAATGACAAAGTCAAGTTTCAAGAGCAAAACCTTTACTTCTGAAAACATTTTAGATTTGGTGCATACTGACCTTTGTGGACCTATGGGTGTACAAAGTTACTATGGTGCTAGATACTTTATCTCATTTGTTGATGATCATACTAGGATGATGCATGTGATGTTCCTAAAAAAAAAATCTGAAGCTTTTCAATATTTTAAGTGGTATTTCGCTAAGGTTGAAAAGGAGATGGGTGGGAACCTGAAATGTCTTAGATCTGACCGAGGTGGAGAATTTATATCAAATGAATTTAATCTTTTTTGCAATGATAGAGGAATTAAAAGACATATGTCTGCACCTAGAACACCTCCACATAATGGTATAGCAAAAAGGAGAAATAGATCTATCTTGGATTCTGGAACGACATTGATGATTGAAAAGAATGTGGCACAGAAATGTTAGAAAGTAAAGACCACCAAGATAACTGAGAGGGGGCAAGTGAATCAGTTATCTGATAATTAAACCATTTATCAACATTAACTTCAATATCAACTTCAATAGCTTTAAACCATATAATTAATGTAGTAACCAACCATAGAAAGATAATCATACACAATGACACAATAACACAAGATATGTTAACTAGGGAACCTCTTGATCAAAGAGTAAACCCCGATGGGAATGATGCCCACAAAATGATACACTAATATGAAAGTTCCTTGTTAGAGGATGGACCTTGTTAGTAGTCTTATGAAATACATTTAGTACATATGAATCTTTGTTAGGAGATTTTGAATCCATGTTAAAAGATTCTAACCCTATTAGGAGTTATGGAAGACAAAAGGACCCACTGCCCAAACAGCTTCAAGGCAAGATCTATGAACTCACTGTCCAATAGATCTTAGGATTATTCAAAAAAATAATATGAAATATGTTACCTCCTTTACACTATGCCAAAACTACACTCTTTGCTACACAAGATCACAAATCCAGATCTTTGTACTTCGCAAGTCTTCCTTCATCACTGAATTAGCTCTTTTCTTCACTTCATGCATACATTCGCATCACAACTTTCACAACTTCATATTACAACTATTAAAATCCTCTATCTCAACAAGGAAAACATTCCTTCCTTTATACCACATTCAAATAATTACAAATGAGTCAGCATGTAAATACAAAATAATAATTTCAACACGCTATATCAAAATTACATAAAACTGTCAGCTTCCAGATATAATAACTTTCCAATCGTGTGACCTCAAAGTTTTCACTATGAACCATGTCACCACTAATGAGTCTCAAACTTCCCTTTAACTGTGTAGAATCAGATTTCATCCCAGTTAGGAGATATCCTCCTATTACCAAAAACCGCTACACAGGAATACTACCAGAATACTGCTTCCACCAAAATGCTTATAACTTTCATGAATAAATGAATTTATTTTTGTGCTCTTAACCATAGGATAATAAAACAACAAAGAACATACCATCAACTACACATAACTCAATCTACAATATAACATGTGCACAAAACAAAACTATGTCTGCTTCTCTGCTAAACTCCAGAATATCACTGTGTTGACATCAATGACAATCATAGTCATGAATGCAACAACCACTACTATAGAATGACTACCAAAGGCTTCAAAATTCATTCCTAACAATCTCCCCCATTGGAATTGATGGAAACATAGATGAAAAACATCCAATGTTCCAAAAATCCAATCACTGCTGCTCAACTACATTGCTACTCATTATCAATCAAATCTTGTTTCGTTATCCTATTCAATCTCTCCAACAAATGTAGTTCCTCAATGTTTTTCACTGTTTTTCATGATTCTCTCCCCCATTGACATCAATGACAAAAATTCTATCACTACATCAAAAAATAGCTCAATGTCAAAAGACACTATTCAGAAAATACATTCACAAGAGTCCTCAATGACTCAGCTCAGATACACATACTCCCCCATATAGGAAGTACCAACATCCAATCCAAAAAATAGATAGGGCCATAAACCATTGGACGGATGCAACCAATTGCATCATTACTCAAAAGTAGGTTGGGGCATAACCCCAAGCATACCTCTCAGATACTCAAATATATCCTTAGGAAAAGGCTTAGTAAATATATCTGCTATCTACTCCTTTGTGCTTATGTACTTCAGTCTGACTTCTTTATCTACAACTTTCTCTCTTACAACATGATACTTGATCTCTATATGCTTTGTTTTATAATGTAAAACCATATTCTTAGACATACTAACTGTACTTGTATTGTCACAATATATGAAAATAGGCTCATCAAACTTGATTCCAATGTCCATCAACATCTGCTTCATCAAAATTATCTGATTACAATTGTTTGTTGTTGCTACATAGTCTGCTTCTATTGTACTCTATGAGATACAATTCTACTTTTTGCTCAACCAAGAAACTAATCTTCCTCCAAGAAAAAAGGCTCCACCACTAGTGCTTTTCTTATCATCAACGCTGCCTCCCCAATTAGCATTCGTATATGCACATAGGGCAAAATCATCATAATTTTCATACCATAGTCCATAGTCCATTGTGCCTCTAAGATATCTCAATATCCTTTTTACTGCTGCATAATGTGACTCTCTAGGTTCAGCTTGAAATCTTGCTACCATTCCAACTGAATGTTGTATATCTGGTCTAGTGTGTGTCAAGTACTACAATCCACCAATCATAGATCTATATTTCTTTTTCTCAACTTCTAGTGTCTCATCTTTACTAGATAGTTTATGTCTTGTAACCATAGGTGTTCCAACTGGTTTACAATTCTCCATACCAAATATTTTCAACAAATCATTCAAGTACTTTGTATGACTTATAAAGATACCATCTTTGTTTTGTGTTATTTGTAATCCCAAAAAGTATTTCATTTCTCTAATCATACTCATTTCAAATTCTATCTTCATTTCATCAGCAAATTTGTCACTAGCTTCATCTTCTCCTCCAAAAATAATGTCATCAACAAAAATAACCAAAACTAACAATCCATTCTCAATTTCTTTTTTGTATAAGTTACTATCAACTATTCCTTTTGTAAATCCCAATTTTAACAAATACTTATCTAATCTAGCATACCAAGTTCTAGGTGCTTTCTTTAGTCCATACAATGCTTTCTTTAGTTTACATACCATGTCTCCTTCTTGAGTCAAAGGAAAACCTTTAGGCTGCTCAATGTAGACTTCTTCTTCTAATTCACCATTCAGAAATGTTGACTTCACATCCATCTGATACACTTTGAATTTCTTAAATGCTGCATAAGCCACAAATATTCTTACCACTTCAAGTCTTGCCACAGGGGCAAAAGTCTTTTCATAGTCAATTCCTTCTTGCTGTGAGTATCCCTAACATACCAATCTTTCTTTGTTTCTAATTACTTCTCCTTGTTCATTCATCTTGTTCCTGAATACCCATTTAGTTCCAATCACATTTTTGTCTTTAGGTCTAGGGACCAATTCCCATGTCTTGTTCTTTTCAATCTGATCCAATTCTTCTTTCATAGCTTTAATCCAATGTTCATCTTCACAAGATTCATTAGTAGACTTAGGTTCAATTTGAGAAATCAAACATAAATGTACCTTCTTTCTAGTCATAACTCCTTTGTCCAAACTTCCAATAACTTGCTCAACAGGATGATGTCTTGATATATACCTGTTAGGTGTCATAGTCACTGATCTTTCTTCAACTATAGATTCTTCTCTAGATTCTTCTTTGTTTTCATTAGCATGACTTTCATTCAACAATTCACTATCAGTCTCAAAAAATTGTTTAGTAGTTTCAATGTTAGGCTAAGAGTTAGTTCCTTCATCAGATTCATAATCAAGCATTCTTTCTTGAATTTTAAACTTCTCATCAACTTTTACATTTTCACTTTCAACAATAGTTTTAGTTCTCTTATTGTAACATCTATATGCTTTTCTTTTCAAAGAATATCCAAGAAAAATTCCTTCATCACTTCTAGGATCAAACTTTCCTATATCATCATCTCTCTTAATATAACATTTGCTTCCAAAAATTCTAAAATACTTAACTGAGGGTGCATGTCCAAACCACAATTCATAAGGTGTCTTGTCTGTGTCTGCTTTGATTTGTACTTTATTCATTGTATATACTGTTGTATTCACTACTTCTCTCCAAAATGTCTTTGCCAAATCACCTTCAAATAACATAGCTCTAGTTGCTTCAGTCACTGATCTATTCCTTCTTTCTGTAATACCATTTTGTTTAGGTGTTCTAGGGGCTGATAATTGTCTCTTAATACCATTTACTTCACAAAAAATGTTAAACTCTTTAGATGTAAATTCTCCACCTCTATCGGATCTCAAACATTTAATCCTCATTCCTGATTCATTCTCAACTTTATTCTTCATGACCTTAAACTTATCAAATGCTTTAGATTTTTCTTTAAAAAATGCAATCCACATCATTCTTGTAAAATCATCAACAAGAATCATAAAATACCTTTCTCCATAGAATCCTCTAGTCCTAGTAGGACCGCTCAAGTCTGTATGAACAATCTCCAACTTCTTTGTAGATGTGAACTTCTTTCTAGGAAATGGACTCCTTTTTTGCTTAGCCATCACACATTCCTTGCAAATCATACTAGTAGGCTTCATAATCTTAGGTAAATCTCTTACTGCAAATGTAGAACTTACTTTCACAATATTATCAAAGTTTATATGACAAAACCTTCTATGCCATAACCAACTGTCATCAATCTTAGTCATCAAGCATGTCATCTCAGTAGGGTTCAATTGAAATACATTACCTCTGGTTCTAGATCCAGTTCCAATTAAATTTCCATCTTTATCCTTAATCACAAGTTTTCTCAATAAACCAAACTTGATATCCTTTATCCACTAACTGTCCAACACTCAAAAGATTATGTTTCAAATCCATCAACAAAGTAAACATCATCAGTATTAGTCTTTCCATCAAGAGTAATAGATCCTGTACCTTTAATCAAACAAGGTGCATTATTACCAACTCTAACAACTCCTCCATCATAATTGTTAAACTTTATGAATTTTCCTTTATCACCAGTAATATGATGTGAACAACCACTATCTATAATCCAATCAACTTTCTTTTCAACTTGGGAAACTAAGGCTTTTTCTTCTTTAATATCAGATTCAAAATTTTCTTCCTTAATTGTTACAAATCCTATGTCATCAAAGTTATCATTATCATTGTCACTCAAATGTCTTTCAATTCCTTCTTCAATTTCTTCATCATTTGCATAATAACATTCTTTAGATCTTCTAGGCTTAAAATTTTTTCTATACTTCTTAACTCTCTTAGGACACTTAGATACAAAATGACCATATTCTTGACATGTCCAATATTTAAAGATTTTCTTACCATCTGGTTCGCTTTTCACAAGCAAGGCAATACCTTCTTCAATCTTCTTATCTTCATCATATTTGGATCTGCTACTGCTTGCATAATCTCCATTCACACTTGTACTTCTAGACAAAGTAGGTCTGATGCTAAGAGCACTGAATGTTGTCTCCACTCTAGGTAGTTCTCTTGATAATCTCAAATTCATCTCTGCTACTTCCAATCTTCCAAGAAGGGTCTCTATTAAAAAGTTTTGTGTACAAGGTATCACTTGTTCAATCATTTGTGTAGTCTACCTGAATACCGGTGTCAATGTTCTCAAAATCTTTCATATTACTTCATTCTCTATCTTTTCACCTCCACAAGACTTTATTCCTGCAACAATTTCTGACATCCTACTAATATAGCTTCTAACAGATTCATCTTCCATCATTCTTATGTCTTCAAATGCACAAATCTAATTATGTAACCTAGCTTTCTTTACATGTTCATCACCTTCAAAAGTAGAATGTAAAGCTTTCCAAATATCATGAGATTTAGTTAAACCTTTTACCTGACTGTATTCATTCTCTGAAAGTGTTGATAAAGGTGCTTCTCTTGCAAGTATGTTACACATAAATAGATCTACCTCATCTTTAGAACTTGTTTCAAGATTGTCTTCTTCAATTATAGTCCTTTCATTCTTTGTAATCAACCATTAACCTGGTCCTAAACACAAGAGATGTGTCTTCATCTTTTCTTTCCAGCTGTCAAAATTTACTCCATCAAACTTAAGGCTTTCTTTCCTGAAATTTGCCATAGATCTCCTTAAGTTGTTAAACTTCTCTTTCAAGGACCTGCCGCTCTGATACCAATTGTTAGAAGTAAAGACCACCAAGATAATTGAGAGGGGGGGGTGAATCAGTTATCTGATAATTAAACCATTTATCAACATTAAATTCAATATCAACTTCAACAGCTTTAAACCATATAATTAATGCAGTAACCAACCATAGAAAGATAATCATACACAATGACACAATAACACAAGATATGTTAACTAGGGAACCTCTTGATCAAAGAGTAAACCCTAGTGGGAATGATGCCCACAAAATGATACACTAATATGAAAGTTCCTTATTAGAGGATGGACCCTATTAGGAGTCTTATGAAATACATTCAGTACATATGAATCTTTGTTAGGAGATTTTGAATCCCTATTAAAAGATTCTAACCCTGTTAGAAGTAATGGAAGACAGAAGGACCCACTGGCCAAACAACTTCAAGGCAAGATCTTTGAACTCATTGTCCAACATATCTTAGGATTATTCAATAGAATAATATGAAATATGTTACCTCCTTCACACTGTTCCAAAACCACACTCTCTGCTACACAAGATCACAAATCGAGATCTTTGTACTTCGCAAGTCTTCATCATTGAATTAGCTCTTTTCTTCACTTCATGCATACATTCGCATCACAACTTTCACAACTTCATATTACAACTATTAAAATCCTCTATCTCAACAAGGAAAACATTCCTTCCTTTAAACCACACTCAAATAATTACAAATGAGTCAGCATGTAAATACAAAATAATAATTTCAACACGCTACATCAAAATTACATAAAACTGTCAGCTTCCAAATACAATAACTTTCCAATCATGTGACCTCAAAGTTTGTGCTATGAACCACATCACCACTAATGAGTCTAAAAATTCCCTTTAACTACATGGAATCAAATTCCATCCTGGTTAGGAGATATCCTTCGATTACCAAAAATTGCTACACAGGAATACTACCAGAATACTGCTTCCACAAAAGTGCTTATAACTTTCATGAATAAATGAATTTATTTTTGTGCTCTTAACCATAGGATGATAACACAAAAAATAACATACCATAAACTACACATAACTTGATCTACAATATAACATGTGTGCAAAACAAAACTATGCCTGCTTCTCTGCAAAACTCTAGAATATCACTGTGTTGACATCAATGACAATCATAGTCATGAATGCAAAAACCACTGCTATAGAATGACTGCCAAAGGCTTCAGCATTCATTCCTAACAAGAAATATTGGAAAGAAGCTATAAGCACTATTTTCTACACTCTTAACCAGGTACAGATCAAGAAAGAAAGAAATGAAGCTGATAGTAAAAGAGAACCAGAAGATTATAGAACATTGTGATATGAATGTACATGGTGAACAAAGAATGTTGGAAGAGGAAAGTTTTATTGACTGAATAAGTAGAAAAGGCTGAAGGGGAAGTGTGGTGATTACTTGAAGAAAAGTTTCGAGTAGATCAAAGATGGAAATGGAAAAGTTTCAAAGTCAGTAAACTAGCATTAGTATATGGAATCGGATCTGATATTTGCAAAGTGAGTTGTATATTTTTCAGATAATACTACTGCTACTTTATAACCATTGTAACAGTCAAAATCCTTTTAACAGAGGTTGACCTAATAGTCATATGTTAAATCCTTTGAACAAGGTTTCATTCTAATGGAGTATATGTAAGTCCTATGACTAGGCTCACTTTTAACACGGTGATTGAAATCCTTTAACCGGGTCACATTTGATAGTGTGTATTGTAACCTTTGATAGGGTTGGATTTTTACCGAGCTCACTTCAGAAGAGTGAAAATAATAGTAGCATGTTACAAAGTGGTTTTTCCCAAATTGGGTTTCCACTATAAATCTTAGTGTTTATACTTGTGTGAATGTTTAGATCTGAACATTGCTATGTTTTACAAGTTAATTTATAGCTGGGTAGTGGACTGCATTGTTAGATGTTTCTAGTATTGAATCAATGATTATTGAGTTTTTTTTGGTTTTGGATTTGATTTAAGGATAAGTTTATGAGATTGTTTTATACATTAGCACCTGAGAACAACTAATTCACCCCCCCTCTCTATTGTTCTAAATCATATTAACAATTGGTATCAGAGCTAAGTTGCTTATTATTAATGTTGACAAATATCAAGTTTAAAGGGGCTTGCAGCAAATGATCAGGATGTATAAGAAGGAGGTACAGAAGCTAAACAAGGAAAATTTCCCTGCATGGGAAAGCTTGATGAAGCTGCATCTGACCGATATTGGTGACTCTACAAAGTACTACATTGAGAACAATTATGTCTCACCTGTCGCACCTTCGACTGCCGAAGAAATGAGAGCTAAGCAAGAACATAATCAAGCAATGCTAGAAATTGCATCAGCCCTAAGCTATCCAGAATTTGAGGACATTAAAGACTACACAAATGCAAAGGATATGTGGGACACTCTTGCAAGGATCTATGGTGGTGACTTTAATGTGCTGAAAGCAAAGGCCAAGAGTCTTAGAGGTAAGTTTGATGAAATGAGAATGCAAAAAGGTGAAAACATTGCACAATATTGTAGTAGAATAAAAGAAGTTGTGAATGCTATTAGAGGATCTAATGGGACAATTGATGATGAAACTATAATTGGGAAAGTATTAAGAACCCTACATCCTATATATGCTATTAAAATCTTAGCTATTCAGGAATCTAGATGTAACTCTGCTAATGTGCTTACTTTGGAAAGTTTGGTTGGTAAGCTGATTGCTTCTGAACTCTCTAACTATGATAATTTCACTATTGGAAGCATTGGAAATGTTGAATCTTCTTTTAAGTCACAGCTAGTTCTGAACAAGCCAAAGAAAGATGCATCAATGAAAGTGAAAGTGATAGTGACACTTCTGATGAAGACCTAGAAGATCTAGAAGCTCTTATGGCTAGAAGACTAAGAAGGGGAAAAGGAAAGTATAAAGGTAAACTCCCTATTATATGTTTTGCATGTAATAAAGTTGGTCATATAGATGCTAGATGTCCTGAAAGGAAGTATAAAGATGATGAAAGGAAAAGAAAACACAAAGACAGAAAAGATGAGAGAAGCTACCGATGGAACATAGACTACAAGGGAAAAGGTAAGAAATCTTGTTACATTGCTGAAAAAGAGACTGACACTGATAGTGATGATTTTGAAATTGAGGTAGTTTATGTGGCAATGAAAGATGAATCTGATGAGGATGAGAAAAATACATTGATATCCTATGTGAACAAGAATGATAAATGGATTATTGATAGTGGTTGTTCACATCACATGACTGGTGACAAAAATAAGTTTGAGACATTACATCATTACAGAGGTAAAAGTGTAAAATTTGGTAATGATGCACCATGTCCTGTTAGAGGAAAATGTTTGATTAAACTAACTGATAAGATATCTTGTGAAAATGCATATTGGGTTGAAGGTCTTAATTACAATTTGTTAAGTGTTTCTCAACTTAACAAAACTGGTTACCGAGTGGAATTTCATCAAAAGCAAGCTAAAATATTTAATGCTACTGGAGAACTGATTGGAAGTAGAGATCAGACTAGAGGTAATTTGTTCTATCTTGACCTATCTGAAGAAACATGTTTGATTGCACACCTTGATGATATTTGGTTATGGCATAAAAGGCTATGTCATGTAAACTTTGACAATCTGGTAGAGATAAGTAAGAAGAAAAAGGTAAGAGGTCTACCTAGATTGAAGAAACCTAAGAATGTGATGTGTAAGGAATGCCAGTTAGGAAGAATGAAAAAGTCAAGTTTCAAGAGCAAAACCTTTACTTCTAAAAATATTTTAGATTCGGTTCATACTGACCTTTGTGGACCTATGGGTGTACAAAGCTACTGTGGTCCTAGATACTTTATCTCATTTGTTGATGATCATACTACGATGATGCATGTGATGTTCCGAAAAGAAAAATCTGAAGCTTTTCAATATTTTAAGTGGTATTTGGCTAAGGTTGAAAAGGAGATAGGTAGGAACCTGAAATGTCTTAGATCTAACCGAGGTGGAGAATTTACATCAAATGAATTTAATCTATTTTGTAATGATAGAGGAATTAAAAGACAGATGTCTGCACCTAGAACACCTCCACAGAATGGTATAGTAGAAAGGAGAAACAGATCTATCTTGGATTGTGGAAGGACATTAATGATTGAAAAGAATGTGGCACATAAATATTGGAAAGAATCTATAAGCATTGTTGTCTACACTCTTAATTGGGTACAGATCAAGAAAGAAAGAAATGAAGCTGATAGTAAAAGAGAACCAGAAGATTATAGATCTTTTGTGTACATTGAAGAAGAAGAAGAGGCAAGTAACAGACTTGCCCCTGATGTTGAGTCTCGGGTAAGCAATGTTGAGTGACAGACTGAAGCTACTGAGCATCAGGAAAATAGTGCTAAGAGAGAACAAGAACAGGCAGAGCTACAAGAAAATTTTGTTGAGTATCAAGAAGAGGTTTCCGAGCATTCTAAAGTTGAATCTAACAATCTTATTGAGGAACATGATGAAATAAAGGAGAGAACAAATGAACCTGTTTTGGCAAAATATGTGAGAAGACATCATAAGCCTGAATAGATAATTGGAGACAAAGATATTGGAATCCAGACCAAAAGTAAGACTAAGGATCCAACATGTCTATTATGTGAATTTGAACCAAAGAGAAGCATTGGAGAATGAAGATTGGATACAAGAAATGAATGAAGAAATTGACCAGATTGAGAAGAATGATACTTGGACTCTGGTGCCGAGACCTGAAAACAAGAATGTTATAGGAACAAAGTGGGTATTTCGAAATAAGATGATTGAAAATGGTGAAATCACTAGGAACAAAGCTAGGCTGGTATGCAAAGGCTACGCACAAGAAGAAGGAATAGATTATGGGGAGACATTTGCCCCTATAGCTAGATTGGAAGGAGTAAGAACTCTACTTGCATATGCTGCTTATAAAGATTTCAAGGTATATCAAATGGATGTCAAGTCTGCATTTTTGAATGGTATACTAGAAGAAGAAGTTTACATAGAACAACCAAAAGGTTTTATTGATCCAAACAGAAGACATGTGGTGTGCAAACTGAACAAAGCATTATATGGATTGAAGCAAGCACCTAGAGCATGGTATGAGAGGTTGCACAACTACTTGATACAGATTGGATTTTCAAGAACAAATGACACAAGCAATCTGTACATGAAGGATGAAGAAGGTAAAGGTATCTTGTTGGCAAAAAATTTTGTTGATGACATTATTTTTGGTGGACAAGATGCATTATGTAAAAGTTTCTCAAATGAAATGCAAACTAAATTTGAAATGAGTATGTTTGGTGAAATCAAATTCTTTGTTGGTTTAAAAGTATATCAGAAGAAGAATGGAATTTTCATTATATAGTCTAAGTATGTTAATGAAATACTAAAAAATTTTGGGATGGAAGATGCTAAACCAGTGGGAACTCCTATGGTTACTGGACAAAAGTTATCTAAGAATGATGATGCTGCACATAGAAGACCATATATTGCATTAGCTATTGGTATTATGGCAAGATTCTCTGTCAATCCTAAGGAAACACATATGATGGCCATGAAAAGAATTATGAGATACTTGAAAGGAACTGCTAACTATGGTCTATATTATAAGAAGGATGACAAATTTGAACTCTGAGTTTATACAGATATTGATTGGGTAGGAAATGTTGATGACAGAAAGAGTACAAGTGGTGGAGCTTTCTTTCTTGGATAAAGATTAGTCTCCAGGACAAGCAAGAAAAAAAATTGCATTTCCTAATCTATTGCCGAGGCCGAGTATGTTATTGCTGCAGTGAACTGTTCAAACTTGGTATGGATAAAACAATTGTTGATAAAACTATGGAATGAATGTGATTGTAATGTGAAAGACTTAGAGAAAAGGTAAATAGATGACTAAAAGATCATTCATTTGATCTTCCTCAATCACAGAGAAATCAAATGATATAAATACCTTGATATATTAGAACATGAATATACAAACCAAAAGATTCATTAACTTTGAAAGATAATGCAGAACTGCATTCAAAATATAAGGTAAATGACCACATGATCAATTTCAATTGGAAACATACATATTTAAATCACAGGGTCTAATATATATATATATATATATATATATATATATATATATATATATATATATATATATATATATATATATATATATATATATATATATATATATATATATATATATATATATATATATATATATATATATATATATATATATATATATATATATATATATATATATATATATATATATATATATATATATACCTCCTTTCTCTGTTACATTTAGTACCAAATAATTCTCCTTCCCCGTAACCATATGACTCCTAGAAAACAAGAGTCTTTCTTCTTGAAAATATTCCAGATAAATAATCATCCCCGTGACTTTTTGGTTTTTCCCTTCATAACTGAATCTTGGAATTATATTTTCTCTTCCCCCTTATATTCTTAGAAGATGATATACTTATTAATTTTCAAGTTTATAAGGGTATATCTTCACATATTAAATGATGTTTGAACAAGTGATATTTAAATATGTTAAATCACAATAAGAATATTCCTTATATTGGGTGGATTGAAAAATACTTTTGGCAGTAAAATTGGGTCTTGTTTTAGGGGGCATATCTTTTTACTCCACCGTTGGATCAACCTTATTTTTAGGTATGTGTTTTCAATCCTAGTTTTCTAAATTCTGACTGGAGCGATTGGAAAGATAATCATTGAGTCAAAATATATTAGCTATAGAGTGGAGGTCTATATGACTATCATGAAATTTGACTTGCCAAAACAAAGTTTAGAGTCACTTTCACATCTTTTGTAACAATACCAAAAAGAGTTATTATGAATGATTTCCTAAAATCTGCCTAAGCACACATCCATTTTTGCTGCATTATTTACAATATATTGCGAAGTAAATAGACCATTGGTAAATTCTATACATTTACCCCATGAAGGTGTTTTTCTACACAGAATTTTCTGCACTTACGGTTCTTGTATTTCTCAACTGCACCTGTGAAATACTACTTTGAATATGAATTGTGAGCACTTTGAAATTTGAACTTTGAATCAGGATCTACACTTGTGAACTTCTAGTTTTGAATATGCCTTTTGAACCTTTGAACTTTGAACTTTGAGCTTTGTGGTTTAAAGTTCAAGTTCAACAAAACCTTCGGACATTGTCCCTTCACAAGTTATACTTCATGAAAATGACATTAGCAAATAAAACTAAGATACCAAAACAATTTAGGAATTCCTTCCATGGGGTTGATTGTCAAAATTTTAAAACTTGGGTGTTGAAGGTAAGACAATAGTTGGCTCTAACTGGGGATGTGGGTCATGAGGGACATGGAGAATCTAGCAATCTCTGGTAAAGACCACTATCTATCCATTAGGGAAATAGAGTCGGCACAAAATTGGAGATCAAGGGTCTACTTGCAGAGAGGGTAGTAGGACAACAAGGAAAAATAAATAAATTACCAGCAAGCCAAAAACTAACCAAAAAAAATCATAGAGCTGAAAGCTATTTACAAGTATGTACAAGTGAGGAGACCTCACCAGGAGCTGCTGGAAAGAAAGATCACTTACACAAATATATTTACCGATTGAGAGAAGAATGAGCCATTATTAAATAATGGATTGAATCCAAGTGAGGTAGCCCAGATTAGCTATCATCTAGTGACCTTTTCAATCTCGAAGATCAAATGAATAGTATGCAGGGACTTTGCAAGTAGAGTATCATGCCCAAAGAGCCATGTTTCATTGTAGATTTCTAGTTTTTCTTCAGCTTTTTGTAAGGAACTTTTGAGACCATTTCCAACTTTAAGCTAAAATAAATGATGCTTAAACACTCCCCAAGAAAAAAAAGGCATCATCCTTATTATCTACACTCTTTGGACCAGCACAAGTAAAAGAATTTTCAAAATTCGAAACACCCTCAAAAAAGAAGTGAGCCTCTTCAAGCATAGGGTCAATCTTGGCTGAGATAATCTCATCACTCTTTGCTACTATTAAATATGAAAAACCTTTATCAAAAATAGAGGTACAAGATGGATTGATACCTAAAGTTTTCACAAGAGAAACTCTTTCTTTGATGTTTGGAAATAACTAAGGTATTAATTCTTCCTCACGAGGTAGGGTGTTTGCTAAAAAATTTAATGGTTCTTGGGACTGAAATATTTTGACAACTTTATCCTCTCCTTATTCCATATTCATTTTAGAATTCTTCATTCCAAGAGAAGAAAGGGAATTTCCATGACTTGATGGGAAAACATAGAGCTGGAATAGAGGATTGTCTGTAATTATGGTATCTTCACAAAATCTAGTAGGTAGATACAATGCATTAATCTCACCCCAAGAAATCTTATTTCCTAGATTTTAAAACTCTTTAGCTGTGTCATTTTTTGTTGTTCCATTGTGTTTAAACGTGATTTTTTCACTTTGACATGCAAGAGGAGTACCTCCTTGGAAATCATTAATGTCATAAGTAAATACCTCTGCCCCCATTTCGACAATATTTTCATTATAGGTCACAAGATCATGCTAAAACTCTACCGAGTCCTTCAAGAACCTCCTTGGGGTGTAGACACTCTCATGTCCAATAGGTGATCCCCCTACTTCTAAGGGAGTGGATGATCTTTCTTCTTGCTTGGCCTTAATGCATGGAGAAAAAGATCCAAGCTTTATATTTTCAGCTTGATACAAGTCACTCTTCTCTTGATTATGATCCCAAGGTACATAAGGTCCAATCAAGGTTGGCCAAGATCTTCTTCTCTTAGAATTGAGAAATTATAAGATGGGGATTATTTTGTTTTAGATCTTTCTCTTACAATCCCAACTTTGGCATGAGTTTCTCGTTTGAGGCTCTTGAGGTCATAGTATCTTTTATAGACACATTTCAACAACATAAAGGAGCGGTGATCTTCAGAGGGGTGGAGCTTATTCTTTTCATCTTTGCATAAACTCCCCTTAAAGGTGTTCGACAAGTGTTGTAGTGTTTGATCCTCCTCTTCATTTAACTCTCCAACAGTAGGTCTTTTTCTAGGTTGTTTCTTTTATCGGACCTCATACTCAATTAAGACTGAAAAATTGCAAGAAATGAAATTGGATGAGATCACCAGAGCTTCTTTGTCATCAACCTCCAATTCTTTTTCAAGTTGCTGCACTCTTTTCTTGTGTTCTTGGAGGTCTTTCAACTTGTGAAATTTGAATCATAGGTTTCTCCAAAGCAAGGTGGAGGTGTGGTCATGTTCAATGCTGAGGTTGATCTTTATTGCATGAGAGATGCTTTCTTTGTAATGCTCAAAGAAATCTTGCAACACTTTATCATTCATTTGGATGATCTCTGAGATGGTAGGGTTAGGTCTCATCTTTCTTGTGACCTTTCTATTCAGCATGGTCATTGCATAGAGTTTCCAATCACTTGCATATGAAAATGAAATAAAAACTGAGGAACCAAATGTCAGGGGCTAATATTCGCTTCTGAGTTCCCCAGCGGAGTCACCAAAAATATGTTAGTAAATAGATTTTTCCTTTGAAAATAAATACAAATAATGACTCAAGATGCCCGAACGAAGGCACAAATGCTACCAATAGTTGGATGAGTTATCATTGAATTAATAACCCTCCTTTGAATTGTGAGGTATAGCTCCCTCTTAGAAAGATTTACAATGAATTAAATAATAGATTATGTCTTTGAATAGATGACACAAAGGCTATGCTAACATTCGTCCATCACTATGTAATGAATGTGATTGTAACCTGAAATAATTGAAGAAAAGGTAAATAGATGACTAATAGATCATTCATTCGATCTTCCTCAATCAGAAAGAAATCAAAGGATTTAAATACCTCGATATATTAGAACATGAATACAAAAACCAAAAGATTCGTTAACTTTAAAAGACAATGCAGAAATGCATTCAAAAGACAAGGGAAATGACCACATGATCAATTTCAATTGGAAACATACATATTTGAATTACAAGGTTTGATATATATATATATATATATATATATATATATATATATATATATATATATATATATATATATATATATATATATATATATATATATATATTATTCCAAATACATAACAGAAACAACCATAAGATTGTCATGTCTCTACAATCCTATCAAGATATTCAACAAATGAAAATGTATTAACTCCTTCTCCTTTCATTTAGTACCAAAGCATTCTCCTTCCCCATAGCCATAGGACTCCTAGAAAAGAAGAGCCTTTCTTCTTAAAAATATTCCAAATAAATAATCATCCCTGTGATTTTTTCAATTTTTCCCCTCATAACTGAATCTTGGAATTATATTTTATCTTTCCCCCTTATGTTCTTAGAAGCTGATATACTTATTAAATTTCAAGTTTATAAGGGTATATATTCACATATTAAATTATGTTTGAACAAGTGACATTTAAATATGTTAAATTACAATAAGAATATTCCTTTTGTTGGGCAGACTGAAAAATACTTCTGGCAGTAAAATTGGATCTTGTTTTAGGGGGCATATCTTTCTACTCCGCTGTTGGATCAATCTTATGTTTGGATATGTGTTTCCAATCCTAGTTTTTTGAATTCTAGCTGGAGAGATTGGGAAGATAATCACTGAGTTGGAAGATATTATCTACATAGTGCGGGTCTATATGAATGTCATGAAATCTAACTTTCCAAAACAAAGTTTGTAGTCACTTTCACATCTTTTGTAATAATACCAAAAAGAGTTCCTGAAATATGCCTAAGCACACATCCATTTTTGCTGCATTATTTCCAATGGCTTGCTAACTAAATAGACCATTAGGAAATTTTGTACATTTACCCCATGAAGGTGTTTTTCTACACACATAATTTTCTTCACTTACGGTTCTTGTATTTCTTGACTACACCTGTGAAATAGTAAACTTTGAATGCTACTTTGAATATGAACTATGAGCACTTTGAAATTTGAACTTTGAATCAGGATGTACACTTCTAAACTTTAGGTTGTGAATCTGAATTTTGAACCTTTGAACTTTAAAATTTTTGGTTCAAAGTTCAAGTTCAACACAACCTTCAGACGTTGTCCCTTCGCACGTTATACTTCACGAAAATGTCATTAGCAAATAAAACTAATAAGATACCGAAACAATTTAGGAATTCCTTCCATGGGGTTGATTGTCAAAAGTTTAAAACTTGGGTGTTGAAGGCAAGCCAACAAAGATGTCCTAAAGTGTCATGAAATATTTTATTACAAAATTATTTTGCCCTCATTTGAGAACTTATTACCAAAATTTGGAAACATGGGAGTTACAAAATGTCCATCACATATTTAGAATGTTGGCACCTATTATGAGAGTTAGAAATTTTGACATTCTTTACTACATACATAGTATTTAATAGGTCTTCTCTTATTGTCTACACTCTCTTTTACTCATCTTTATCTTTCCTTTAGATTACTATGATTTTTTTGAATTTCAATACACATGACATTTTCTTCTATTAAGTAGTTTCACAATTTGTTGTTTCAACATTTTTTGTGTTGTAAAATTTGAGGTGACATATTATTTTATCATATATATTTACCTTTGATTAAATACATTTATAGTATCTAATCCTCTCTTTCATGTTTTGGAAGTCTCTATTTATACTCTGCTTTGTATGGTTCTCTAGCTAGGCAAACACAATATTTTATTAAAGTATTCTCAATTTGTTTGTTGCCACTCTTTCTTGTCAGTTGCATATTGATTCACATTATGTCTTTTGATTGGCCTGTCATAAATGATTTTATGTTGAATCAGTTAATACTATATCCATCTAAAGAGTTTCCTCTCTAGTTACCCTTTTGAGTTGTTTTGGTTTCTTCTTGTGTTTTGAGCCAAACATTCTTTCTTCATATTTTCTTTCATTCTATTTTAACCACATAAGGCTAAGCTTGTTTTCCATCAGGTTTGTATTGGAGATTTTGTATGAAATCTATAGCCTATTAGGTTAGTAATAAATAAAATTGATGTTAGTGATAATACTTAAATAAATAATGTTAATAGTTTTAAGTTGTAGGTTGTAGTAGTTGGATGCAAATACATCCCCATAATATTGCTAGGTTACTTTAAGGGAAAGAAAAGGCAATAATGCCTAAGTAAGAAAATAAAAATATACCCTAAATAGGTAAAGATATCCCAAGGAAATAAATATATCAATTTTTATTATTGATTTCAATCATGGATTAATGCGTGTCTTTTCTCTACCAAATTCACTTTGGCATTAGAAAAATATAAGATTCAATCCAAGATAAAAAGACGCAACAATAATTAAAAAATTGAAGTCCATTAATAGAGAAATCATAGTTGTCTATACCACATGTCTAACAACTAGGGAGATTGTAGATGATACCAAAATTATTTTCATATTCAATGCTACTTTAAAGCTCATGGAGAAGAGAATAGCTTATATTGTGGCATTTGAAAGCCAATACAAATATATTTGAGTTGATAAAGCGAGGGAAGCAAAGAATAAGCTCTGTAATGAATCTTACTTCGATTCAAACTAACATAGCTCTAATTTATAAAGGTATTTTTAGATTGAACTTTGTGATTAAATAACACTATTTATGTATTCTAGTATAATAATTAAAGTATTGAGTCATGCTTAGCAAAGTTGAATAAAATGTTAAAATTATAATTGAAAGGTCGTGAGATCTAATTCTCGTATTGATATGTTTTGTCCATTCATTAACAAGGTGTAAATAAGACTAAGTGACATGTAAACATTTGTAGTACAGGTGATTTATGACTTAAGATTCATTTCTCACATTGAGGATAGTCATGGGTTCAAAATTCACAAATGTTTGCAATGAACTTTAGGAATTTTTTGATAGGGTGCAAGCATTGTGTTGAAAAATTGGATGAAATATTGAACTCGAGATTTGTGGACCAGCTCTAAAGAATTGGTGACTTTTATATGATTAACAATCATGATATTAGTAGTTTGGTGTAATATCTCATTTTTAAAATAGAATCTAATAATAAATAATAATAACTGTAAAATATAAGAAAATTAAAATATAAAAGAACAAAATCAAAATATAACATAATTAAAATTAAGTTATTGAAGGGTCAAAAGGTGTGAAGTGGGAAGTTACGACTCTCTCAAACATGAGATACAAAAAGGGAGAAGATAACTTCATTTGAATGGGGAGAGAGGAAGGAAGAAAAAAGGGTAGGTGTGATTCAAGAAATTATTAATGGAAAAGAAAAAAGAATAAAAAGAAAATAAGAAAGGAACCCCTCCAAAAGGAAAAGTTATGAAAGATTGTGACACTCACAAAGAATAGAAATGGTGATGGGTTGTGATTCTTTCAAAGAGTGGAAATTGTCAAAAGTTGTGATGATTGTAAATGATAGACATGATGACGAGGTGTGACTCTCCCCCACCTTGGAAAATATAAATGGAGAAGGTTTCATTTTAGGAGGACATTCAACTAAAATCAATGCGACATATAATATATTATTCAAAAATGCAACAATGAAAAGTGGTCACTCAATTCTTTTTATTTTTGTTAACTCAAAGGTATCTCATGACTCAGCTCAATGCTCAACCCATCTTTCCTTAGTCTTACATATTTCCAAGTTGGGGTTCAAGAAGGGGTGAGATGGGGAAAGACTATCCCTATAAGAATTAATGAAAGACTAAAAGGAATAAATAAATAAATAAGGAAGTGAATCCTTTAAAATAAAAAGTTATGACAGGTTATGGAACTAGCAAATGATAGAAATGTTGAAAGGTTACGACTCTTTTGAAGGGAAACAACTGTGAAAGGTTGTGACAATTTCAAAGGGTGTAGATGATGAAGAGGTGTGACTCCTCATCACATGGGAAGATATCAAGGGAAAAAGGTTTCATTTTATTAGGACATTTAAATAAAAACAATGTGCGGTATAATATACTATTCACAAAGAAAATAATGAAAAGTGGTGACTCAATTATTATTTTTGTTAACTCAAAGGTATCCATGTGACTCATTTCAACTCCTAACCTTCCTTACCTTGGTCTTACATATTGTCAAGTTGGGGTTCAAGAAGGGGCGAACTAATGCATGACTAACCCTATAAGAATTAATGGAAGAGAAAATAGAATAAGAAAAAAAAAGAAGAAGAAAGTTACCCCTTCAAAAGGAAAAGTTATGAAAGGTCATGACATTCGCAAAGGACAAAAATAGTGTAGGGTTGTGACTCTTCCAAAAGGTGACAATTATGAATGGTTGTGATGATTGCAAAGGGCAGGCATGATGAAAAGGTGTGACTCTCCCCCATATTAGAAGATATAAAGGGAAGAACGTTTCATTTTAGGAGGTCATTCAAGTGAAATCAATGTGGGGTATAATATATTATTCACAAAAGAAACAATGAAAAGTGGTGAAGGGTTGTGACTCTTTCAAATAATGACAATTGTGAAATGTTATCACTATTTCTAGGAGAAGATATTGTGAAAAGATATGACTCTTCCCCACATTAGAAGATACAAACGGGAGAAGGGTTCATTTTAGAGAACATTTAAATGAAATCAATGTCGGGTATAATATATTATTCAAAAAAGAAACAATAAAAATTGGCAACTCAATTAATTTCTTTTGCTAACTCAAAGGTATCCATATGATTCAACTCAATATCTAACTTACCTTACCTTGGTCTTACATATTGCCAAGTTAGGGTTCAAGAAGGGGTGAGCTGAGGCAAGACTAACCCTTTAAAATTAATGGAAGAGAAATAAAACTAAGAAAAAAATAAGAAAGTGACTCATTCAAAATGTAAAGTTAGGAAAGGTTGTGACACTCACAAAGAATATAAATGGTGAAGGGTTGTGACTCTTTCGAAGGGTGGAAATTGTAAAAGGTTGTGATGATTGCAAAGGGAAGACATGATGAAAAAGTGTAACTCTCCCTAACATTAGAAGATATAAATAGGAGAAGGTTTCATATTAAAAATTTAAGTGAAATCAATGTGGGGTATAATATATTATTCACAAATGCAACAATAAAAAGTGGTGAGTCAATCTTTTTTTTATAACTCAAAGGTATCCCCGTGACTCATCTTAATGCCCAACCTGCCTTAATTTCTTTTGCTAACTCAAAGATATCCATATTATTCAGCTCAATATCTAACCTTCCTTACCTCAGTCTTACATATTGCCAAGTTAGAGTTCAAGAAAGGGTGAGTTGAGGCAAGACTAGCCCCTTTAAGAATTAATGGAAAAGAAAAAGAAATAAGAACAAAAATAATGAAGTGACTCTAAAAATAAAAATTGTGAAAGGTCGTGACACTTGAGAAGGACAAAAATAGTGAATGGTTATGACTCTTTCAAAGGGTGGTATTTTTGAAATGTTCTAATGATTACAAAAGATAGATAAGAAGAGGAGGTGTGACTCTCCCCCTCATTAGAAGATATAAATAAGAGAGTTTTATTTAGGACATTCAAGTGAAATCAATGTATGGTATAATATATTATACACAAAGACAACAATGAAAAGTGGTGACTCAATTCTTTTTTTGTTAACTCAAAGGTATTTTCGTGACTCAGCTCAATGTTCAACATTCCTTACCTTGGTCTTACATATTGCCAAGTTGGGGTTCAAGAAGAGGTGACCTGAGGCAACACTAGCCCTCTAAGAATAAATGGAAGAGAAAAAAGAATTAAAAAAAAGCAAGTGACTTCTTCAAAAGGCAAAGTTATGAAAGCTTGTGACACCGACAATCAACAAAAATGGTAAATGATTGTGACTCTTTTGAAGGAAGGCAATTGTGAAAGCTTGTGATGATTGCAAACAATAGACATGATGAAAAGATGTGACTCTCCACTAAATTAGAAGTTAAAAAGGGGATAAGGTTTCAATTTAAGAGGACATTCAAGTAAAATCAATGTGGTGTATAATATATTATTCAAAAAGGAAAACAATGAAAAGTAGTGGCTCAATTCATCTTTTTTTGTCAACTCAGAGGTGTCCCTGTGATTTTGTCTAATGCTCAACCCACCTTACCTTGGTCTTATATAGTGGCAAGTTGGGGTTCAAGAAGGGGTGAGCTGAAGCAAGACTGGTCCTCTAAAGATTAATGGAAAAGAAAAAAGAATAAGAAGAAAATAAGGAAGTGATTCATTCGAGAGGTAAAGTTATAAAAAGTTGTGATAGTCGCAAATGACAAAAATAGTGAAGGGTTGTGACCCTTTTAAAAAGTGGAAATTGTGAAAGGTTGTGACTCTTTCTAAGAGTAGATATGATGAAGAGATGTGACTCTCCCTCACATTGGAAGATACAAAGGGGAGAAGGTTTCATTTTAAAAGGACAATGATATGAAGTGTGGAGTATAAAATACTATTCACAAAGGCAACAATCAAATGTGGTGACTCAATTATTTTTTTTGTTAACTCAAAGGTATTTCTATGACTCAACCTAGTGCCCAACCTATCTTAGTTTGGTCTTACATATTGTCAAGTTGGGGTCCAAAAAGGGGTGAGTGAGACAAGACTAGCTCTCTAAGAAACAATGGAAGAGATAAATAAATAATCTTGAAGAAAATAATGAAGTGACTCCTTTAAAAGTCAAAGTTATGAAAGATTGTGGCATTTACAAAAGTAAAAAATGGTGAAAGGTTGTGACTCTTTCGAAGGGTGGCAATTCTGAAAAGTTTTAATGATTGCAAAAGGAAAACATGATGAATAGGTAAGACTCTCCCCCCACATTAGAAGATATAAATTAGAGAAGGTTTCAATTTAGGAAGAAAATCAAGTGAAATCAATGTGAGGAATAATATATTATTTACAAAGGCAACAATGAAAAGTGGTAACTTAATTCTTTATTTTTGTTAACTTAGAGGTATCCCCGCGGCTTAGTCCTATGCCAAACCTATCTTACCTTGATTTTACATATTGTCAAGCTAGGGTTTAGTTAGGGGTTAGTTGAGACATGGCTATCCCTATAAGGACTAATGCAAGAGAAAAATGAATAAGAAGAAAATAAGGAAGTAACTCTTTCAAAAGACAAAGTTATGAAAGGTTGCGACACTAGTAAAAGACAAAAATTATGAATCTTTTGAAGGGTGCTAATTGTGAAAGGTTGTAATGATTGTAAAAAGAAAATATGATGAATATGTGTGACTCTCCCCCACATTAGAAAATATAAAGGGGAGAAGGTTTCAATTTAAGAGTAAATTTAAGTGAAATCAATGTTGGGTATAATATATTATTCACAAAGGAAACAATGAAAAGTGGTGACATAATTTTTTTGTTAACTCAGAGGTATCCTTGCAACTCAGCCCAATGTCCAACCTACCTTACTTAGTCTTACAAATTTCCAAGTTGGGGTTCAGGAAGGGGGGAGCTAAGATAAGACTAGTCCTTTAAGGATGCACATAATAGTGTACAAGTCATGTGCATTGGGTAAGCCCAAGCCTCGGAGTCAAACCTGATACAAATTGGGAGAAAACCCATTACCTAAGCCAACTTTGCTATCTATGCAAGCTTTGGTAACTCAATTCTTATGAATGGTGGTGACCCTTTTCCCAATAAAGTAAAAGGAGATTTTATTCCAAGTATTAAAGGAGGAATTATAAATCATTATCCTTCCTCCATTATCTCCCAAGAAAACAAGCAATCAATCAATTAGAAAGATCAAACAAACAATAATCAAATTTACATCAATCATCACTATAACTTGGGATCAAGAATACATAAAATTCAATAATCAAGCATCACTTTATCAAATTAACATACCACCATCCATCAACATGTCAAAATAGTATTTATTATATTGTCACTTCTCAATCATCTGATCGATAATAGTATAGAGAATCTGAATATTATTATAGATTGGTATGAAATTGCTAAGTTGGGGTTCAAGAAGGGGTGATTTGGGGTGAGAATAGTCCTATAAGATTTAATGAAAGAGTAAAAGGAATAAAATAAATAAATAAGGAAGTGACTCTTTCAAATGAAAAAGTTATGAAATGTTAGGAAACTAACAAATGATAGAAATGTTTAAAAGTTGTGACTCTTTTGAAAGGTGGCAATTGTGAAAGGTTGTAACAATTGCAAAGGGTAGAGATGATGAAGAGGTGTGACTCTTCACCACATTGGAAGATATAAAGGAGAAAAAATTTTATTTTAGTAAGACATCTAAATAAAGACAATGTGGGGTATAATATATTATTCACAAAGAAAATAATGAAAAGTAGTGACTCAAATTTTTTTTGTTAACTCAAAGGTATTCTTGTGACTCAACTCAAAACCAAAATTGCCTTACCTTGGTCTTACATATTGCCAAGTTGAGGTTCAAGAAAGGGTGAACTGATGCATGACTATCCCTCTAAGAGTTAATGGAAGAGAAAATAGAATAAGAAAAAAATAAGGAAGTGATCCCTTTAAAAAGAAAATTTATGCAAAGTCATGACATTCACAAATGACAAAAATAGTGAAGGATTGTGACTCTTCAAAATGAGACAATTGTGAATGGTTGTGATGATTGTAAAGAGAAAACATGATGAAAATGTGTGACTCTCCCTAATATTAGAAAATATAAAGGGGAGAAGGTTTCATTTTAGGAAGACATTCAAGTGAAATAAATGTGGGGTATATAATATATTATTCACAAAGGCAACAATGAAAAGTGGTGATTCAATTTTTTTTTTTGTTAACTTGGAGGCATCCTCGCAACTCAATTCAGTGGCCAACATGTCTTCCCTCAGTCTTACATATTGCCAAGTTGGGGTTCATGAAGGGGTGAGTTGAGTCAAGACTAGCCCTCTAAAAATTAATGGAATACAAAATAGAATAAGTAAAAAACAAGTGACTCCTTAAAAAGACAAAATTATGAAAGGTTGTGACACTCGCAAATGACAAAATTGGTGAAGGGTTGTGACTCTTTTTGAATGTTGTGACAATTGCAAAGGGTAGACATGACTAAGAGATGTTGCTCTCCTTCACATTGGAAGTTACAAAGGGGACAAGGTTTCAATTTAGGAGGACATTCAAGTGATTTCAATGTGTGGTATAATATTATTCAAAAAGGCAAAAATGGAAAATGGTGGCTCGATTTTTTTTTTCAACTCAGAGGTATATTTTTTACTTAGCTCAATGTCCAAACTACCTTACCTTGGTCTTACATCTTTCCAAGATGGAACTTAGGAAATGGTGAGTTGAGGAAAGACTAGCCCTCTAAGAATTAATGGAAGAGAAAAAAAATAATAAGAAAATAAAGAAGTGACTCTTTCAAAAGACAAAGTTATGAACACTTGTGACACTCACAAATGAAAAAAATGGTGAAAGGTTGTGACTCTTTCAAAAAGTGGCAATTATGAAATTTTATGAAATTTTCTAAGAGCAGATATGGTGAAAATATATAACTCTTCCATACATTAGAAGATACAAAAGGGAGAAAGGTTCATTTTAGGAGGATGTTCAAATGAAATCAATGTGGGGTATAATACAATATTCACAAAGAAAACAATGAAAAGTGGTGACTCAATTCAATTTTTTTTACTAAATCAGAGGTATCCATATGACTCAACTAAATTTCCAACCTACCTTACCTTGGTCTTACATATTATCAAGTTGGGTTTCAAAAAGAGGTGAGCTGAGGAAAAACTAGCCCTCTAAAAATTAATGGAAGAGAAAAAGGAATAAGAAAAAAGAAGAAGAAAGTAACTCATTGAAAAGCCAAAGTTAGGAAAGGTTGTGACACTCAAAAAGTATATATAAATGGTGAAGTGTTGTGATTCTTTCAAATAGTGACAATTGCGGGGTATAATATATTATTCACAAAGGCAACAACGAAAAGTGGTGAGTCAAATTTTCTTTTGAGAACTCAAAGATATCCTCGTGACTCAGCTCAATGCCCAACCCACCTTACCTAGGTCTTACATATTGCCAAGTTGGGGTTCAAGAAGGGGTGAACTAATGAAAAACTAGACCTTTAAGAATTAATAGAAAGACAAAAATAAATAAGAACAAAAATAATGAAGTGACTCCAAAAAAAAAAATTAATAAACATTGTGACACTTGCGAATGACAAAACTAGTGAATGGTTATGACTCTTTCAAAGGATGGCATTTGTGAAATGTTCTAATGATTACAAAAGACAAATAAAAGGAGGAGGTGTGAGTATCCCCCACATTAGAAGATTTAAATGGGAGAATTTTTTATTTTAGGACATTCAAGTGTAATTAATGTGTGGTATAATATATTATACACAAAGACAACAATGAAAAGTGGTGACTCAATTTATTTTTTTAAACTCAAAGGTATCTTCGTAACTCAGCTCAATGTCCAGTGATCCTTACCTTGGTCTTACATATTGCCAAGTTGGGGTTCAAGAAGAGGTGAACTGAGGGAAGACTAGCCCTCTAAGAATAAATGGAAGAGATAAGAGAATCAGAAAAAAAAAAAAAAAAAAAAAAACTTCTTCAAAAGACAAAGTTATGAAAGGTTGACACCTACAAATGATAGAAATGGTCAATGATTGTGACTCTTTTCAAGGAAGGAAATTGTGAAAGCTTGTGACGATTGCAAACAATAGACATGGTGAAGAGATGTGACTCTCCCCTACATTGTAGGATACAAAGGGGAGAATGTTTCAATTTAAGAGGACATTCAAGTAAAATCAATGTGAGGTATAATATATTTTTCAAAAATTAAAACAATTAAAAGTAGTGACTCAATTCTTTTTTTTTTGTTAAAGTGGAGGTGTCCCCGTGACTTGACCTAGTGCTCAACCTACCTTACCTTGGTATTATATATTTTCAAGTTGGGGTTCAAGATGGGGTGAGATGAAGCAAGAATGGCCCTCTAAAAATTAATTGAAAAGAAAAAGGAATAAGAATAAAATAAGGAAGTGTGTCATTCAAGAGGTAAAGTTATAAAATATTGTGACTATCCCAAATGACAAAAATAGTGAAGGGTTGTGACCCTTTTGAAGAGTGAAAATTTTGAAAGGTTGTGACTCTTGCTAAAAGTAGATATTATAAAGAGATGTGACTCTCCCCAACATTGGAAGATACAAAGGGGATAAGGTTTCATTTTACAAGGACATTTATATGAAATACAAATTATAATATATTATTCACAAAGGAAATAATGAAATGTGGTGACTCAATTCTTTTTTTTGTTAACTCAGAGGTATTTATATGACTTATCCCAATGCCCAACCTTCCTTACTTTGGTCTTACATATTGCCAAGTTGGGTTCCAAGAAGGGGTGATTGAGGCAAGACTAGATCTCTAAGAATTAATGGAAGAGAAAAATGAATAATCTTGAAAAAAATAAAGAAGTGACTCCTTTAAAAGTCAAAGTTATGAACGGTTGTGACACTCCCAAAAGACAAAAATGGTGAAAGGGTGTGACTCTTTCGAATGGTAAAAATTGTGAAAGGTTATAATGATTGCAAAAGGAAAACATGACGAATAGGTGTGACTCTCCCCCACATTAGAAGATATAAAGGGGAGAAGGTTTCAATTTAGAAAGAAAATCAAGTGAAATCTAAGGATGCATGTAATAGCCTACAAGTCATGTGCATTGGGTAAGCCCAAGCTTCATAGTCAAACTTGATATAAATGGGGAGAAAACCCATGACCTAAGCTAACTCTGCTACCCATGTAGGCTGTGGTGACTCAATTCTTATGAATGGTAGTGACCCTTTCACCAGTAAAGTATAAAGGATATTTCATTCCAAGTATTGAAGGATGAATTATAAATCATTATCCTTCCTCCATTATCTCCAAAGAAATCAAGAAATCAATCAATTAGAAAGATTAAGCAAACAATAACTGAATTCACATCTATCATCACTTCAACTTGGGATAAGGAATATATAGAATTCAATAATCAAGTATCACTCTATTAGATTAACATTCATGCAACCACCGTCCATCAACATGTCAAACTAGAATTTATTATATAGTCACTTCTCAATCATCTAATTGATAATAGTATAGAGAATCTGAGTATTATTATAAATTGGTATAAATTGGTATGAAATTGCTAAGTTGGGGTTCAAGAAGGGGTGAGTTTGGGCAAGACTAGCCCTGTAACAATTAATGAAATAGTAAAAGGAACAAGAAAAATAATAAGAAAGTGACTTTTTCAAAATAAAAAATTATGAAAGGTTATGAAACTAACAAATGATAGAAATGTTAAAAGGTTGTGACTCTTTTGAAGGGTTACAATTATGAAAGGTTGTGACAATTGCAAAGGGAAGAGATGATGAAGATGTGCGACTCTTCACCACATTGGAAGATATAAAGGGTAAAAAGTTTTATTTTACTAAGACATTCAAATAAAAATAATGTGGGGTATAAAATATTATTCACAACGAAAATTATGAAAAGTGGTGAGTCAATTTTTTTTTGTTAACTCAAAGGTATTCCCGTGACTCAGCTTAAAGCCCAACTTTCCTTACCTTGGTCTTGCATATTGCCAAGTTGGATTTAAAAAAGGGGTGAATTGATGCATGACTAGACCTTTAAGAGTTAATGGAAGAGAAATAGGATAAGAAAAAAAAAAAAAGAATTGACCCCTTCAAAAGCAAAAGTTATGCAAGGTCATGACATTCACAAAAGACAAAAATAGTGAAGGATTGTGACTTTTTCAAAAGGTGGCAATTGTTAATGGCTATGATAATTATAAAGGGTGAACATGATGAAAAGATGTGACTCTCCCCCATATTAGAAGATATAAAGGGGAGAAGCTTTCATTTTAAGAGGACATTCAAGTGAAATCAATGTGTGGTATAATATATTATTCACAAAGGCATCAATGAAAAGTGGTGATTCCCAAGAAATCAAGAAATCAATCAATTAGAAAGATCAAGCAAATAATAATCAAATTCACATCAATCATCACTTCAACTTGGGATAAAGAATACAAACAATTCATTAATCAAGCATCACTCTATAAAATTAACATTCATTCAACCACCATCTATCAACATGTCAAACTAGCATTTATTATATCATCACTTCTCAATCATTTAATCGATAATAGTATAGAGAATCTGAATATTATTATAAATTGCTATGAAATTGTTGGACTAACTACCAATGTCTCTTTTTGAGATTCGTGACATGGTTTAACAACCTCTTCTATCTTCTATAAGTGGAGTGGTTGTATCAGACTTTAAGTAGTTGATCTTTTGGTGCAATGACAACCACTAGTTGTAACAAGTGGTATTAGAGCTTGGTCATAGGTTTGAATCACTTTGGGTGACACTGAGGAGGGGATTTTTGGACTAACCTCCAACCTCCCCCTCCAAGATTTGTGATATGGTTTAACAGCCTCATGTATCTTCTATAAGTCTAGTGTTTGTATCAAGCATTAATAGGTAGATCTTTATGTGCAATGAAAACCGCTAGTTGTAACAGAAGTATTAGTTCCTATAAAAAACATCATAGTGGGCTTTATGAATAATGGTCATATTTATGATTTCTTTCTTATAAATAATGTGTATGAATATGATATTATTATTATGTCACCCTTTATTTGGAGAAAACATGCAATAATGTGTAACTCTTATAAGTTTACCATAGTCAATCATGGTAGGGATAATAAGGGAATACAAGGAGGAAGAAATGATTGTGAGGTCTTCTTTTAAGCATGAGGCCAAGGGCACGCAAGGATACCCTGCCCTTGGGCTTAGAAAGGAAGGATGCTCCAGACACCCTATTATAGTTTCCTCAAACTCTTACCTTGGTTTTCCATTATTTTAAGGATCTCTAATCATAGGAGGGAGGATAAGCATGATCTTTTGTGAAACCTAGCAATGACATTGACATGTCTAGTGCATTACTTTAGTGGGATCGGGACAAGTCAATTCTCAACTCCGGGCAAAATATTTTTTATATTAGAGTGGAGCAGCGAAAACTTGATGGAGATTTGCACAACATTTGAAATTAGCCAACTACATTCAAAGGCCCTATCAACCTACATCCAAGAGAATTGAGGAGGTAGTATGGGTAGTACTTGTGGTCATGATGCAACATAGAGCTTTCAATATGTGTTCATTCTGGCCTCCATAATTGTCTTGCAATCCTGGTGCTTGCTATAAAAGGAAAAGTGATTTTGATGGCAAATTTCTTGAGGGGAAGAAATCTTTGGGTTGGGAGGATTGTAATGTCCCCAAGTTTTCAAAAGTGACTAAATTAATTAATTAATTAAGTTACCCAAAAATTAATTTTATATCCTAAGGATGACTTCAATTAATTAATTTAATTGTAAAACACATTGAAAATAATAAATTAATAAAATAAGTCACTTTGTTTATTCATCCTAACCTTCTAGATGTTTCTTGGAGTTCTTTGTAAGGCGGTTGGGTGAAGTAAATCATCATCAAATGTTTAGAATTTCATTGTTACTTTTGTCGAAAGCATGCAATCTGAAGTATTCATTCAAATACAAATTTTGTATAAATAAGATATTCACAAGTTTGTGGCCATTTATATATTGAGATTCTTGACTTGGAAAAATATAAGTTTATTTTAAAATATAATATTATTGTCACTGGTCTCTTCTATTCATGTTATCTTTGGATATTTTGATATATATCATACACTTTATATGTTGTGATTTACGGAATATTATTTCTAATATTATTATTGAGAGTTTAAGTGAAAGGATAAGAAACTATTTTGAAACAACTCAATATATCATCATGGACTAGATTAATATTTATATAGTTGGTAGATAAATATTTTGATGGTGTGATATTACTTAACTAATTTAATATGACTAGGAAGCATATTAAGTCAATGGTTAATTAAGAACGTTGGGCGTAGTATTTTATTTTGGACCCAACATCTACAACTCAAATGTTATAAACCTGATTAAGGGACAACATCAAATATTCATATTTTTGACATTAGAAACAAAAAAGTCATAGATAAATATTTGTATCAACTTTAATTAAGTATTAAGAAGATAAAATTATGATTTATTTATGAATACAAGAGTAGTATTATATGAAGATGTTTCTTGGGCATAACTCAATATTGGCATGAACATTCATGTATCGTGAGCTCCTATTGAGGGGTCGACTTGCATATTTTCTGGTGACAATTGTGAAAGGTTGTGATAATTGCAAAGAGAAATGTGTAACTCTCCCTAACATTAGAAGGTATAAATAGGAGAAGGTTTCATATTAAAAATTCAAGTGAAATCAATGTGGGGTATAATATATTATTCACAAAGGCAACAATGAAAAGTGGTGAGTCAATTTTTTTTTAATAACTCAAAGGTATCCCTGTGACTCATCTCAATGCCCAACTTGCCTTGCCTTGGTCTTACATATTGCCAAGTTGGGGTTCAAGAAGGGGTGAGTTGAGGAAAGACTATCCCTTTAAGAATTAATGGAAGAGAAAAATAAATAAGAATAAAAATAATGAAGTGACTCCAAAAAGAAAAATTATAAAAGGTCGTGACACTCGCAAATGATAAAAATAGTGAATGGTTACAACTCTTTCAAAGGGTAGCATTTGTGAAATATTCTCATTTGTGAAGTGTGACTCTCCCCCACATTAGAAGATATAAATGGGAGAGGGTTTTATTTTAGGACATTCAAGTGAAATTAATGTGTGGTATAATATATTATTTACAAAGACAACAATAAAAAGTGGTGACTCAATTCTTTATTTGTTAACTCAAAGGTATCTTCGTGACTCAACTCAATGTCCAACGTTCCTTACCTTGGTCTTACATATTGTCAAGTTGGGGTTCAAGAAAAGGTGAATAGAAACAAGACTAACCATCGAAGAATAAATGGAAGAGAAAAAAGAATTTAAAAAAAAAGGAAGTGACTTCTTTAAAAGGAAAAGTTATGAAATGTTGTGACACTGAAAAATGATAGAAATGATGAATGATTGTGACTCCTTTGAAGGAAGGCAATTGTGAAAGCTTGTGACAATAGAAAATAACAAACATGATGAAGAGATGTGACTCTCCCCTACATTGGAAGATACAAAGGGCAGAAGGTTTCAATTTAAGAGGACATTCAAATAAAATCAATGTGGGGTATAATATATTATTCAAAAAGGAAATTAATGAAAAGTACTGACTCAATTCATTTTTTTTTGTTAATGCAGAGATGTCCACATGACTATGCCTAGAGATCAACCTACCTTACCTTGGTCTTATATATTTCTAAGTTGGGGTTTAGGAAGGGGTGAGCTAAAGCAAGACTGACCCTCTAAAGATCAATGCTAAAAAAAAAGGAATAAGAAGAAAATAAGGAAGTGAGTCATTCAAGAGGTAAAGTTATAAAAAGTTGTGACAGTCGCAAATGACAAAAATAGTGAAGGGTTGTGACCCTTTTGAAGAGTGGCAATTGTGAAAGTTTGTGACTCTTTCTCAGAGTAGATATGATGAAGAGATGTGACTCTCCCCCACATTGGAAGATACAAAGGGGAGAAGGTTTCATTTTAAAAGGACATTGATATGAAATGTGAAGTATAATATATTATTCACAAAGGCAACAATGAAATGTGGTGACTCAATTTTTTTTTTGTTAACTCAAAATTATTTCTATGACTCGTCTCAGTGCCCAACCCACCTTACCTTGATCTTACATATTGTCAAGTTGGGGTCCAAAAAGGGGTGAGTGAGGAAACACTAGCTCTCTAAAAATTAATGGAAGAGAAAAATAAATCTTGAAGAAAATAAGGATGTGATTCCTTTAAAAGTCAAAGTTATGAAAGGTTGTGACACTCGCAAAAGACAAAAATGGTGAAAGGTTATGACTCTTTCAAAGGGTGGCAATTGTGAAAGGTTGTAATGATTGAAAAAGGCAAACATGATGAATAGGTGTGATTCTCCCCCACATTAGAAGATATAAAGGGAAGAAAGTTTCAATTTAGGAAGAAAATCAAGTGAAATCAATGTGGGGTATAATATATTCTTCACAAAGGCAATAATGAAAGCGATAACTCAATTCTTTATTTTTGTTAACTTGGAGGTATCCCCATGACTCGGTCCAATGCCCAGCCTGGCTTACCTTGGTCTTACATATTGCCAAGTTGGGGTTTAGTTAGAGGTGATTTGAAGCATGACTTTCCCTCTAAGGACCAATGCAAGAGAAAAATGAATAAGAAGAAAATCAAGAAGTAACTATTTGAAAAGACAAAGTTATGAAAGGTTGTGACACTAGTAAAAGACACAAATTGTGACTCTTTTGAAGGGTGCTAATTGTAAAAGATTGTAATAATTTTAAAAGGAAAATATGATGAAGATGTGTGACTCTTCCCCACATTAGAAGATATAAAAGGGAGAAGGTTTTAATTTAAGTGAAATCAATGTTGTGTATAACATATTATTCACAAAGGCAACAAAGAAAAGTGGTGACATATTTTTAATTAACTCAGAGGTATCCTTGTGACTCAGCCCAATGTCCAACCTACCTTACTTGGTCTTACATATTTTCAATTTGGAGTTCAAGAAGGTGTGAGCTAAGAAAATACTAGTCCTCTAAGGATGCATGTAATAGCCTACAAGCTGTCATGTGCATTGGGTAACCTCGAGCCTCAGAATCAAACCTGATACAAATGGGGAGAAAACCAATGACCTAAGTCAACTCTACTACCCATGGAGGATGTGGTGGCTCAATTCTTATTAATGGTGGTGACCCTTTCACCAATAAACTATATAGGAGATTTCATTCCAAGTATTTAAGGAGGAATTATAAATCATTATTCTTCCTCCATTATCTCCCAAGAAATAAAATGATCAATCAATTAGAAAGATCAAACAAATAATAATCGAATTCACATCAATCATCACTTCAAATTGGAATCAAGAAATACATACAATTCAATAATCAAGCATCACTCTATCAAATTAACATGCATTCAACCACCGTCCATCAACATGTCAAAATAGCATTTATTTTATTTTCACTTCTCTATCATCTAATCGATAATAGTATAGAGAATCTGAATATTATTATAAATTTGTATGAAATTGCTAAGTTGGGGTTCAAGAAAGGGTGAGCTGGGGCAAGACTAGCCATGTAAGATTTAATGAAAGAGTAAAAAGAATAAAATAGATAAATAAGGAAGTGACTCTTTCAAATGAAAAAGTTATGAAAGGTTATGAAACTAACAAATGATATAGAAATGTTCAAAGGTTGTGACTCTTTTGAAGGGTGACAATTGTGAAAGGTTGTGACAATTGCAAAAGGGTGGAGATGATGAAGAGATGTGACTCTTCACCACATTGGAAGATATAAAGGGGGAAAAGTTTCATTTTAGTAAGACGTTCAAATAAAAATAATGTGAGGTATAATATATTATTCACAAAGAAAAATAATGAAAGTGGTGATTCAATTTTGTTTTTGTTAACTCAAAGGTATTCTCATGACTCAACTTAAAGCACAACTTTCCTTACCTTGGTCTTACATATTTCCAAGTTGGAGTTCAAGAAGAGGTGAATTGATGCATGACTATCCCTCTAAAGATTAATGGAATAGAAAAAAGAATAATAAGAAAATAAAGAAGTGACTCTTTCAAAAGATAAAGTTATGAAAGCTTATGAGACTCGCAAATGACAAAAAATGGTGAATGGTTGTAACTCTTTCAAAGAGTGGAAATTATGAAATTTTATCACCATTTTTAAGAGAAGATATGGTGAAAAGATATGACTTTCCCAACATTAGAAGATACGAAAGGGAGAAGGGTTCATTTTAGGACATTCAAATGAAATCAATGTGGGGTATAATATATTATTCAAAAAGGAAAAAATGAAAAGTGGTGACTCAATTTATTTTTTTGGTTAACTAAGAGGTATCCATATGATTTAGCTCAATGCCCAACTTACCTTACCTTGGTCTTACATATAGCCAAGTTGGGGTTCAAAAAGGGGTGAATTGAGGCAAGACTAACCGTCTAAAAATTAATGGAAGAGAAAAAGGAATAAGAAAAAAAAAAGTAACTCATTCAAATGAAAAAGTTAGGAAAGATTGTGACAGTCACAAAGAATATAAATGGTGAAGGGTTGTGAATCTTTTGAAGGGTGAAAATTGTGAAACTTTGTGATGATTGCAAAGGTAAGACATGATGAAAAGGTGTAACTCTTGCTAACATTAGAAGGTATAAATAGGAGAAGGTTTCATATTAAAAATTCAAGTGAAATCAATGTGGGGTATAATGTATTATTCACAAAGGCAACAATGAAAAGTGGTGAGTAAATTTTTTTTTTTAATAACTCTAAGGTATCCCTGCGACTCATCTCAATGCCCAACCTGTCTTACCTTGGTCTTACATATTGCCAAGTTGGGGTTCAAGAAATGGGTGAGATGAGGCAAGACTAGCCCTTTAAGAATTAATGGAAGAGAAATAAATAAGAACAAAAATAATGAAGTGACTCCAAAAAGAAAAATTATGTAAGGTTGTGTCACTTGCGAAGGAAAAAAATAGTGAATGGTTGTGACTCTTTCAAAAGGTGGCATTTGTGAAATGTTCTGATGATTAAAAAAGACAGATAAGAAGAAGTGTGACTCTCCCCTACATTAGAAGATATAAATGGGAGAATGCTTTATTTTATGCATTCAACTGAAATCAATGTGTGGTATAATATATTATATACAAAGACAACAATGAAAAGTGGCGACTCAATACTTTTTTTGTTAACTCAAAAATATCTTTGTGACTCAGCCAAATGTCTAGCATTCCTTACCTTGGTCTTACATATTGCCAAGTTGGGGTTAAAGAAGACATGAACTAAGGAAAGACTATCCCTCTAAGTAACTTCTTCAAAAGGAAAATTTATGAAAGGTTGTGACACCGACAAATGATAGAAATTATGATTGATTGTAACTCTTTTGAAGGAAGGCGATTGTGAAAACTTGTGACGATTGCAAACAATAGACGTGATGAAGAGATGTGACTCTCCCCTACATTGGAAGATACAAAGGGGAGAAGGTTTCAATTTAAGAGTACATTCAAGTACAATAAATGTCGGGTATAGTATATTATTCAAAAAGGAAAACAATGAAAAGTAGTGACTCAATTTTCCTTTTTTTTAATAAAATAGAGGTGTCTCCATGACTCAGCATAGTGATCAACCTACCGTACCTTGGTATTATATATTTCCAAGTTGTGGTTCAAGAAGGGGTGAGATGAAGCAAGACTGACCCTCTAAATATTAATGAAAAAGAAAAAAGAATAAGAAGAAAATAAGGAAGTGAGTCATTCAAGAGGTAAAGTTATAAATAGTTGTGACCATCGTAAATGACAAAAATAGTGAAGGGTTGTGACCCTTTTGAAGAGTGGCAATAGTGAAATGTTGTGACTCTTTCTAAGAGTAGATATGATGAAGATATGTGACTCTCCCCCACATTTGAAGATACAATCGGGAGAAGGTTTCATTTTACAAGGATATTTACATGAAATATAGAGTATAATATATTATTCACAAAGGAAATAATAAAATGTGGTGACTCAATTCTTCTTTTTGTTAACTCAGAGGTATTTCTATGACTTAGCCTAGTGCTCAACTTTCTTTACCTTAGTCTCACATATTGCCAAGTTGGGGTCCAAGAAGGGCTGAGTGAGGCAAAACTAGATCTCTAAGAATTAATGGAAGTGGAAAATGAATAATCATTAAGAAAAAAAGGAAGTGGTTCCTTTAAAAGTAAAAGTTATGAAAGGTTGTGACATGCACAAAAGACAAAAAAAGGTGAAAGGTTGTGACTCTTTCAAGGGGTGGCAATTGTGAAAGGTTGTAATGATTGCAAAAGGAAAACATGATGAATAGGTGTGACTCTCCCCCACATTAGAAGATATAAAGGGGAGAAGGTTTCAAGTTAGGAATAAAATCAATTGAAATCAATGTAGGGTATAATATATTATTCACAAAGGTAACAATGAAAACTGGTAACTCAATTCTTTATTTTTGTTAACTTAGAGGTATCCCCATGGTTCAGTCCAATGCCCAGCCTGTCCTACCTTGGTCTTATATATTTACAAGTTTGGGTTTAGTTAGGGGTGAGTTGAGGCATGGCTAGACCTCTAAATACTAATGCAAGAGAAAAATGAATAAGAATAAAATGAGGAAGTAATTCCTTCAAAATACAAAGTTATGAAAGGTTGTGACACTCGTATAAAAAAAAATTGTGACTCTTTTGAAGGGTAGTAATTGTAAAAGGTTGTAATGATTACAAAAGGAAAATATGATGAAGATGTGTGACTCTCCCCCACATTGGATGATATAAAGGGGAGAAGGTTTCAATTTAGGAGTACATTTAAGTGAAATCAATGTTGGGTATAATATATTATTCATAAAGGAAATAATGAAAATTGGTGATATTCTTTGTTGTTAACTCAGAGGTATTCTTGCGACTCGGCCTAATGTCCAACTTGGCCTTACTTGGTCTGACATAATGCCATATGGGATTTAGGAAGGGGTGAGCTAAACAAGACTATTCTTCTAAGTATGCACATAATAGCCTGCAAGTCATGCGCATTTGGTAAGTCTGAGCCTCAGAGTCAAACCTGATAAAAATGGGGAGAAAAGCCATGACCTAAGCCAACTCTATTACCCATGTAGGTTGTAGTGACTCAATTCTTATGAATGGCAGTGACCTTTTCACCAATAAAGTATAAAAGAGATTTCATTCCAAGTATTGAAGGAGGAATTATAAATTAATATCCTTCCTACATTATCTCCCAAGAAATCAAGCAATCAATCAATTATAAAGATCAAGCAAACAATAATCAAATTCACATCAATCATCACTTCAACTTGGGATCAAGAATATTACATACAATTCATTTTTCAAGCATCATTCTATCAAATTAACATTCATTCAACCACCATCTATCAACGTGTAAAACTAGAATTTATTATATCGTCACTTCTCAATCATCTAATCGATAATAGTATAGGGAATCTGAATATTATTATAAATTTATATAAAAATTTTAGAATAATTTCTAACATCCCCCTTTGAGATTTGTGACATGGTTTAACAACCTCTTGTGTCTTCTATAAGTCTATTAGTTGTATCAGACTTTAACTAGTTGATCTTTTGGTACAACGACAACCACTACTTGTAACAAGTGGTATCATATCTTGGTCATAGGTTCGAATCACCTTGGGTGATGTTGAGGGAAGGATTGTTGGACTAACCTCCAACCTCCCCCTCCAAGATTTGTGAGATGGTTTAATAGCCTCATGTATCTTCTATAAGTCTAGTAGTTGTATAAGGCATTAATAGGTTGATCTTTTAGTGCAATGAGAACCACTAGTTGTAACAGAAGTATTAGTTCTTATAATAAACATCATAGTGGGCCATATTAATAATGGTCATATTTATGATTTCTTTCTTATAAATAATGTGTATGAATATGATATTATTATGTCACCCTTTATTTGGAGAAAACATGCAATAATGTGTAACTCTTATATGTTTATCGTAGTCAATCAGGTAGGGATAATAAGGGAATACAAGGAGGGATAAATTATTGGGAGTTCTTCTTTTAAGCATGAGGCCAAGGGTGCACAAGGATACCCTACCCTTGGGCTTAGAGAGGAAGGATGCTCTAGACACCCTATTATAGTTTCCTCAAATTGTTACCTTGGTTTTACATTATGTTAAGGAGTTCTAATCATAGGAGGGAGGATAAGCGTGATGTTTTGTGAACCCTAGCAATGACATTGACATGTCTAGTGCATTACTTTAGTGGGATCATGACAAGTCAATTCTCAACTCCGGGCATAATATTTTTTATATTAGAGTGGAGCAACAAAAACTTGATGGAGATTTGTACAACATTTGAAATTTAGCCAACTACATTCAAAGGCTCTATCAACCTGCATCCAAGAGAATTAAGGGGGTTGTATAGGTAGTACTTGAGGTCATGGTGCAACATAGAGATTTCAATAGGTGTTCATTCTGGCCTCCATAATTGTCTTGCAATCGTGGTGCTTGCTTTCAAAGGAAAACTGATTTTGATGGAAGATTGCTTGAGGGGAAGTAATCTTTGGGTTGGGAGGATTGTAATGTCCCCAAGTTTTCTAAAGTGACTAAATTATTTAATTAATTAAGTTGCCCAAAAAATTAATTTTATATTCTAAGGATGACTTCAATTAATTAATTTAATTGTAAAACACAGTGAAAATATTAAATTAATAAAAAAATTCACTCTATTTATTCAGCCTAATCTTCTAGATGTTTCCTGGAGCTCTTTGTAAGGGAGTTGGTTGGGTGAAGTAAATCATCATCAAATGTTTATAATTTCATTGTTACTTTTGTCGAAGGCATGCAAGCTGAAGGAGTGTATAGTTTCAGTGGTTAGACTATCTACCCTAGTCTGCAATTGGAAATATCATTTTAGATATTCCACTTTGTACCTACTGGAGATTATACAAATTTTTGAAGTATTCATTCGAATACAAATTTGCAGAAATAAGATATTCACAAGTTTGTGGCCATTTATATCTTGAGATTCTTGACTTGGAAAAATATAAGTTTATTTTGAAATATAATATTACTGTCACTGGTCTCTCTTATTCATTTTATTTTGAATATTTTGATATATATCATACACTTTATATGTTGTGATTTACAGAATATTATTACTAATATTATTATTGAGAGTTTAAGTGAAAGGACAAGAAACTATTGTGCAACAGCTCAATATATCATCATGGGCTAGATCAATATTTATATAGTTGGCAGATAAATATTTTGGTGTTGTGATATTACTTAACGGATTTAATATGACTAGGTAGCATATTAATTCAATGGTTGATTGAGAATGTTGGGCGTAGTATTTTATAATGGACCCAGCATCTATAAATCAAATGTTATAACCCTGATTAAGGGATGACATCAAATATTCATATTTCTGACATTAGAAACCAAAAATTCAAAGATAAATATTTGTATCGACTTTAATTAAGTATCAAGAAGATAAAATTATGATTTCTTTATCAATACGACAATAGTATTATATGAAGATGTTTCTTGGTTGTATCTCAATATTGGCATGAAAATTCTTGTGCTGTGAGATCCTATTGAGGGGTCGGCTTGCATATTTTATGGTAACCAAGCTAACAGTGTATGCTTAGTGCAAAGTTAACAAAATTGATATTTTGGCTTTTCTTGTGATCGATATTCCCACCATGTTCAATTTTATAGCTTAATCCCTTGAAGAAATCCCTGCCAAGGCACAAAGATTCCCTTTGTTGTGCAAAATATTGGGCATTTTCTTGGTGTGTACTACCAGATTGTGACATCATTCTTTTTGTTAATAGGAGGAGGTTGATTATTCTATTACTCTAATGTTTCGCAATAAATATTTATACTATTTGTGCAAATGTCATATTGGCGATTTGATATTGGTAGCATTGAATCTCATCTTAGTGAGAATAACATAACAGAATATTGTTGTGGATTGCTTTGATATTAGTAGGTAATTTATTGTCAAAAGATACTTAGAATTGGCATGAATGGTGGGTGGACTTTGCTTGTGCTTCTAGATGTTGAAGCCAAGGGCCTTTATAGATTGTTCTTGAACCAAACAAAACTGTACAAAGATGTTTCCTAGCCAAATGAGTGTATCTTCTTATGAAATCATTTATATAGTTAGATTGTAGTGCAGGTGATGGAAGGGTCAAAATTTTGTGATTCTTTGGTGCTGAGTGAACTCATATACTAAGGATCAGTGCCTATAGAAAGAGATCCATTAGTGTAGAAGTTCTAATTTTGAATAACACCATTTGAGGATTCTGAGATGAACTGCAACCAACAAATCATATTTGGTAAAGGGTAGAGTTAGAGGAGATTTTAGTTGCTACCATACCTTTCCAAGTGCTGCTATGATTTCAGAAGGATAGAGAAATACTTTCTCTTTTTATTCTATTGGCTAATTAAAGAATTCTTTTGTCTTAGTATGAATGTGTGGAAGGATAGTTATTATCATTTAGTCAACACTTGTTTTTCAAACATCAAGTCAATCAATTTCCCCTGCATCTCTAAAAATAAACATTTTAAAGTATTAAGCAAGTCACTTTGAAAATATCACTCAAGGAAAATATTGGAAAATTATGGGTTCAAATTAGTCAAGGATATCTCGGTCTTTTAGATTAAAATTAATTATGACATACTCAAATTTCTTTAAAAATGTGATACTCATAAACATAATAAAATTAAGAGCATACCACTCCCTAGATTGGTTCAGTCATTTTCTATTTTCTATTAATGTCATAAAAATAATACGCTAGTAGGAAAGTCTAGTTACACACTCTTATGATGTCTCTCTCTTGTCTAGGAACCTTATACAACATCCAATCCAAAGTTGTCTTTCAAGTGTAATGCTTCCAACATTGGTAAACATATCTAGGGCACTACACCTCAGCGTGCCTCCAAAAAAAGGTCAACAAGTAACCAAAAAAAGGATATAATATGAGAAGTTGAACAATTTTCACTACTATGCTCAGTTTTATAGAATCTATCAAAGAAGAGAATGATTTAGCAACAATACTAACTAGAGTGATGGTATTACTAGTGTTAATCCATAAATGTATTCCACTGTAAGGTATTTATGGCCAAGTGTACATATGCCAACTACCAAGGTAATAACTCCCTAATATCAATGCCCATAGACAAAATAAGATATTATGAAGCTCGCCATATGATATTTGTCCATCATAAATGTTGATAAAACTATGCAAAATCTAATGCACAGTAATAACAAGGTGCAAGATTGAGTTTTTAAAATCATCTTCAATGATTATCAACTATCTCTAACTTGATTATATCCAAAAGTGCGAGAAAGACTACCTTGATATTATCCTCCCTTAGAATATGGACAAAATGCATTCAAAAAAATGAAGAGAAACTCATTTTAATTGCAATAGTATAGCATTTAATTGAGTCTGTAAGCTCATTATGGTAAGTAATCCCTAAAGAAAAGCATGGGTTGTCAAATTAAAAAACACTCTTCTTTTACAAGAGAGGGTATATTTACATGTATTAAAAGAGAAACTATTTATGTAACATTCAACGCTTTTATTAAAAAGGAGAAACATGTCCATATGACATTTTCCCTTTGAAACTTGTGATGCCTTGCTGCCACAAAAAAACTTGTCACTCTTCCACATGTAGTTGTTGTAATGACAAAAGGAATAAGGAGAGAAATTGACTTTGTGGGGAACTCATCACATTCCCACAATAATGTGGGATAAATATTTACCAAGTAGAAGCTAAATATAAAGGAATGAGAGAGTTGGCTACACCTATGTAGGTAGATGTTCAAATAAATGATCATAAGCTCAAAACCATTAAATATAGACCATAGATGATCTTGCAGGCTATTGAACAAGGTTCCTTACACATCCAACTACCAAGCCATTTTGGGTATCTAAAGGTTAGAAGCAATTATCCGGTTAACAAAAAATAGAAAATTGTCTTAAATGGAAAGTGGGTGGGTCTCCAACCTGCTTACTTTTAAGCAATGTTTTTTTTCTACAACATAAATTTGAAGGCAAGTCATATGTTAATATCATTAAGAAATGAAAAGAAGATTTTAGTCTAACATCATGGTTGTAGAATATTCTTTTTTATTTTCATGTATTGCAAACATTCAAGGTTTGAATAACACTTATGTAACTCTCAAGAATATTCTCCTTTGAGAGAATAAGCAATTGAATAAATAAATAAATCGCAAGTGAAGTTAATATACATAAGTAAGGGCCACCCTATCTTCTTTTGATCCCTCTTAACCTACTTTGGCCCCTCCAAGGACCTTCCTATAATCCCCTTCTTTGCATTTATGTTTTTTATTTTGATTAATGATAAAATAGAATTTGAAGAGACCTGAAACCCTTTACAAAAAGGTCACAAAATACATTCCATGAATGCCCACATCAAGGAATGGATCAAGACCAAGATGATGGTTTTACCAATAGGCTCCCACAACCTGAGACAAACACGGCATGAAAAAACCAACATGCAACCCAAAAACAAAAAAAGAACTAGAGAAAATTCCATCCCCAACACCCACAACCAGAAACCTTTAAGATTTACCTTTATCCCTTCCCTTGTGGGAATGCAGGGTTATGTCACAAGAGGGTGAAGATATCTTATATTTTTTCCTTTCACTATAGTCCAACCCACTTCCACCTTAGTAGAAGCAAGTTGCCAAGACAATGAATCCAACGCTGGATTCCCAACACCCAGAGAGGGAAGACCAACAACACCCACAAAAGAACAAGAGATAGGGCCAACAACATCTTGAGAGACACGGATAGCAACAACAAGAGAAACAACTCCAAAAACACTATCAATATTTAAAACACAATCCCTAACAAGAGCCCTATTATGGGAAACAAAATTTTAAGACATAACAGGTGCAAAACCAATAACACCAACCATCCCAATACCAGTCTTCGATATAGTGGGAGGGGAAAAAGGCTGAGGACCAACCTCCACCATTGTACCAACATAATTAGGAGAGAAAAAAGAGGAACACCCTCCTCAACAACCCCCTCCCCCCCCCCAACCAAAACTAGAGAAACCATCGAAGAATCCACAAGATGATGAGAATCTGTCACAACCACCTATGAGAAATTCATTTTAGTTTTAGATTGCTTCACAATCATGTAATGTTGTACAAAAGCACCTTTCCATCACAAGAAATACACTTTCTTTTTCTCTAGACCACATTGTGTAGCAGCATGACCAGTCTTGAAACATCTTCTGCACCTAAAAGGAATCCCTTCGTAGTCCAAAGGTTGAACCTAATGACCCTTCGAAGATCTGATTAATATTTTAGCTGGAAAACCCTTAGACACAACCATGTCAACTAGGATATGAGAAAGAGTAGAATGATTGATACTTGATGATTCAACATCAACCATCAAAAAATCCCCAAGAGCATCTCCCACTATCTCCAAAAGAGAGCCCACCCAAAGATGGAGGGGGAGATAAGAAAGACAGACCCAGATATGAATCTTATTAAAGGTTTCAGAGGACAAATTAAAATTAGCATGCCAAGGTTTCATCAAAAGAAATAATATATCCTCCCAACTAAAGAAATGACCACACAAAACTTTATTTATGTCCTCAACATTATCGAATTTAGCAATAAAAAAATCCCTCTCCATAGGGAAAATATGTATCATACCAGAGATGAGAGGCTCCCAATGTTGAGGGATCCAAGAATGTAGTTGAGGGAGGCTAGGCCATATTCCCCTAAACTGATAGATCACACCATGAGAGGAGAAACCAAAATTATTGTGGTCTATTTCCTCATCTGTCTCTGCATATAAATACTTGACAATAACCTTAGAAATAGGGAAAATGCTAACATCAACTCAACTACAAATCCCTTCATGAACTTTCCTAGTGTCCAAAGCAGCACCAGGAGAAACCTTGGCCACAACATGCTCATCCACAAGCCTAGAAATAGGGGAAGAAATCCCACATTGGATATTCTTCACACCCATAGCCAAAGATAGTACAACAGAAGCCACATAAACATTTGCAGATTCTAACACAGGATATCATGAGCCTTACATTGAAGGAGGCATAGAGGCATCAAGTCCCGCACCATGAGCACCATTACTACCACTAAAATTTGTGGACAAACAATCACCACCAGTAGGTAGAGAACCAGATACCCTAGCCATGTCAAAAGAAAGAGTCTTAGTAGTAGAAGAATCCCTAGCTGCATCAAAAGTAGGAGACTTGGAAGTAGACAAATCCCTAGCTGTATTGGAAGTAGGAGGTTTAGAAGCAACAACCGTAGAGATTTGGGGATCCTTTGAGTTTGAATTCACAATTCAAGTGGGAGAGGGAGCCATCAGGAGAATATGTTTTTGTTGCTGTTGGTCTCTGCTTTTATGTTATATGCAAGGTATAATATATATTATTCCTTGCTTCTAGGAATTTCTTGAATTTATTCACATGCAATTACAAGTTTCTAGCTCCTTATATTATCTTTACATATATCATGGCCTTAAGTTGAAATTAAAGATGGTGTAAGGTTAACCCTATTTCATTTTACTCTTTGCATATTTGAACTTTTGACTTACATTCTCACGGTCTAGGTTCGCGCAAAAACATTCTCCTAAACATCAAATTTTTGGGTTTTTGCTCATAGAAGATCTTTAAGTGTGCTATTTTAAGGAAGACTACTATATGAAATTCAATTTAAAAAGTTATAATCTACGATTATTATCTCAAAGTAAGCATATTGTGTGCACATTTCTTGGTATCAAAATGTATTTATTTGTATATGACCATGTAAAATATATAGATATATACTTATAGAAACTAGCACTTCTTTATGTAATATAATTAATATGATAGAAAAATTATTGTATCTTAATTCTTGGGTTAATTTCAAGGCCCTTTGGGAACTATTATAACTTAATCTATGTTAATCCACAAACACAACATGCAAAACTAGCAAAAAATGTACTTGGGATCAAGTAGTTGGCTTAATAACCTTACTAATTTGAATGCCATGATGTTGGTTTTATATCTCATATGGTGTCTTCTACTAATGTTTTGTGAAGATAACCTACACAGACACCCTCCTCCTTGCCTTAAATTCATTCAAATTAAGAATCTTAAAGAATTTTAATCAATGTTATAACTGGTCCAAGATTGGTGATTTCAACATACTCTAAGTATAAGAACTACACATTTTCAATTGGAAATAAACCTTATACATTTGTAAGCACAAATAACTTCTAGAACACAAAGATGCATAAGTTTAAATGCCAATTACTCCACAAGTAAAAAAACAACTGACACAATATTTAAGGCGATAGAAAATCCAAAAAAATGTAACATGCTAAATTATAACTACTTTATTCTCCTTACCTATTCAGAGATATGAATGTGTGCAACTTCTTTCTCAACTAGAATACACAAAATGGGAAGAGTGGAAGCGTAAACCTGAAAAAATCAATATGTGGCATTATATTATTGATGTATGATACCCAAACCCTAATACATTCTCTACATTATACCACCCCTTATGTAGGATAAAGAATAATATAAGTTAAAAATGATTACCCGCACATTAAAAGTGGCCAGTCTCTGAGATTTTTGGAACCAAATCAGAGCCTAATTTGAATCAGAGGACCATACTACAACATCAAATATAAGACTTGTATAAGTTATACTTTTAAAGTTTAAACCCATGTTTTTATGCTCTAGTAAAATGTAAAACATGAAAAAGTAAAAATAATATCCTTCCATTCCCTACAAACACAAAGAACAACATTTTTAGTAATATATGCAACAAACCATCAACCAAAAAAATAAGTTAGAAAAAATACCTTCATTAAATTCTCAATAATCACCTGTTGTTCATAGCAATCAAGAGCACAACACAAAGATTAAATAATCATGCATGGCTCTCCAATGTCAAGAAAATAACAACAATAAGGTGAAGGAAACAAAAAATATGGAATTTCATAAATACAATTGCTTTAAACAACCATTATATTGGGGGCAAGAATGTTATATCATATCATACATATAAGTCCACAAAATAGATTATAGAACATAGTAAATACTATATTATTACTTACAATATTGTATCATACCACCTTATGAAGGGAAACAAACAAGATTGAGTCCAATGGTAGAAAATCAATCTAATGTCATCACCAATGTCAGGCATGAAATAAAAGGAGAAATGTAATCCCAATATTAATATAGAATTACAAATACAAATATATAATTCAATGAAGTTAAATCAAGATTAAAAAAATTAGATCATATGCCACATTTTGATGAACTTGCATGCACCTTGTCATTAGACACTAATAGGCACACCGTAAAACTAAATCTATGGTCCCAAAGTTATTCTCTCATCATGAACCCAAATTCTAGTCCACAAGTTAGTGCTTTAAAGGTTAAATGAGTTCATCTAACCAAAATATCAGTTTCAATATCGTAGAGATTAAAGAAATCAGTGTCTAATTAATGTAGAAGGAATATCACTTGGAGTTGAAAGCATGGAAAACTACAAATTATATGTGCCTATAGTTCCAATGTTATGATTTTAGGATCATAATGGCTAGAGATAGTATGATGTTTCACTAAGAATATGAAATAAATGTTCAAGAGCACTCTAAATAGGGTGAATGAATTAAATTCTCAAAATTCAAATCACTTCAAGTTGTGGTGATATTCAAGCATCAAGAACTATAGGTGATCGACTATAAATGATGATTAATGGAGTAACCAAAAATTCTTATAAACTTGTCATATTTAAATTTTTAAGAGGTGGAAATTGATCAGGGAATCAAATATTTGTAGCATTTATTGTACAAGCTTCTCAAAAGGGTAGGATCCATTTGGATATACTAAACCATACTTCCATCAACCTCTTTTGTTTAGATACAATATGTCACATATGACATGTAGTTGAATGCTATATTCTTCATTATCTTTTACTTTGATCAATTGAAGGATGAATTTATTCCCCAACAGTTCACTCTCCATGCATCAAGATAAATGCATGTTTTCAAACACCCTTTACAGAAGAATAAAGAATGACCTTGATAGTAGAAACATATGAATGATGAACACCAAAATAAAAAGTTATACTGGAATGAAAAATACTAGGAACATTAAATAGGAAATTTCTAAGTTGTTGGGTTGGGTATAGGTATGGGTACGAGGAACCCCAATATCTGGGTAT
>BSBK01005340.1:0-147500 GCA_027943335.1 Chamaecyparis obtusa
TATATATATATATATATATTATCTATATATATATTATATATATATATATATTATAATAATATATATATATATATATATATATATATTATATATATATATATATATATATATATATATATATATATATATATATATATATATATATAATATATATATATATATATATATATATATATATATATATATATATATATATATATATATAGATACATATATATATATATATATATATATATATAAATATATGTATATATATACATATGTATATATATGTGTTTATGTATATATATGTATATATGTATATACATATGTATATATATAGGAGCATCTAGTGGTGTCAGGGAAATCTTGCATCACCCAACAATATTAGTTGTTGCTAGTTTCTTTTTTGGTAGGTTTTCAGAAACATAAAAACTGTAATAACTTTCAAATGAGGAATGATCCTGACTTGATTTTTTTCCCAGAGTGTGTAATATTCCATTTACAATATTCTCTTGCATCTGTATCCTCATCTACCTTATAATTCATTATCTCCTAGAAAATAGCTTGTTTTCCCTAAAATGTAGTAATTCCCTAAAAAAATAATAAGTTGACCCAAAAATGTAGCAGTGGGATTCTAAGAGTTGGAATCTTTATTTTTCCAAAATGGGTATCTAGAAATACAAAAACATTAAATAGAAACTAGCAACAACTAGTATTATTGGGTGATGCATGATATATACACACACACACATGCATATACATATGTGTGTGTGTGTGGGCGCGTGTATATATATATATGTGTGTGTGTGTGTGTGTGTGTATGTGCGTATATATATATGTGTGTGTCTGTATATATATATATATATATATATATATATATATATATATATATATATATATATATATATATATATATATATATATATATATATATATATATATATATATATATATATATATATATATATATATATATATATATTATATATATATATATATATATATATATATATATATATATATATATATCTTTGTGTGTGTGTGTGTGTGTGTGTGTATGTATGTATGTATGTATGTATGTGTGTGTGTGTGTATATATATATATGTATGTATGTAATTATATATATGTATGTATGTATGTACATACATACATACACACACACACACACACACACATATATATATGGGTTGTCTTGTGTGTAAAGTATTATTGTACTTATTAATAGTAATGAAAGTGATTATGAGATCATAATATTAAATACTCCCTATTTATGTGTGGAATGCCTTATGTGGATATATAAGTATATGGTAATGACTACTTATTTATGAAAGAATATTATATAGTTTTATTAATAAAAGTAAATTTATTGTTGATATTTATTTTTATGATTTCTTATTATATAATTTAGTTTTAATTTATTTGGGAAGTGGGAATTCATTGCATTCCCGTACAATTTCTTCCAAAGGCAATTTGTGGTTTATTTTTCATTTTTTCACTTATGTTGCCTAGAGATTTTGTTTGGGGACAAATTTTGAAAATTTCACAAGGAGTTTGTAATGGATTCTCTTTGAATTGTACATTTTGGAGAGGAATTTGATTAAGGATTCTTCTTGAGTTGGAGAGAGAGATTTCCATTTGTTCTTGGGCCTTTGGATGTTGGATTTCTGGTGGATATGGAGGATTTGATTATTGCACTTTGAAGATTGGATTGCTTCTCCTTCATTTTTTCATTCTTTTGTTTGATCTTCGTAGGACCTAAGGTAGGGATTGAATACCATATCTTCCTTTCTTGTAGAGGAGTGTTAGTGTATACATTTATTAAAGTAAATATAATTATGAAAAGATAGTAATGAACTAGATAAATTGTTAATTAAGATTAAATGCTTTATTGAGATAATATTTATGTAATGAAAAACAATATGTTTATATCCTAGGTCAATGATATGGTAAGTGTCTTAATAAATGAGCATTTAGTACAAAATCAATGATAATAGTTACGAGTTAGTAATCTGATTGATTAATTATTGTTAATAATTGGCATTAAGGAGATGACTAGTTATATATAAATCCATATGGTTAACTAAAGGATCATATCATAATGGTTGATTAATAAAAGAAATAATTAGGAACACTTTCTTTGGTGATTTAAAATAAATCTAGAAGATATAACACTTAATGGTTAGAAATCATATGATGCATTTAGATGATTAAAACTAGGATATAATATCGTTTAAGTAGCTCAATATTAGGGAGCTCTAAGAGGACTTAGGTTAAGTAAAGGATTAATATTACATTCATTAGTGTTGAGCATTTAGAAATGTGTTAAGGCATTTTTACTTCCACTTCCATTTATGTACTTTGTAAATGAATAATTGTAATTAATGTTTGAGTAAATAATGTAATTATGTTTATGGAATCAACATTAGAATTAAAAAAAAAAAAGATTTTTCACCTATATTTGGGTTAGAATGGTGTTTTCCTCTTAGGTTCCTTAGCGAAGCATTACATTTGGTATTAGAGCCCAAGTTTCTACAATGGGACTCTGGGACTCATTGGCCCATTATGCATATGATTAATGTCTAATAATTACATGTTAATGACATGTTTCATGTTGGTGAAATGTTAGTAAGTTTGGAACTTATCCTTTAATCCTTTTTGTCATATTCTCTATTTGTAGAAGTACTTATTTCTTAAACCTTAAAATTTTAGGATAAGCTTTCTATATACATTCCTTTTGTTGGTAGTTGAACCTCACAATTATTTTTGTGTTATATCCTATTAGTGTGAGCACTTATTAATATATTATCATACTATCCTAAAGTGATCTTAATTTTTTGTGCATTCTCCCTATCGATAATTGCCAAGATGACTTTATGTTCTATCCATCTCTATTATGGAATGATTGTTAATATTTATTAATCTATTATCATGTGATCTAGAAGATGTTATTAGTATTGTGTTGAATGTTTGTAGGAGACAACAATTTTATATGATATCAAATACAATTAAAAAAACTTGCAATGCCTCTATGTTGTTAATACTGCTACATATGTGTGAGATGTGATACTAGGTTATATTCAATTTCATGTTCTTAGCAAGTTTACATGATAGTATTTTCCTTTCATGGATAGTGACGTGTGTTTCTTAAGTTCTTACATGTGTAGATTTTGAAGAGTTAATAGTGTGTCCTATTTGGAAATTAGAACCCACTTCTGTCTTTTCCCTCCTTATTTCTTGATATGTAGATGAAAAGAGATTGGTAAAATAATACATTATGTGTTAACACTAGTGCATTTGACCCACATTTCTGACCAAGCATTAAAATGGTTTTCCTTGGTCGGTTTATAGAAGGAAAATTTTGATTTTTTTTAATCCATTCCCATGTTGGTCATGGCTACGACAACCATGACAGGCCATTGTAATTCTGACCAACACGTCAATATAACTTTAAAAAAAAACATAGGGATCATTTTATTTCATTTTGTTATATTCCACGCGTGGCAAAGTAGAGGTGAAGGAGGGTCAAAGGAGGGCATCTGTCGACACTGCCTACACATCTAGCCTCAACTCCACCTGTAAGAACCACTCTTCAGCAGTAAGTTAACCCCATTTCACCTTTGTGCTGCTATTGCATGCATTTCATCTGATCTTCACTGGTTTAATACATGATTAATATATATTGTATATTTGGTTTTTTATTTGTATTTCTAATTGTTTTCATTTGTCACGGGTTTGAAACCCTAATCTCTGTACTTCTAATGGTGTTCAAGCCACCATTAGAAGTGGCGTGAACACCATTAGAAGTGTCCCATGAATTGGGGAAAATATATTGAATGATGCAATAAGAGAACCATGGTTGGTGATAGATTTGAAAGTCTTAGTTGGTTGAAAGTCCTAGTTCGATACCCATCTTAATCAAAATTAAAAAAAAAAAAACATAGGGATCATTTTATTTCATTTTGTTATATTCTGCGCATGGCAAAGGAGGGCATCTGTCGACACTGCCTACACATATAGCCTTGAATCCACCTGTAAGCACCACTCTTCATTAGTATGTTGACCCCATTTCACCTTTGTGTTGCTGCTGCACACATTTCATCTGATCTTCACTGGTTTAATACATGATTAATATATATTGTATATTTGGTTTTTTATTCGTATTTCAAATTGTTTTCATTTGTCACAGGTTTGAAACCCTAATCTTTGCACTTCTAATGTTGTTCATGCCACCATTCTAAGTGGCACGAACACCATTAGAAGTGGCCCATGAATTGGGGAAAATATGTCGAATGATGCAATAAGAAAACCATGGTTGTTGATAGATTTGAAAGTCTTAGTTGGTTGAAAGTCTCAGTTGGATACCCATCTTAATCAAAATCTCTCAACATTATCAAAATATTCCGTAAAGGTTTTCATATACATGTTTTATAATATATTATATGTAATGAGCAAGAAAAATTACATCGTCAATAGGGTCTTTGGAAAATAACACTGCCAATAGGGCCTACAAAAATAAATGCAGTCAAACAAAATGATGTGCACAAAAAAATAATTAGCAATCATAGAGGATGCCATATAAAATAAGACTTTATCATGGAAATGCTTTAGTAATACTTCAGTTCAATTAAAAATATTAAAAATAGCATGGAAATGATGTACATCGATCTAAAATATAGAACTTATACAATAAGATCTTTATCAACATCACTACTTTATGTTTACATTTGGTAGCCATTTAAAAAAAAAAAAGTGAACCCTTCTTTCACATTTTCACTCCAAGTAACCTACTCAGAGGAGTTTCCATCTGAATAGAAGTGCCTACCACCAGTATTGAAAGGCACATGGCATAAGTTCTTTGCAAACAAATGGTAAGCAACAACATATATGTCACTTTTCATATAATAGATCCTCAGACTCATTTCAAGCTCAAAGATCCCATCCTTATGGATGTATCATGTACTAAATGCCCTACTAATAGCACCCATTTCCAAATGATTTGAAACTGATATTGATCAGGCAGTTATCAGAAGAATAGTTTGTTCTCATGTCAAAGACATAAAATTTTCATAGAGGTGGTTCCATTGAACTAATTTAGTTAAATGAGATTAACAATGTGTAGAACAAGACATATAATAGTGAGAGATATCAAGTTAGGTAAATAGAATACTTCTTTCTTAAAATAACATGCACAGGATGGCCACAACTCTTGGAAACAAAATTCATTCCTAACTTCTCATAAAAAAATGTAAACTAAGTCCAAGAATTTTGTAACTATTTGTGCTGATAATTTTAGTATCTGGGATTACATGGGTTCAATAGAAACTTTGAGTGGGTAGGTCATAAAGTATATTATGTTAATAACATGCACACAACTTGATGATGGCAAGTAGGATTGCTATTTAATATTATGTTGCACATTGATGACCTTTATATCCCTTAAAATTGTTGAAATTTATTGTACCTTTGTTCTAATTAAAAGAAAATCATAGTCCACAAAGAATACTCAATATTCAAAGGTGGACTCCATAACCCCTTACTTCCAGGACTCCATAACCCACCCATACCAACTTACTTCTAGGAATCCATAACTCCAAACAATCTTGAAAAATGATGCAAAACAACAAATTTTCAAATTTATTTAATCATACCCACTCACGAATCTCCAACCTTCATCAGGAATCCCCAACCAACAACTGGTTCTTGTTAAGTACACCCTTCACTGTGTTCTCCACTAGGATTGTCAAAACAACATAGAATACATAGGATACAACTGAGCCATCTCCCACCAAAACCAAAGTGATCATAGGGGTGGGAGTGATCGACACATGAGGCCATTTGACTTGGAGCTTTATCATACTAAGTCTTTTTATCATATGATGTCCATACCTCATAAGAATCTGAACTTACATCAGTATATGTATATTTATACTTATCATATAATGTACCATTATGTTCACATAAATTCCTATTTTCATATGCATTATATCTTTTCAAACTAGTCATCTTAGGTGCACGAGGAGATTCAAACATGCATGTGTCATAAATGGGACTAAAAAGAATACACGCATTGCAAAACTTCATGTGAGTCGGGTACAAATATGCATACCTTTGATATTCCTTGGTCAACAAATATAAAATTTGTTCACAACTTAGTGAATCACTATCTTCATTGACACCTTGTGAGTTCATTCTTATACTGGAAATGCGCTAAAGTAATTGGTTTATCCTAATGATAACATAATATTTGGAAGATTTAGTCATGGGATTTGAGAAATAATCCTAGGGATAACACATCATAAAATAGAGTATTATCACATTCCATGAGATAACATCTCTTTGAGGCATTCCATCAAATAGTTTATGTGCCTTGTGTATATTTCCATATTTTCCATACATATCTATCAAAGCATTTTCCACTATAATATCCAATGAAAATCCCCCTTCCATTATGCTTCGATGGATGCCCATACCTTAATGTTCTAACACTCCCATTTCGGCACAGGCTAGTAGGATGCTGGAAAAAGTCATGGAGTTTGGATTTACACCTGCTAATTGCATTTCCTTAAAAGTTTCCATGGCCTTCTCAAATGTCATAGCATTCCATGAGACCACATTTCTTTGACCCCTAATTTCTCTGTTGCAAAGTTAGACAACATATTTGTCCTTTCTAGTTTTAACTGCATCATTTTCCTTTAGAATATAGAGAGTTGGCGCTCCTCAAAAGTCCAGATCAAGTCAACTCAAGGTGTTTGGAGTCAAACCATTTTAAAAAAAAATAATACTAACACTTTCCAAGTTGATTCTACAAAAACATTGATATCATCTAAAAATCAGTCCTATTTCTAAGTGATCAATGGTTTCACTAGTTTTTCTAGGGTTCACAGGTCTTTGCATCCAAATGTTCATAATTTTTACCATTTTAAAGGAATTTTAACATGATTTTAATGTTTTCAAAACATAAAATGTCATTAAAAATTGGGTCAACGATTGGCCAATGACTTTTTCATGAATCTAGATTTTTCAAGGAAAAATTTGGCACTCTAGGATTCAAAATTAATTGGGTATAATCATGATATTTTATAGAGTATTACTTCTCTAATTATTAGTATGCATGGATTATATGCATTTGTATTGAGATTTCATGTTTAGATAGTTTTTAGTTGGATCCTTCTATTTGATTGGATCCTTTCTAACAATGTCAGCATGATATACTTAATAAATTAATAGAGCATTTAGTTGAACCTCTCTTTCCTATTTTGAAGAAGAAAGGGACAAAGGTTTAAAAATCACCATCGGTGATACCAATTTGATCCCACAATGTGACGTTATATCTAATCTTGAGCCCCCACTTCCTCCATTTTTGTTTATTCCTCCCAGATTAGCTCTTGATTGACAATTGGGTATCCAAACAATCTCATCCCAAATGCATGAAATCCACTGTACATATCTTCTAATTTTTTGGCACATACATATTATAAATTGAATGAATGCTATCTCCTCATCATTTCAATAAAAAGGACCATTATTTTTAAAAATACCCTAATTGACAGTGAATGCAAATGCAACCAGAGAAAGCTTTAAAAAAGAAGCTTGTTTACATACACATTTAAACCTCTAATACAGTCTAACAAAACATAAATACATCATAATACATAATAAGCAGGACATCAAAAGGAAAGTAAAAAAATCTCTTTCCCTAAAGCTCCTTTAGGTGCCTTTGGAATCCTTGGCATGCAGAACTGCAAGATGGAAAATGGATTGAAAAATATCTCTTTTCACAGCCCCTCTCCTTGGAGGAAGTGGATTCATATTTCTATGAAGCTTTGTAGGATGAGGATGATCCACTGCCACATTCTTCAATTTGTCCTCACAAACTTGATTCTTCTCCATTTCCCTGAACCCACTAAGCTCAAAATTTTTGAACTGAAAACTAAAGCTTTAACACCAATTTACTCTTGCCTCAAAGACAACTCGGATGCTTTCGCTTTATATAGCCATAAATAAATTCACTCCAAATGAAACCCACTTATTGGGATTCACTAATCATGGTTTCTTTTCTTATTCAACTCGAGTTAGATTGAGGTTATAGGCTTATCCTCTAATTTGGTTAAACACTTTAAGTGCATCCACCAGGCTTCTGCACCTATCATACATGTTTATAAGCTTATTTTGAAACCTTGTAGAAAATGTAAATTGCTTGGGAATGATGAAAGAGTGAAATTTTTTTGTTTGTGAAAGGGCATTCTTGAGAAAACATACATTATTTATGTTCATTGTTTTAATCATGTTTATCTCATTGTTCACTACACAGTTTCTCATTTTCTTGATGTCATCAATACATTGTTGATCTTCATTGGGTATGGTAATCACTATTTTAAAAATTTCAAATCTCTTTAAGGTATCTTCTTTGACATGCATCTTTGATATTACTATTTTGATCTTTTGCTTCTTGTTCTTTTTTACTTCTTCACATTCCATCTCACTATCATTCCAATTCAAATTTTCATTGTATATTGTCTTCTCACTGCATTTCTTTTTCTGTCATTGAATTTTCATGATAGAGATGTACTATCCTCTTCTTCTCAAATTTTGTCTATCTATGTCATACAATTATAGTATTTTGGTCTCCATAATAACACTGAGATCTCTCTTTTATCTTCTCTTCATCGGTAGTTTACTATTTTGTATCTTTGATCTTACTAGATTTTGATGCACATCATTGTTTTAAGCCTTTCATAGTGCCACTTCTATGAAAATATTAGACATCATTGTCCTTTGTTCTATTATTTCTTATCATTGCCTCATTTTCAATATCTACTTGAACTCTTACTTGCTATGTACAATTTTCCACTAACTCCTAACTATCTTGAGGTGATCAAGGTCTGCCACCCCTTGACAACATGTATTTTGTTGCTATTATGTTACTAGGTTAAAGATGGGGACATCACACTATCTATAGAAGACTGTCATGAAATACTTGGCCTTGTGACTAAATAGAACTATCCTTTTTGAAACTGTCGCATTAAGAAGTATAAAAGGTTATGTATTTCATGATACACCCTTGAGAGGAATGTCACATTCATGTTCCTTTCACCTTGTCTGCAGTAGTTTTCATGTGTTGTATGACTATCCTGTAGGTCCCTTTACATTGCTTTCTCATTTTTCTTTGAAAAGTACATGACTTCATCCTTTATTCTTTGTCTTTTCAATTGAGATCATCATATCAACCATTTTATAGTCTTTGACTCAACTATGTCTAAGAACTCTTCCTTTCATTGTCTGTGTGTATGTCATTCTTTCCTTACTATGATTCAAAATTGAACCTTTCTAGTAATCTCTATCACCACTATCATATTTTCATGATTTACACCCATTATTATTCATCCTCACAGTCATCATTCCAAAAGGACTTCTTTATTTCTATATCTCTATCATTAATAAAAAACTGTCACCCTCTAATCTCCTCAGTTAGATTTGATTTGTCTTTAGATAAAAGGTCTATATCATATGCACTTGGATTATCATATTAATTTCTCTTAGTTGTCCTTTAACATCACGACTGTCATTTAAATCTGATGATTTAGTGCCTTTGTTCATGCAAACATTGTCCTCTTATTTTCTCTTTATCATTGATGTTGTTGACTCTGGAAGACTATGATGGTTACAATGTTTTCTATCTTCTCTTTGTGCTTGATTCATGTCTGATACACTTTCCTTGAAGATCTCTATCTTCTTTTGCCACTCATTAAACCCCTACTCAATGTTGAGAATCTCCTATAGACCTACATTTCCATTGTAACACTTAGTACATATAATTGAAGGCTATCATTTGGGCCCTACAATCTTCCCTTAAAGGAACAACTATAAGTGAGGGGTACGAGGTGAACTTCTTAGTTTTAACATAGGTGAAATATGGATCCATATGTCACATCAAATGAAATACTCATGCAGTCAAACAACCCAAAACTTTGATTCAAGTGCAGCTAGGTGCTTGAGAGTTGAGACAATAGTCCATTTTTCCCATAACAGTCACTCAAGAGTCTTTTTCTTTTCTCCTTATCTAATGATTCTTTAATCTTCAAGATTTCACTAGGTCCAATTCGGTTGGATGGATTAGTTTTCACTAAAACATAACAAAATCCAATTCCCTCCATTTTCTAATAACTGATGCATTTCAAAATGTTAAATTTGCACCATGTTCACCACCTCTAAAAGGATTCTTGTCCCAAGAATCAGTCCTTGCATTGGATGTCTGAGTTTGAACTTGTACTTTATGAATATGGTGCCTTGGGGAAGGAATGAAGTCCCCTAAGGTCATTGCCCTGCACAAACCTTGAAAGCATTAGCACCAAAAACCTTATGCATAGTCTCTGATTTTGAATTAGATTATGGCCTTGTTGTTGGTTCTTTCTGCCCACTGTCTGTCCACATCTGAACATGGTTGTTTATTGGCTGCCCTTCAATAAGACACTTGACTATACCTATTTGAACATAGTTCAAATCCCAAAAGTCTGCATTTCTAGGACTGTTCAGCATTGTCCTAGTCAATCCATGTTTGTATGCTTGTTTCCCATACCAACCTATATCACATGCACTATTTCCTTTCTTATGAAGAGGAATAGTATCACCAAAACACATTATTATCTTGTCTTTATCCCTACAAGTCAGTGGTATTAACTAAAATTTCTCTTTTCCTTTGTGAACAATAGATGTATTAGAGTAGCCATCATGAATTGTCCTTCTCATACATTGACATGGTCTACCTAATATCATATGCCCACAATTCATAGATATGACATCACACCAAACCTGATCATGATATGGCCCAATTGAAAAATTGACAAGAGCCCTTTGACTAACCTTCACATTCAACTCTTGGTTTACCCAAGTGGCACTATAAGGGTTATGATGTTCTAATAATGCCAATCCCAACTTAGACACCATATCAACTGAAACCAAATTGCTATGTGCCCCTGAATCAATAGTTAGAGTACATACCTTGCCTTGGACCAAACATCTTGATATAAATATACCTTCTTGTGCTGATGTTGGTAATGGTCCTCCTTTCCTTATGAGAATAAATTCTCCTACCTTAGGGTTTGCTATTTTACTAATAGATTAAGAATATTAATTAAGTGTACCTACCTTGACTATACCTATGGGATAGTGTACTCTAAAATTGCAGAGAAATTAAGTGTACTCCAAATAGACTGCCCTCTACAAAGAAGTGACTGGAATCTATTAACCAACCTTCTAACCATCAAATCATTATGCTTTCAAATCAATTACCTATCAGTGTATCCCTTGTGAGGGAGAGAAGCCAAACACATAAAGAACATGCACATAAACATGACAGCTGAAAAACTTAAATGGAATACACCAAGAAGTACCAAATGATGAATGCTCAGTAGTTGTAATGGAAAAGCAATATCAGAACCGTCCATTTCTAGAACTTGATTTTTCTATAGTCATACTGATTTTTCTTATTTCTTGAACATTATTGACATATTTAAATGGAATATACAATACCAAATGATGAATGCTCAGTTGTTGTAATGGCAAAGCATCAGAACCGTCCATGTCTAAAATTTGATTTTGTATAGTCTTAATTATTTTTCTATAGTTGTAATGATTTTAAAAATTGTTGACAAAGAGTGTTTCTTTTTTTTATTATAGTATAAATGATTTTGCTATAGTCATAACGATCTTTCTTATTTCTTGTCTTTTGTCCCTTTTTTATTTCCTATGTCTATGCTCCATGACAAGATTTTGTCACCTTATTTTGATGGTATATTTCATTCACTCTATGTGGAATACTATTTTGTTCACTATTTTATTTTAGCTTGATATTTCTTTCATTTTTCATATACATAGAGACTACACATGCTAATAAAAAAATGAGCTATTTGATTTAGGTTTACTTTCCATTATTGTAAATGGTTAATATTTCTAATGGTACTCCTTGGTGTATTCCATATAAAAATAATCATATAAAAATGATAAATGTACTAACGACGGTGCGGTGCATTATTGATATAGGCTCAATGACTCTTCTCAATGTGCCAAAATGTCAATGTGGTGGTGGTCAGTGTGTGTTGAAGACTTCACGGATATAGAACAACCCTAGATGACAATTTTGGTGCTGCCCAAATAGAAAAAAGGTTGCTAATGTGTATATATTTAATGTTTCTAATGTAAATACTATTCATTATATTATAAGAACTAATGTAGATTGGGAATCACAAGGAAATAATGGTTGTAGATACTTTAGTTGGGTTGATGACAACTTATCTGCATCTATCCATCCATCTTCACTTATTTGTGATGAAGGATTTGAGTGCAAAAATGTGTTAGGCTAGGGAAAATGCCAAAATTATATTTTTATGATGCCTTCTCTATATTGTAATCGCATATCTTTGTTGCGACCATATGTGGAGATGAGCTCAGGAATTAGTCAATTTAGTATTTTGATATTGTAACTTATATTTTAATATGGATATGGCGTAGCTTCTCTTTGCCTCAAGTGTGCATATATATGGTTTACATCTTTTTTTACAATAATTCTTCATGTTTATGGCTCAGGTGAGCCCCAATCTTCTATCAATCACATGATTTAACGTGTAGTATTTTCTTGGTTATTCCATTTGTTCCTTGATACATCAATTCAACCACACCCACTCCACTTCACGTGGATGTCTTTGAAATAAACTCCTAACTCTAATAAACTGACTGTCACTACTAACTAACCTTATAAAACAACAACTAAGAATGATCACTTGCCAACATTTGCTGAATACAAGGTCCTTGAGAGATCAATCAATTGGGATGACTGGATGAGGATGATGAGATGGGGGAAGTGGAGTTGAATCCTGATGAAAAGGAAGCTTGATCTGGATGCAATTAGGAAGAAGAAGAAGATGCTTATCGTCGAACATAGATTGAAGAAGAGTATGTTGGAAACTGCAATTGAAACAATTGTTGTATTTTCATTGATGTCAAACCTTAATTGGTAAGACTACTGCTACTTAGGAAAGTACTATATCTATTTGAGTGTTGCTAAGGGGCTAAGCAAGGTTGGTAACAATAGAACCTAGGGAAAGGTTGAGTTATCTTGATACTACAAAGTGTACTTGACTATGTTGCACAATGATGAGATAATGTATTATTTATCTTAGTAAGATTGAAGACTAAACTGGTAGGCTTAACCGAGAAAAGAATAAAAAAATCATGTTTAAGATGAGTGATGTTAGTGTCAACTGAGTTAGTATATGCTGAGAAAAATTATAGTGTCAACCGAGCATCAGTAAATTGCTGAGGAAGATAGTTTAAGCTGAGGAAATAGTTTTAGTAATGACCAAGCTTTCTACATGAAGACCGAGTGAACAATCACAGTATTGACCGAGCATCATCAATTTTATATTTGAAGAGAATTTAATTTTGGAGCCGACATTGTTGAATTCTTGGATTATGTAAAATATGTTGACTTTATTTATTGATTGTTTGGAAGCATTAAATGCATTGTAAAACATTTTATTGTAAATCTTTAAGAGATTTGAGATGATTCTAGAAAAGGAGCTGAAGAACATGAAGCAGGTAGATTCAATGAATCTGACCTAACCCTAAGATCTACGATTGAGATTGAGTGGCAAAAGATGAGTTAACCTAATTGAGGAAAATATAAGGGAACCTGAGCATTTTGATATGTATGTACATGGTGAATAGAGAATGTGGGAAGAAGAAAGTTTTATTGACTAAATAAGCAGAAAAGGTTGAAAGAGAATTGTGGTGATTGCTTGAAGAAAAGCTCCAAGTAGATCAGAGATGGAAATGGAAAGGTTTCAAAGTCGGTAAACCAACATTAGTGTATGGAATCAGATCTGATATTTGCAAAGTGAGTTGTATATTTTTTAGATAATACTGCTGCTACTTTTTAACCATTGTAACAGTCAAAATCCTTTTAATAGAGGTTGACCTAACAGTCATATGTTAAATCCTTTGAACAAGGTTGCATTCTAATGGAGTGTATGTAAGTCCTATGACTAGGCTCACTTTTAACAGGGTGATTGAAATCCTTTAACCGGGTCACATTTGACAGTGCGTATTGTAACCTTTGATAGGGTTGGCTTTTTACTGAGCTCACTTTAGAAGAGTGAAAATAATAGTAGCATGTTACAAAGTGGTTTTTCCCAAATTGGGTTTCCACTATAAATCCTGGTGTTTATACTTGTGTGAATGTTTAGATCTGAACATTACTATATTTTGCAAGTTAAGTTACAGCTGGGTAGTGGACTGCATTGTTAGATGTTTCTATTATTGAATCAATGATGACCGAGCTTGTTTTGGTTTTGGATTTGATTTAAGGATAAGTTTTTGAGATTGTTTTATACATCAAGACTTGAGAATAACTGATTCACCCCCCCTCTCTGTTGTTGTAAATCCTATTAACAATTGGTATCATAGTTTTGTTGCTTATTATTAGTGGTGATAGATATCAAGTTTAAAGGGGCTTGAAGAAAATGATCAGGATGTATAAGAAGGAGGTACCGAAGCTGAACAAGGAAAACTTCCCCGCATGGCAAAGCTTGATGAAGCTGCATCTAGCCGATATTGGTGATTCTACAAAGTACTACATTAGGAACAGTTATGTCTCACTTGTCACACCTTTGACTGCCGAAGAAATGAGAGCTAAGCAAGAACATAATCAGGCAATGCTAGAAATTGCATCTGCCATAAGCTATCCAAAATTTGAAGAGATTAAGGACTACACAACTACTAAGGATATGTGGGACACTCTTGCAAGGATCTATGGTGGTGACTTGAATGTGCCAAAAGCAAAGGCCGAGAGTCTTAGAGGTAAGTTTGATGAAATGAGAATGCAAGAAGGTGAAAACATTGCACAATATTGTGGTAGAATAAAAGAAGTTGTGAATGCTATTAGAGGAGAAAATGGGGCTATTGATGATGAAACTATAATTGGAAAAGTACTAAGAACCCTACATCCTATATATGCTATTAAGATCTTAGCTATTCAGGAATCTAGATGTAACTCTGCTAATGTGCTTACTTTGGAAAGTTTGGTTGGTAAGCTGACTACTTTTGAACTCTCTAACTATGATAATTTCACTATTGGAAGCATTGGAAATGTTGAATCTACTTTTAAGTCACAACTAGTTTTGAACAAGCCAAAGAAAGAAAAAAAAAGATGCATCAGTGAAAGTGAAAGTGATAGTGAAAGTGACAGTGACACTTTTGATGAAGACCTAGAAGATCTAGAAGCTCTTATGGCTAGAAGAATGAGAAGGGGAAAAGGAAATTATAATGGTAAACTCCCTATTATATGTTTTGCATGTAATAAAGTTGGTCATATAGCTACTAGATGTCCTGATAGGAAGGATAAAGATGATGAAAGGAAAAGAAAACACAAAGATAGAAAAGATGATAGAAGCTACCGATGGAATAGAGACTACAAGGGAAAAGGTAAGAAATCTTGTTACATTGCTGAAAAAGAGACTAACACTGATAGTGATGATTTTGAAATTGAGGTAGTCTATGTGGCAATGAAAGATGAATCTGATGAGGATGAGAAAACTGCATTGATATCCTATGTGAACAAGAATGATAAATTGATTATTGATAATGGCTGTTCACATCACATGACTGGTGACAAAAATAAGTTTGAGACCTTACATCATTACAGAGGTAAAAGTGTAAAATTTGGTAATGATGCACGATGTCTTGTTAGAGGAAAAGGTTTGATTAAACTGACTGATAAGATATCTTGTGAAAATGCATATTGGGTTGAAGGTCTTAATTATAATTTGTTAAGTGTTGCTCAACTTAACAAAATTGGTTACTGAGTGGAATTTCATCACAAGCAAGCTAAAATATTTAATGTTACTGGAGAACTGATTGGACGTGGTGATCAAACTAGAGGTAATTTGTTATATCTTGACCTATCTGAAGAAACATGTTTAATTGCACAACTTGATGATATTTGGTTATGGCATTAAAGGTTGTGTCATGTTAACTTTGACAATCTGGTAGAGATAAGTAAGAAAAAAAAGGTAAGAGGTCTACCTAGATTGAAGAAACTTGAGAATGTGATGTGCAAGGAATGCCAATTAGGAAAAATGACAAAGTCAAGTTTCAAGAGCAAATCCTTTACTTCTGAAAACATTCTAGATTTGGTTCATACTGACCATTGTGGACCTATGGGTGTACAAAGTTACTGTGGTGCTAGATACTTTATCTTATTTGTTGATGATCATACTAGGATGATGCATGTGATGTTTCTAAAAGAAAAATCTGAAGCTTTTCAATTCTTTAAGTGGTATTTGGCTAAGGTTGAAAAGGAGACAAGTAGGAACCTGAAATGTCTTAGATTTGACTGAGGTGGAGAATTTACATCAAATAAATTTAATCTATTTTGGAATGATAGAGGAATTAAAAGATAGATGTCTACACCTAGAACACCTCCACAAAATGTTATAGCAGAAAGGAGAAACATATCTATCTTGGATTGTGTAAGGACATTGATGATTGAAAATAATGTGGCACAAAAATATTGGAAAGAAGCTATAAGCACTGCTGTCTACACTCTTAACTAGGTATAGATCAAGAAAGGTACAAATCTGACACCCTATGAACTATGGCATGGGCATGCACCAAGTGTTAAATACTTTAGAATCTTTGGAAGTAAGTGCTATATATTAAAAGACACTAGGAATGGGAAGTTTGATGCTAAGAGTGATGAAGGCATATTCCTAGGGTACTCCACAAAAAGTAAGGCTAATAAGTGTTTGAATTCTAACACTAACAAAATTGTGGAAAATGTGAATGTCAAAATTGATGAGTATGCAGAAAGAAATGAAGCTGACAAAAAAAGAGAACCAGAAGATTATAGATCTTTTGTGTACATTGAAGAAGAAGAAGAGGCTAGTAACAGACCTATACCTAATGCTGACTCTTGGATAGGCAATGCTGAATGACACACAGAAGCTACTGAGTGTCAGGAAAATAGTGACAAGAGAGAACAAGAACATGCCGAGCTACAAGAAAATGCTATTGAGTATCAGGAAGAGGTTGCTGGGCATTCTAAAGTTGAATCTGACAATCTTGTTGAGACACATGATGAAATAGAGAAGAGAAAAACTAAACCTATTTTGGAAAAATATGTAAGAAGATATCATAAGCCTGAACAGATAATTAGAGACAGAGATACTAGAATCTAGACCAAAAGTAAGACTAAGGATCCAACATGTCTACTATGTGAATTTGAACCAAAGACAACTAGAGAAGCATTGCAGAATGAAGATTGGATACAAGCAATGAATGAAGAAATTGACTAGATTGCGAAGAATGATACTTGGACTTTGGTGTTGAGACCTAAAAACAAAAATGTTATAGGAACAAAGTGGGTGTTTCAGAATAAGTTGAACGAAAATGGTGAAATCACTAGGAACAAAGCTAGGCTGGTATGCAAAGGCTATGCACAAGAAGAAGGAATAGATTATGGGGAGACATTTGCCCTTGTAGCTAGGTTGGAAGGAGTAAGAACTCTGCTTGCATATGCTGCTTATAAAGATTTCAAGGTATATCAAATGGATGTCAAGTCTGCATTTTTGAATGGTATACTAAAAGAAGAAGTTTACATAGAACAACCAGAAGGTTTTATTGATCCAAATAGAAGACACATGGTGTGCAAACTAAAAAAAGCATTATATGAATTAAAGCAAGCTCCCAGAGCATGGTATGAGAGGTTGCACAACTACTTGATACAAATTGGATTTTCAAGAACAAATAACACAAGCAATCTGTACATGAAAGATGGAGAAGGTAAAGGTATCCTATTGGCAAAAAAAAATTTTGATGACATTATTTTTGGTGGACAAGATGCATTATGTAAAAGTTTCTCAAATGAAATGCAAACTAAATTTGAAATGAGTATGTTTGGTGAGATCAAATTCTTTGTTGGTTTACAAGTATATCAAAGGAAGAATAGAATTTTCATTACACAGTCTAAGTATGTTAATGAAATACTAAAATTTTTTGGGATGGAAGATGCTAAACTAGTGGCAACTCCTATGGTTACTGGACAAAAGTTATCTAAGAATGATGATGTTGCAGAAGTGAATCAAACTCTGTACAGATCCATGATTGGAAAATTGTAGTATGTTGTACATAGTAGACCAGATATTGTATTAGCTATTGGGATTGTGGAAAAATTCTCTGCCAATCCTAAGGAAACACATATGATGGCCATGAAAAGAATTATGAGATACTTGAAAGGAACTACTGACTATGGTCTATATTATAAGAAGGATGAAAAATTTGAACTCTAATTTTATATAGATGCTGATTGGGCAGGCAATGTAGATGACAAAAAGAGTACTAGTGGTGGAGCTTTCTTTCTTGGACAAAGATTAGTCTCCTGGACAAGCAAGAAACAAAATTGCATTTCCCAATCTATTGCTAAGGCTGAGTATGTTGCTGCTACAGTAAACTGTTCAAACTTGGTATGGATAAAATAATTGTTGATAGGAATGAAAGAAGAAACCACTGAACTTGTTGTTATTTTCTATGACGACACAAGTGCTATCAATATTTCTAAGAATCCAGTGATGCACACTAAGACCAAGCACATTGCAATCAAGTATCACTACTTGAGAGAATTAGTACAAGATAAAGAAGTCTGAATGGAATATGTAAATACAAAAGAACAATTAGTAGACATATTCACTAAAGCTTTACCCAAAGAAGCTCATAAGTATTTGAGAAGACAATTAGGGGTTCATCCCCTAACTGAGGCTTCCTAGACAAGCTAGGAGCACTGCATCAAATGTGCTACAGCAGAATATTTGACAAATTGATGCAGAAGATTGTCACACTTTAGGGCTGGCCTAGAGTTGTGAAGAAAAGAAAAGAAAAGGAATCAGTCATAAGGAAGATGATAGAGGGAGAAAAATTGAGCTGCACATCTATTATCTACATCTGATGGATGTATGTTTTAGTTGCTGCTTTGGCATTTTTGTCAAAGAGGGAGATGAACTGATATGATAACACATGAGATATCATAACACATGATACTGAAAAGTAAGAGGGAAATGAATTGATGAACTAATGGGAGATGAACTGATGGAACTAAAGATAAGGCTGATGAACTGAAATGAAGAATCAAGATAGAGGCAGATCTGAATAATTCTGACGGTCATAGAAATGAGGCTTACAAGATTCTGAATCAGAATGAAGCTAAGGATATTATAAAATAAGTTTCTGATGGACATATAAGTTTTGGATTGGTTGGTAATCCATGTGTTATTTAGGTGATATCATATGGTGTTTCCATCAATTCCAAAGAGGGAGATTGTTGGAAACTGTAATTGAAACAATTGTTGTATTGTCATTGATGTCAAACCTTAATTGGTAAGACTGTTGCTACTTAGGAAAGTACTATATCTATTTGAGTGTTTCTAAGGGGCTAAGCAAGGTTGGTAACAATAGCACCTAGGGAAAGGTTGAGTTATCTTGATACTACAAAGTGTACTTGACTATGTTGCACAATGATGAGATAATGTATTGTTTATCTTAGTAAGATTGTAGACTAAACTGGTAGGCTTAATTGAGCAAAGAATAAAAATAATTATGTTTAAGCCGAGTGATGTTAGTGTCAACCGAGTTAGTATATGCCAAGAAAAATTATAGTGTCGACCGAGCATCAGTAAATTGCCGAGGAAGATAGTTTAAGCCGAGGAAACAATTTTAGTAATGACCGAGCTTTCTACATGAAGACCAAGTGAACAATCATAGTATTGACCGAGCATCAACAATTTTATATTTGAAGAGAATTTAATTTTGGAGCCGACATTGTTGAATTCTTGGATTATGTAAAATGTGTTGACTTTATTTATTGATTGTTTGGAAGCATTAAATGCATTGTAAAACATTTTATTGTAAATCTTTAAGAGATTTGAGATGATTCTAGAAAAGGAGCCGAAGAACATGAAGTGGGTAGATTCAATGAATCTGACCTAACCCTATGATCTATGATTAAGATTGAGTGGCAAAAGATGAGTTAACCTAATTGAGGAAAATATAAGGGAACCTGAGCATTTTGATATGTATGTACATGGTGAATAGAGAATTCTGGAAGAAGAAAGTTTTATTGACTGAATAAGCAAAAAAGGCTGAATGAGAATTGTGGTGATTGATTGAAGAAAAGTTTCGAGCAGAGTAGAGATGGAAATGGAAAAGTTTGAAAGTTAGTAAACTAGCATTAGTGTACAGAATTAGATATGATATTTGCAAAGTGAGTTGTATATTTTTCAGATAATACTGCTGCTACTTATTAACCATTGTAACAGTCAAAATCCTTTTAATAGAGGTTGACCTAACAGTCATATGTTAAATCCTTTGAACAAGGTTGCATTCTAATGGAGTGTATGTAAGTCCTATGACTAGGCTCACTTTTAATAAGGTGATTGAAATCCTTTAACTGGGTCACATTTGACAGTGTGTATTGTAACCTTTGATAGGGTTGGCTTTTTATCAAGCTCACTTTAGAAGAGTGAAAATAATAGTAGCATGTTACAAAGTAGTTTTTCCCAAATTAGGTTTCCACTATAAATCCTGCTGTTTATACTTGTGTGAATGTTTAGATCTAAACATTACTATGTTTTGCAAGTTAAGTTATAGTTGGGTAGTGGACTGCATTGTTAGATGTTTCTATTATTGAATCACTGATGACCGAGTTTTTTTTGGTTTTGGATCTGATTTAAGGATAAGTTTTTGAGATTGTTTTATACATCAGGACCTGAGAACAAATGATTCAGTCCCCCTCTCTATTGTTCTAAATCATATTAACAGAGTACTGTAGAGAGTAGGCCTACAATACCAAGGAATTTGACAAGAACAATGAATATCGCTTAAATAGAATAGGAAGACATATTTCTAGCCTAGGCTTGGATCCTTTGACAATTAGCTTGATAATAAATGAAGCAGATGAGAGTTGAGCAATTAGCTTCCCAATAAAAATCTCATAAATGAACTGTGTGTTCTCTAATTCATGTGCCTTCTGCACGTACCTCAATGAGATATTTGAAACAACAAGGGTAAATTTAGCCTTACCCTTGTTGTTTCAAATTTATCATTTGGGTACGCACAGAGGACACATGAATTGGGGTACACATAGTTAATTTATGGGATTTTTCTTAGGAAGCTAATTTCTCATCTGTCATCTACATTATTATGAAGCTAATTGCTGAAGGATCCAGGCCTAGGCTAGAAAGATGTCTTCCCAAACACATAATAAACATGCACATAAACATGATAGCTGAGAAACATAAATGTAGATTTCACAGTAGCTGAGAAACATAATTGTAGGCATCATGGTCATAATTTTTTGGAGACAACATAATTGAGTTGTATACCCAAGTGATGGAGAGAAACTTTTGCACCTTCGATTCCAAGTTGACACTGCGCTATCCAAAGACCATAGCTAAGGAATAAATTTAGAGAGCAGAGGAGGGCCATAACGACCAAAATAATATAGGAGGAACCTCAAGTTAAATGAGGTAACTGCAAACATTTTAATAGATTTTTATTATTAAATAATGAAATTTGCATATACTAGTGTTCTAACCCCCCTCATTACATGATTTATTATTATAATCCACCTCTAAGTTATGCATCTAGAAAATGAAACTACAACCTATTGGGATTGAGACAAACCTTATAGAATAACGATAGCTAGGAAGGATCACTTTCTAACATCTGTTGAATACATCTGTAGCTCATGAATACAAGGTCCTCCAACAGATGTATTCAACAGATGTTGGCAAGTGATCCTTCCTAGCTATTTTTGTTCTATAAGGTTTGTCTCAATCCCAATAGGTTGTAGTTTCATTTTCTAGATGCGTAAGTTAGAGAGGGCTTACAATAACAAATCATGTAATTAGGGGGCTTAGAACACTAGTATATGCAAATTTCATTATTTAATAATAAAAATCTACTAAAATGTTTGCAGTTGCCAGCTCATTTAAGTTGAGGTTTGTCATGTATTATTTTTGACATTATGGCCCTCCTCCACTCTCTAAATTTATTCCTTATCTATAGTCTTTAAATCCTGCAGTGTCAACTTGGAATCAGAAGTGCAGAAGTTAGTCTCCATTGCTTTGGTATACAACTCAATTACGTTGTCTCCAAAAAATTGTACCCATGATGCCTACAATTATGTTTCACAATTTTCATGTCCTAAGACCCCTTATGATGTCATGCCCCGCAAGGGAACCGGGGAAGAGAACAAAGATTCTCTTTATTAAAGAAAACCTAAGTAATAATTTATGAAAAATTTTGAATTTTTAAAACAATTATAAGAACAAAACTTAAACTTAGTTTCCTCCCAAGGTTCCCTTCTATTTAGTGCATGATTCATTCAAATCCATTAAGTAAACTAACAACAAGATTTATTTCCCAAAGCCAACTGCATCATATCTTTAAGAAATACAAAATATTTTCATTTCAACTTTCCATTTAAAAACCATCTATATTCCTAAGTATTCTTTATGAACAATCTAACCTTTAAATCAAATAGAATCATCTAAATCATTTGATACATTGCAATTAATACATTTGTTCTTCAATAGCCTTTTTCACTTAATCAATAATAAGAAACATACTAACATACTTGAAATGGTACAAAATCCTTCAACATAGATCATATACATAAAGTTCACATCTCCCTTTCCATTTTTCCTAAATCTACCCATTCCAGATACATCATTTTAAATTACATCAATGATTACATTACATGCATCTCCACTCAGGAGGTAACAATAACTTTACATCATGAAAGATAATCACAAAGCCTTTATTCTTCAAAAACTGGTACATAAGCAAGCATGAATCTTCAAACACTGCATCTGCAAAAGATACCTCGATAAAATATTTACCACCCAACCATGTGGAAACCCAAAGGCCCACTCCCTCGTGCTAGGAGATAACCACCAAGGTCCACAAAGAAGGAATAGCTAGGCCAAACCTAGGGTTGGGTAACCTTTCCCAATAGCAAATAAAAGATGATCAAAGTATGAATCTTTCCCCAAAAGGCTCTAATGGTAGAAACTCTAAGAAAAAACCTAAGTGAGTGTCATCACATAGCCCTCACTCCTTGGGTTGTCCTGGTACTAACCACTCCGGGCCCTGGCCCCCAAGTAGGCACATGCGGGATCGAATGCCTTTCATACTGACAAGCGCTATTTGATCATACCTACGCATAGGTACCTTCTCCCACTCCCATCCATAGCCTTTACTAGCGCTAATGGCATGGGCGAGGCACATTTAATCTTTTTAATGTTTTAACCCGTTCCCATAAGTTTAATTAAGTTTTCACTTGTTAAATAACTCTTCAGTCGGTTATCTTGGTTCTAGCCACTTAGGGCCCTGGCCCCGCACTGAGAGCCACTCACTAGGTGTCGTTAGGTTTTCTACCCTTAACCCCCATTTCACAATCACATCATAAACATAGTAGAAACATATCATAAACACATTTGTAAGATTGCATCAAAGAGTAGAAAATAATAAGATAGTTTATGAACGTTTAGGGAAATTAGGAACGTTTAAGGATGTTTAGAATGTCCTGATCCTTTAGACAACCCTAACCCTAAACTACTTCCTAAACACATCCTAACCCCTATTAAGGCATCTAAATGCATTGGATATAACCTCCGCCAAACATATTTAAGGTTTTCACAAATTTCCATATGCCAAAAGATAATGTTCCATAAATTTCCATCTAAGTTTGAAATTTGACTAAGTCTAATTCTATTAAAATCTAAAATCTAGAAGTTGCAGCTTAACTCCTAGAAATCTAAAACCTATTCCAATCAATTTGAAAGGTACATAATCCCTTTATACAAGTATAACTTAAAGTATAAGGAATTAAGTACGTAAACTTATACTTTAATGTTATACTTGTATAAGCGGATATTATTAAAACCCATATTTAAAAATTTAAATAAACAATTATAATTTCCACCAAATATTTATAAACCAACTAGACTATGAAATTCCTATTAAACCATAACTAAATTTAATAGCAATCTAAGTATCCTAAATTTAATATTCATTGAAATCTAAAAACAAATAAAACCCCTACCATAAATTAAATTAAAAAAAGACAATTTAGAAGTGACTTATGGGGGGGACCCTGTGGGCCCCGCACCCCATTGACCTAGCACCCTGCGCGCTTTCCCAACTCACGGGTACTACTACTGTAGTACCCGCTGCCGTAGCAGTCAGGTACTGCCGCAGCAGTGCCTGCCAGTGCTACAGTTGGGAACCATGAGGAGAGTGGGGAAGGTGGTGGCCCCCACTTCCAAACTCTTTCATTTTTTTTTTTGTTTTGTTTTATATTAATTTATATTTTTATAAATCATTTTTTTTTTAAAAAAAACAAAACTTTATTTAAGCATCTATAATTGTTTATGCATAACTTTATAACTATATAGTTTTTTTTCTATTTTTATTGTTTTACATTAATAATTTATTTATTAATTTTTTGAAGCACAACTTTATTTAAACATACATAATTATTCAAGTATAACTTTATTTAAGCATAATATTATTTTGACAGCTAATAGATATATTATTTATTTTGACAGCAAATAAAATATAGAATACTACCCATATTTCTTATTGATACTATATACAAATAATCTATTTCTGAATTCATCCTATGCTTAAATAAGCGGCTATCATTGTTCATTATTATAGCAATTTATATATATTTGTATAAACAGCTACTATGATATAGAAATTAATGACATAATACAGTAATGTATTTACATCGGGCATAATACAATATTAGATAAATGGTTCACAGAATAATGTATAAATATTTTGCACATATGGATACAAATAAACATATACAGCCGCATTCAAACATAACAAACATTCTTAATATAAAAGAGAATAATCTCTCAGTATGGATTCCAACCTGGAGTCCTGCAGAGACCGGTTGATGAAGGAAGATCAAATCCTCTCCAACGTTTCCAGCTCTCCTTTGAATCCCTTTGCTTGCAATCTTCCAACTTCTACCCGTAACAATCCAAATGCCAAACTCACTGAATAAGGGACTTCTCTCCTTAAAATATCAATTTTTCTACAATAATAATACTAATCCTCTTCTCGAAATCAATTCTTCTCCCCAACTCCCATACACAGGAAAGCCTTTCCTATAAATAGAATGGAGGAGGTGGTTGCACAGGTAATCCAACCGATGCAACCATCTCAACTATCCATTCGTTAATAGTTAATGGGATGGTTAGTAAAAATCATTCCCGTAAAGGTGAATACATTTTAAATAAGACTATAATCTATGTTCCCTAAATTTAAGGGTGTTAAAATAAATAATATAATCCCAAAATTAATTTACTAACTTATTTAACTATGGTAATAGAATTTACCAATCCTAATTACCACTTATAAAAATAACATAAGAATAGTTTCCTTCACACAACTAATTAATTTATTATATAATAATATATTAATATATGTATTCATAGGCATATGTGTGCACCCATATGCTTATGGTACATATACCATAAATAAGACACATTATTATTAATATTAAATATTAAAATAACATTATTATAAAATATATTATTTATCCATACACTAATCCACATTCTAAAATATATATCAGGTAGCTACTAACATAAGTTCAATTTTTCCACTATTTATTTAAAATATTTTATTATTACTATTGTCATAGTCACTTTGTTATTATGAGTATTATAAAATAATACCATAAAATTATTCATTATTATAGGTATTAAAATCACATGATTTAAATCACATACCGACTCGTTCCTAATGAGATATGCTAGTATAATAGTAGCTACTACTAAAGATAAATTGCTAAATCATACCTTCAATGAACAATGATTCACATCAATATACCCTGAAGACAAGAACTAGCTACAAGATCCACAAATCCAACAAATACGAGATCACACAATACATCCACACAAGGGATTGAATCAACACTTCCCACCTAAGGATAAAAGGATCAAAGGTGAAGTTTCTTCCTGTGGAACCTGGTGATATCTCTATAACAACAATGATGATCGAGGATTTTGAGGGATCGCTCAGACCTGTGGAGCCAGGTGGAGACAATACCCGGTACCTGCAATCCTGCATCACCAAGAAGAGATGCATATATATACATATGGATATACAAATCAGATATATACAAGCAGATGACCAGGATTGATACATCGTGTGGACCTCAGCTAAGTGAGTAACTACGACTTCGTCCTGAGTCATGAAAACACATTAGACACATATCCATGAAACATAAAACATCATGATAATGGTTAGATTCAAATCATTGGGTTAGATCCATAAAACATATAAAAAATCTCATAAACATATAAATGATAACCATAAATGAGCATATCCATCATATCATCATTCACAAAACATAAATGTAAATGTATAGTCCTGACCATCATAATAAAATGTCCAAATCAGCAAAGTCTAAGTATCACCATAGGAGAGGTATTACATATGACCCTTTACAACCATTTACGATCCCTAAGAATACATCTTAGAGGTCTTAAAATGTCGTAAAGGGTCATAAGAGGATCCTAGGAGGGGTCAGATGAGCTTCCACCTTAACATGGTTGACCCTGTTAAGTAGAGAATGTTATACTCTTCTCAAAACAAAGAGAAGCTCAATAATTTAAGGTCTCAGTCCATAGACAAATTAAATTAGACTTACTATCCAAATTGGTACATTGATGAGAATCAATGATGGCCCGAAGTTTTTAGATTCTGAGAAGACGTATATGCAGTGGAGGCTAGAAGGGATTTTTGGGGATATTTTCTAGATGTGGAGATTTGCTAGAGTGGCTATATACATACGAGGGTTTCCAGATTGAGTACCAGTGCAAAGATGATGATTTACTAACCTACGTCTGTAAAACCTTCACAAATATCTTTATCTTAGTTTCTGTAGTATTGAAAATGAGTGGGTTTGACATTAGTGGTGGATCTATTCTCTCTTATCATTCTTCATAGTAAACAGTAAACAACAATGACATAATATTGTTGTGCTTAATTTGATAATATATATATATATATATATATATATAAAATTAAATTTTTAGTCGCTCTTTTGACAAACAAAGAATAGACATATCGATGAGAGTGCTATATATTCGACGTTTAGTCTGATGATTTGTCGTCGCAATTTCAACCAACATTGGTCGCAGAGATAAACGTTATAGCCAGCAATTCTTCTAGGTTGAAGCAATTATTTCAATGTCGTTACTATCAATAATTCAACCACTGTTGACGTCACAATTTTGATAGAGATTTGATGTGCCATATTATCGACTAAAAAAATAAGATGACTTTTACGGTCGATTAGCCGACCATTGGGCATCTAATAATTGACTAAACCTTGTCAAAAAACAAGATAAAATTTACTAGTGTAAGATGTGTATGGAAAGATGTCAAAACCATCATGTCTTGGTTGAATGAGAAATTAGAAAAATTATAAGTTCATAAAATCATTTAGAAATGTCATATGAAATATATAAATGACTTAAAAATTAAGTATGTGAATATTATGCAGTAGATATTGTCGATGATGGGTATTTGAAATATGTCTCTCTATTCTTACTATATGATATGTAAAAGGACTAATTGCTTATGAAAAACAAATGTGTCATTTTAAATTTCTTGTGTAAAGGGTATGCATGCTTGAGTACAGGAAATCCTTTGGGTAAATGACCTATGTCCCCAAAGCTCTATTGTGGCTAGGCTGCATGAGTAGTGTAATAAGTCATTTACATTGATAAATTAGTAAATCTCATAAATAAATGAATCAATAATAATTGTATGAAAAAATTAATACATTGTATGAATCTAGTCAATTTATCTATGTTCTCGTTGATTAGACAATTACTTTTTTTTTACTTCATCAAAATTAAATATACCTTTGTTGAAAAGAGAATGATATGTTTGAGTTAGGAGAATTATTATTAGTAATATGTTTTCCTTCTCTTAATGGAATTTGTGATTGTGTTTGAACATGATGAATTTAGATTAAACTCTTTGTGTTCTTATTTGGGAATTAATTCCCTTAAATTGATCGGAATTGAATATGCATTTGATTCAAATGTTCTTGATGTGTGTAATTAAGTGGATATGCAAGTAGCAATACAATTAGCTTCCCAAAATAGACTTGGTATAGTATCCTAATTTGATGAGTAATGGTTTAATAAACTATTAATTTTTAGATTCACTTTATGAGCATTAATATTATCAAGTGATCAAATATATATAATTTAGTAAAAGAGGTCAAGTTTGATTCTCAAATGATATTTAGTAGGAGTTAATTATCTTTCTTAATATAAATATGGTGGTGTGTACTTATGACATGAATCTCTTATATCATTCTTATGTTAGTAGGATAATCTCTGATAGCCTACAATTGATTGAATACTTCAAAGACATTTATTGCTGATCACCGAGCTACAAAGGTATATGTGACACATTGAATCAGTTATTATATTGTCATTGATGTCAACTAATTTTGACTGTACTTATCGTGATAGTTACAAACATATGAAGAAGAAAATAATGATGAAGGAATAAGATATTAACATGAAGATGAGATGTATGAGAAAGATATGGATATGGTATTCATTGGGTAACCTATTGATGAGTCTATGACATTATGTTAGTTATTTGATTGTATTACATAATTCTGTTATGGATTGAAGATCAAGAATGGACAAGTTTATGTGGTCGGTAAATGAAGAGCTTAGTATACACCAAGGAAGTGTAGTGTATACCGAGTACAATGTTAATAGAGTTAGAAGTGACTGACACATCACAGTATTGATAAAGTGAAAGAAATAAATGAAACATATGATTGATGACTAAAGATGATGAGATGGAAAAATATGGATGATTCTGAGGTTAAAGATAAAGTTTTTTATGATGATCAAATGACTGACAAAATTCAACGATGATTGGATGATGGAGAATGAAATATTTTACAGACACAAGTTTTGATGAAGGTTAAAGTGGAAAAATCAATGGTGAAGATTAAGAGGAAAAATCTATGGCTGAGAGGAAAATGATTTATTATGTCTATAAAAGGAGATAAGAGATTCATAATTAATTCTGGAATGTGCATCAGAAGATTGCATTCATGCAAAGCTGGTCAAATAGGTTGAATATAGAACTGAGACAATCTATTGACAACACCGAGTGTCAGATAAATGAATTAACTGAGCATAACAGAGTTGGAGGATATAAAGGAATTGAATTGAGTATATTGGGTAGAGGTATTTTGAGCTTAGTATAGATCTGAAAACCTGAAAAGAAAAGTTTTATTTGAATCAAATCATTTATTGTTGCATTCTAACCATTGTTATAGATAAATCTCTTAACCGAGTGGGACTTAACAATCTTTATATTTCATTATGACATTCAATGAATGCTGATTTTTTTCATGTTGACCCCATAGTGAATGTTTGGTCACGAAGAACTATTAGTGATAAATTCTCTAACTAGGTCACACCTTATATTGTGTTATTGTAACCTTTAACAGGTTTGTCTCTTAACTAAGCTCACTTTAGAAGACTGAAATTATTTTGGGTTACCGGTCCCAAGTGTTTTTTCCCTTAACAGGGTTTCTATGCTAAAAATCAAAGAATTATATGTTTATGGATTTGATGAATTGTTATTTTTCTTTACACATTTAAATTATTGGTTTGATCGGTATATACACTAGATAATTTATTGGTATTTGGTAAATGAACAGAAAGGCACAGTTAAAGTTTTACTGAGTTGATTAAATTGTTTGAATATTTTTTTTCTACATCAGGGAGTGTTTGGGACTGTAGGATAACTGGACTTAATTGATTCATGGCCCCCTCTCAATTATCTAACAATTGGTATTAGATCATATAGTTCTTGAAGGAAAAGTTTGAAGGACTTAAGCAAAAGATCAAAAGATGTATAAGAGAGAGAGAGAGAGAGAGAGATGCCAAAGTTGAACAAAGAGAAATTATTAACATGGAAAAGAAGGATGAAGTTATATCTATCAAAGATTGGAGATTATACATTGTACTAATTGCAAAATGAGTTTATTTTTCCCACTAGTCCTTTGATTATCGACCAGATGAAAGAAAGAAAAGAACACAATGATATGATGATTAACCTTGCTTCTTTATCAGATGCTGAATCTGAAGATATTAAGACATGTACAACTACAAAACATATGTGGGAAAAGCTTGCACTATTTCATGGATTATATTTGAATGTGCTAAGGGAAAAAGTTGAAATTCAAAGAGGTAAGTTTGATGACATGAAGATGAAAGAAGATGAAAACATCACTCAGTAAAGAAACCGAGTCAAGGAGGTTGTGAATGCTATCCAAGGAGCATGTGGAACTATTGATGAAGAAACTGTGATAAGTAAAATTCTCATAACATTGTTACCTGCCTATGCTATTAGAGTCTCTGTGATTCATGAAATGGGATTACTTCCTGGTAATAATATTTCACTTGATAGCCAAATTGGTAGATTGACTGCATTTGAGCTTAATAACCATGACAATAGTATTGTACCTACAGTAGAATCTACATTTATGTCATCTTTGAAAATTGGAAAATCAAGTAGCAGAGATTAGATAAGAAATGCAAGTGATAGTGAAAGTGAAGAGGATGAACTTGATGAACTTGATGAACTTGAAGCAGTAATGGCTAGAAGACTACAAAATTGAAAAGGAAGATATAGAGGTAAACTATCCTTGGTATGTTTTAAATGCAAATAGATTGGTCATATTGTTGTAAGATGTCTTGATAGGAAAGAAGATGAGAAAACAAATGAAAGATCCAATGAAAGGAAGAATGACAAAAGAGATCACTAATATCACAGAGGCAACCGACAGTGTGGCAACAGAGACAAATGAGACTACATGGATAAAGGAAAGAAGGCATGTTACCTAGTTGAAGATGAAGATGATGACATCGAGACTGACACTGATGAAGACATAGAAGTGGTATTTGTGGCTTTGAAAGAAGATTCCAAAGAAGAAGAAAGGTATGTTGAAACAAAACTTATTTATAAAGTTAGCAAGAATGATACTTGGATTATTGATAGTGGTTGTACACATCATATGACTAGTGATAAATAAAAATTTGAATACCTTGAATAGTATAATGGTGGATCTATGAAAATGGGAAATGACACACCTTGTCAAGTAAAAGGAAAAGGATCCATATTGTTGAATAGTAAGATCATATGTGAGAATGCATATTGGGTGAAAGGACTTAATTATAATATGTTGAGTGTAGCACAGCTAAAGAATACAGGTCACCTAGTTGCATTTGAGAATAGAAAGGTGAAAATCTATGATGAGACTAGAAATTTGGTCGATACTGATGAACAATAAAAAGGTAACTTATTCTATCTTGACAATGCTGAAACTTCTTGTTTATTGGCTAAAAATGAAGATGTATGGTTATGGCACAAGAGGTTATGTCATGTGAACTTTGACAACATGGTTAAGATCAATAAGAAAAGAAGAGTTAGAGGTTTAACAAGTTTATCTAAACTTGACCATGTAATATGCAAATAGTGTCAAATGGGCAAGATGTCAAAGTCTAGTTTCAAGAGAAAACACTACTCATCTAATTATTTCTGGAGTTAGTTCATACTGACTTGTGTGGTCCTATGAGAACTCAGAGTTATTATGGAGATATATATTTTATCTTGTTTGTTGATGATTTCTCTAGATTGATGACTGTCATGTTCTTATAAGAAAACTACAAAGCCTTCAAAATATTTAAATGACATAAAGAAAAAGTGGAAAAAGAAAGTGGTGAAGAACTGAAATGCTTAAGATCAGATAGAGGTGGTGAATTTATTTATGATGAGTTCACTAATTTTTGTAATGAGCATGGAATTAAGAGACATGTATATGCACCAAGAACACCCAAGCATGAGAATAGGATTGCTGAAAGGAGAAATAGATCAATTGTTGATTGTGCTAGAATACTGATGATTGAAAAAGATGTTGCACAAATGTACTAGAGAGAAGCTATTAGTACTGATGTTTACACATTGAACCGATTTCAACTGAAGAAAGAATCAAACAAGGCACCTTATGAATTATGGTATGGTTACACACCTAATGTGAGTTATTTCAAAATATTTGGAAGTAGATGTTACATTCTAAAAGATGATAGAAATGGAAAATTTGATTCAAAAGGTGATGAAGGAATATTTATAAGATATTCTACTAAAAGAAAGGTTTATAAATGTTTGAATAAGGCTACTAACAAGATGAGTAAAAGTTCAAATGTAAGAGTTGATTACTTTGTAGAAAATAATGATGAAGAAAGAAAAAAGGAACCAGAGGACTATGGTATATTTTTTTACATTGAGGAACCTGAAACTCTACCAGAGAAACAATCTAGTGTTATTGAGAAATAGGGTAATTCTACCGGGCAATAGTCTTTGCAAATCGAGAATCAACAAGTAGTTACTGATGAGAATATTGATCATGCACCAAGTGGAGAACAAATTGAAGAAAAAAGATCTAAACCAGTACTTGCAAGATATGTGAGGAAACACCATCCACAAGATTAGATAATTAGAGATAAAAGATCATGAATGATGACTAGAAGTAAGTTAAGAAACAACACATTCTTAGTTTGTGAATTTGAGCCTAAAATTGTTAGAGATGCATTGGAAAATGATGAATGGATTAAGGTGATGAATGAAGAGATTGAGAAAATACAAAAAAATAGGACATGGACATTGGTACTGAGACTGACAAACAAAAATGTGATTGGAACCAAATGGATATTAAAAAAAAAATTGAATTAAAATGGAGATGTCACTAGGAACAAAGAAAGACTAGTATGCAAAGGATATGTACAAGAAGAGGGTATTGACTATGGGAAAACTTTTTCACCTGTTGCTAGAATTGAAGGAGTAAGAATATTGCTTTCATATGTTTCTTACAAAGGATTTAAAGTATATCAGATGGATGTTAAATCTACATTTCTGAATGGGATACTTGAGGAAGAGGTATACATTGAACAACCTGAAGGTTTTGTTGATCCTAATCAGAGGAACATGGTATGTAAGTTGCACAAAGAATTATATGGAATGAAAAAAGCACTGAGAGTATGGTATGAAAGACTACATTCCTATCTCATAAGTATTGGATTTGTTAGAACAAGTGACAACATCAATTTATATTTAAAAAGTGAAATTGATGACAAGATTCTTATTGCTGAAATATTTGTTGATGATATCATATTTGGAGGACATGATAATTTATGCAAATATTTTGCTGATGAAATGAGGAAAGAATTTGAAATGTCAATATTTGGTGAGATAAAAAAAATTTCTTGGATTACAAATATTACAACAGACTGAAGGGATATAAATCACACAATTTAAATACATCAAAGAATTATTGAAGACATTCAGTATGGAAGATTCAAAACCACTCGATACACCTATGGTCACCGGATGCAAATTGACAAAGGATGACAAGTCATCTAAGGTAAATCAAATATTGCATAGATCAATAATTGGAAAATTGATGTATGTTGTGCATAGTAGACTAGATATTGCACATGCAGTTGGAATTGTAGCTAGATTCTCTAGTAATCCTAAAGAATCACACATGACTATTGTGAAAAGAATTTTGAGATAGTTGAAGAAGACTGAAAATTATGGTTTATGGTACAAGAAAGAAGGCAATTTCGAATTGAAAGTTTACACTAATGTTGATTGGGCTTGAAACATTGATGATAGAAAAAGCACTAGTGGTGCAACATTATTTTTGGGATAAAATGACTATTGGAAGGTATGAATGAGGAGATCACTGATCCAGTGATAATTTATTGTGATAACACAAGTGCAATGAATATTTCTAAGAATCCATTGATGCATGGAAAGAAAAAGAATATTTCTATTAAGTATCACTACTTGAGGGAACAAGTTCAAGAACAGAAAGTCAGATTGGAATATGTGAAATCAAAAGAGAAACTTGTTGATATATTCACTAAATCTTTGCCGAATGACAAATTTGAATACTTGAGAAGTAGACTAGGGGTCCATCCCCTATCTAACAGTCACTGAGGTGATAGGAGGTTGCATCAAATTGTACTTTCTTAGAATATCTAATGATGTTGATGCATAATGTTCACACTTTGGGTTTTCTATGGTTGTGAAAGATGAAATACAAGCTAAAATTGCATATTAGTACATGCAAGGTACTAGAATTTGAACTAGACAATAGAGATATTGATTTGGCTATTAAAGAGATGATTATTTTCTTTTTGGCATTGTTGTCAAAGGGAGAGAATGAATCAATGAAATATCTATCTGCAAGGAGACATGATTGCATGGAGTAAAGGAGAGAACAAAAGAGAGATATCAGTTAGAGCTAAAGCTAACTAAAAGGAAGAGGATTGATATTGTGTAGTAATTACACATATTAAACATATAAGCTAGGAAGATATTACTGAGTCACAACATTTACATACAGAGTTGTAGACAGATGTTTGGTATTCTATGGAATATTTCATATTGTGTTGCCATCAATGCCAAAGGGAGAGGTTGATAGCCTACAACTGATTGAATATATTAAGGAAGATTTTGACAACTAATTGGATACTTCAAAGATACTAATTGATGATCACCAAGCTACAAAGGTATATGTGACACACTAAATCAGTTATTATATTGTCATTGATGTCCACTATTTTTTATTGTACTTATCATGATAGTTACAAACATCTGAAGAAGAAAATAATGATGAAGGAATGAGATAACATGAATATGAGATGTATGAGAAAGATATGGATATGGTATTCATTGGGTAACTTATTGATGATTCTATGACATTATGTTAGTGATTTGATTGTATTAAATAATTTTGTTATGGATTGAAGATCAAGAATGTACAAGTTTATGTGGTCGGTAAATGAAGAACTTGGTATACACTGAGAAAGTGTAGTGTATACCGAGTACAATGTTACCCAAGTTATAAGTCACTGACACATCACAATATTGATTGAGTGAAAGAAAAAAATAAAACATATGATTTCTTACTAAAGATGATGAGATGGAAAAATATGGATGATTCTGAGGTTAATGATAAAGTTTTTTATGATGATCAAACGGTTGAAAAAATTCAAGGATGATCAGATGATGGAGAATGAAACATGTTACAAACACAAGTTCCAAGGAACATTACAACCACAACAACAATGGTGAAGATTAAGAGGCAAAATATATGGCTGAGAAGAAAATGGTTTATTATGTATATAAAAGGAGACAAGAGATTCATAATTAATTCTGGAATGCACGTGAGAAAATTTCATTCAAGCGAAGCTAGTAAAATTGGTTGAAGACAGAACTGAGAAAATTTGCTAACAACACCAAGCGTTAGATAAAGGAATTGATTGAGCATAATAGATTTGGAGGATACAAAGGAATTGAATTGAGTATATTGGCCAAAGGTATTTTGAGTTTAGCATAGATCTAAAAATCTGCAAAGCAAAGTTGTATTTTAATCAGATCATTTACTATTGTATTCTAACCATTGCTACAGACAAATATCATAACCAAGTGGGACTTAACAGTCTGTATATTTCATTATGAAATTTAATGAAAGTTGATTGTTTTCATGTTGACCCCATAGTGAATGTTTGGTCACAGAGAACTGTTAGTGATAAATCCTCTAACCAGGTCACACCTTATAGTGTGTTATTGTAATCTTTAACAGGGTTGGTGATTGGTCAGTATAATATCTCGGTATCTAAGGATTGGACATCCTTTTTACAGTGACTCTATGGTTGAACAACACCAAATATCATACCTAAAATAGCATATTGAACTCACTGAATTTATCAACCAAGGACGTAAACCTAAAATGATGTCTGCAAGGTATATTCTCTAATCCATCTTAGGCATCATCATAACTTAAGTAAAGAAAATGCTAAAGGAAATACTAAGTTAAGAAGTAGAATAACAATTTAATCTAGAGTTTGGAACTATGCTTCAAATGATAAACTAGCTATGCACCTATGCTGCAGAAAACAACCAACAATTCTATTACTGAATGGTTGCAGGAGCAATAAAGTTCTAAATAATTCAATACAACTTAAAACTAACACCTACTTAACTATAAACTGAGTTCACCTTCCGTGTGGGCCCCCATAGAAGAGTGAATGAATAAAAACTTCAAAGATTAAGAACTAAAGGTGTCATTCATTCATTCATAAGCATAAGTAAAAAATATAGTAACAGAGTTGTTTTCACTACTATTGGATTACAAAAAGGATTTCTTGTAAAAACTAGCTAACACAAGAATCTCACACTCCAGCTTATTTAAACACAACTTAAAACAGAACTCCCTAAAACTAGGATTCTTCAATGTCATGGATATGATGACTTTTCAGATACAAAAGAAACAACATCATTTAATACAAGAGTAAGCCACATTCAACTGTGCATGAATCTAGGAATGCAAGATGCTGGATTTACTCCATATTGATTGCTAACTGAATTGACCCAGTCTGCAACAATAATCGCTACCGATTGAAAGTGGTGGAACCATTATGAATTCTAAAAATAGTTATTTGACTTTATGATACCACTCCATCTTTTGATGTTGAATTCTTCCTTTCTCACTGACTCATCTTTCCTACAAGAGATTAGCATACACACAAAAACTGCAACACATGCCCAAGATAAAAATTCATACTATGTTTTTCTTCATTAGCTTTGCCCTCATCACATGGCTACAAGAGACACTACCCAATTAATGTGAAATAGAAAATAATACAAGATTTCATTCTACATAACCATGTAATATATATATATATATATGCTTAGCAACAAAACATAAGAAGTCTGAACAATTTCTATGAAAAACTCATGAAATACTCAAGTTTTAACCATAAAATCATAAAACAAATAGGCCATAAATTTGCATCATCATCTCCCCCCATCTTTACCTTTTACTGGTCCTCCAGCAAACATGAAGTTCTTTAACCTTTTTTTTAATCAATATCCAATGGTGGGTCTATGTCCAAATTAAATTGTGCCCTAGCAGTTGTTGGATCAAAACTTTCTGAGAACTCTTCTCCTTCCTGTGGAAAACCCATGACCTCATCCAAAATTGTCTGAGTAAATGACACCCTTAAACCTTTAACAATGGCTACCCCATTATTCAGTGTGCTTAGAAATTGGAAAGCGACCTCACCATCCCAGTTGGTGAGCTTCTGAATGTATTCTAGCCAATCCCTAGCTTGAAAATATTGCATGCAAACTTGGTCGTTTAACAAAAGATCATGAATTGTGGGTTCCCACCAAATCAAATCTCCTCCCATCTTTTAGATTACCAAACCACACAAATTTTTTTTGCAGAAAATCAAAACAAGCTACAATAAGGAGTTTTCAGAGAATGCTTGAAATGCGAAGCTACAGGGTAGTTTCAAATGCAGAAAGTTCTAGAGTTTCTAAAATCTAAGCTCTAAAGAAAATATGAGTGCAAATCTAAAACATATCATGAATTAACTATTCATAATTACTTCAAAAACTCTCGTACTAGCTGCCTTTACATATTATGTGAGAAATAATAGTTCCTTCAAGATTGTCACATCACACAAAGCAAAATTTGGCAAGAAGTATGCAAAAGTACAAGTAAGGTTCATAAGAATTGCATATAATAATTACATGAACACATAAAACAAAAATAATGTATCTCCCCCCAACTTAATTGAGCAATTGGTCCCACAATTGCACATGTGACAAGAGCGCAGCCTTTGATTTTGAAAAACAAATTTAGAAAATTAATATCTTGAAAAGTGTGTACGAACCTGAGAAGGAAATGACTGTAGCGCTTAGCATCAATCTTTGGTGGAGAATGATGAGGTGGATGGGTGGAGAGACTACAAGTGATGAGATAGAATTTATTACAAATAAAGGACTTTCATAAAGAAAGTGTTTATTAAAAGGTGAGGAGAATGTTTAAAGAGAAGAACCGAAATGAGTGGGAGGCTCATTTCCAGAGGCTTCAGGAGAAATTTCACCACTTCCTGAATGAAAATGTAGCATGAACTCCACTTTAATCTATGGCTTGTGGTACAACTTTAGCCTTTGTCCATTGGCCAAAAGTTTGAAGCATATAGGATCAACAGTTGATAATTGAATAGCTCCATTGGGGAAAATAACAATTATCTTGTACGGTCCCAACCAATGGGTTTGAAACTTTCTAGGAGCGTGCTGATACCTAGAATCATAAACTAGAGCTTAGTCTCCAACAAATTTTTTTTTATCCTTGATAAATTTATCATGCCACTTCTTTCATTGGTGTTGATCCAATTTGGTGTTATTCAAGGTAGACTTTCTCCATTTTTCAAGTCCATTTAAAGTGATAATACACTCCTTTTATGCATGACTAAGATCCAAATCAAGCTCTAATGTTGTCCTTAATGTCCTATGTTCAAATTCCACTGGCATCACAACTGACTTACCATAGACTATCTCAAAGGGAGTGAATCTTGTAGTAGATTTCCAAGTAGTCCTATAAGCCCAGAGTGCTTCATAAAGTTTTATTGCCCAATCCTTCTTATGGACTGACACTGTCTTAGTAAGGATGGCTTCCAGCTCTCTATTAGTGACCTCCACCTAGTTGTTGGCTTGTAGATGATAAGGGGAAGATTTGCAATGCTGAATTTTATATTCCTCCATCGAGGAGGCTATAAGATTGAAACTAAATTGAGCTCCTTGGTCAGATACTAACTCCCTAGGAACACCAAATCTTGTGAAAATAAATTCATATAAGAACTTGGCAACATTATTATCCCTAGGATGTTTCATAGGCTTGGCCTCTACCCACTTAGTGACATAATCAGTGCAGACCAGGATGTAAGATTTACCCTATGAAGATGGTTCACTAGGACCCACAAATTCAATCCCCCATTTATCAAAGGGTGCTACAACTACCTAAGGCTGCAAGGGCATCTCATCAGATTTAGTGGGTCTCCCCATTCATTGGCACCTATTACAGTTATTTGTGTACCAAGATGCATCCTTGTGTAAACTTGGCTAGTAGTATCCAATAGTTAGAATTTTAAATGTTGTTCTCTTGGCAGCAAAATGACCTCCACATGGATTTTCATGACATGCCCTAAGGATATTATATGTTTGATCTTCCCTCATGCACCTACACATCACTTGATTAGGACTAGTGTAAAACATAAACCTAGCAATCCAAGAAAAGTTAAAACTCTTCTCAGCTAATAATTTCCTCTCTTTGGAAGAGAAGTGAGCTAGTGTCCTACCTGTGGTGAGGTAATTAGCAATATCAACATACAATGGATTTTGTGTTGACAAGTAGAATAGGTGCTCATCTAGAAAACTATCATCAATGGCTATAGGATCATCAGGAACATGCAAACGAGAGAGGAATTCAGCTATTACATTGGCCTTTCCTAGCTTGTCCACAATAGTGATATCAAACTCTTGCATAAGAAGAAACCATCAAGCCAACCTCCTGGATATGGAAGGTTTATTAACCAATTACTTAATTGCTAAGTGATCAGTGTGAAAAAATATTTCATATCCTGTAATATAATGCCTGAACTTATTCAGTGCATAGATAACTACAAGCAGTTCCTTTTCTGTTACTGTGTAGTTGAACTCCACTGCTTGTAGATTTTTATAGATGAAACAAATGGCACATTCTACTACTTTTTCTTTCTATCTAAGCATTTCACCTATGGCATATCTTGAGGCATTCATATGTATGTGGAAAGGAAATCCCCAATTGGGTCCTCTCAATATTGGTGATGTGGTTAGAACCTCTTTAAGCTGCACAAAGGACTTATCACACTCCAAATCCAAAGAGAATTTGGAACATATCTTCAACAAGTTATAAAGAGGTGCTATAATCTAACTGAAATCCTTGATAAATCTCCTATAACACCCATCATGACCAAGAAAAATTCTTACATCTTTTTGATTTTCTGGTGTGGGAAAGGTGCTGACTACCTCAATCTTTGTTGGATCTACCTAAATGCCTTGTGATGAAATGAAATGACCTAACATAACACCCTCCTCCGTCATCATGAAATATTTCTCACTGTTGAGTGAGAGGTTGTAGTCCTAGCATCTTTTGAGTACCTTTTCCAAATTGGCCTTAGCTTCTTCAAAAGTGTTCCCATAAGTAGTAAAATCATCCATATAAATCTCCATATAGTCAGCTGATATATTAGAACAAATACTTATAACAACTCTTTGTAAAGTAGCTGGAGCATTGCACAAGCCTAAGGGTAAGATTGAGTATGCAAAGGTTCCCCATGGATAGGTAAAGGTTATTTTCTCTTGGTCTTCTGGAGCTATTTTGATCTAATTATAGGCAATAAAACCATCTAGGAAAGAGAAATACTTCTTGCTAGCTAAGTTGTCAAGAACTTGATCTATAAATAGTAATGAAAAATGGTCTTTTTTAGTGGCTGAATTTAGTTCCCTATAATCTACATAGACTCTCCATTTCCCTCCTTTTTTTGGTACTATAACTAAGGGTGAAACCCATTGTCTATCAGAGATAGGGTTGATGAAACTAGCATTTAACATCTTTTGTAGTTCAGTCTTAACTATGTCTCTTAAGATAGGGTTAACTCTCGTCTGAGGCTGATGGGCAGGCTTATATTCAGGGCTGATGTAAATATTATGAGTGAAAATTTTAGTATCCAATCCTTTCATGTTTGTGTAGTCCTAGGAAAATTCTTTCTGATTTTCCTCCAACAACTTCAGTACAATTTTCTGATGTGGTAGTGGCAAAGCATTACTGACATTCAATTCTTTCCCTAGACTAAGTTCAATCTTGATTACCTTATCCATCGTGGATAACTGAGCAATTGGAGAAGAATCCATCTCATGGGGTAATAATGAGTGAAGGAATTGGGTGGATTTTGAGTACTAAGGTGCATTTGGAGTTGGTAGAATAGTTTCCAAGATACAGCCTGGATGGGAACACAACTAAGAGCCTACCCCATATTCATTCATGACAATGGATGAAATTATCTCATATTCTTCCCTAGAGGCTAAAAATGGCTCTCTACTTATCATCATAAGCTGGTGGATGGAATTGACTTCTCGGTGAGCATCTCCTAAATCTGGCCGGACTACTTGATCATCTTGCAACAGAGGCTGAGAAGGGGAATATAAAGTCAAGTTCTTGATATGGATACCATTAGATATTGTCATCTTCCCTGACCTACAAGATATGTAAGCATCTGTAGTAGCTAGCCATGTCCTCCCTAGGATGAGAGGATACCCACCCATATTAACTTTTGGGGAAAGGACAACAAAATCTACTAGATATTCCTAAGATTTTAATGTAACTATGACATCCTATACCATCCTGTCTGGTTTGATAGTAGAACTATTAGCAAGATGAAGTATGATTGGTGTTTCTCTGAGGCCAATGATATGCAGTTGAGACAATACCTCTTTTTTCATGAAATTTATAGATGCTCCTAAATCAACTAAAGCATTTTGAACTTTCTTTCCATGAATGGTGATGGTAACCAGAGGACTCCCTAGGTCAGAATATTTGGGTACTGTTAGCTTTTCCAACATAAGGTCAGACAACTGTCCTAAGACATGAATAGTTTTAGTGATCCTTCTTCTTTCTCCCTCACTATTTTATGTAGGCTTACTTAATGGCTTTAGTATAAATAGGAACTTCCTTAATATCATCAAGTAATGGTATTTTTACTATCATCCACTTTAGCTGATTAAGAAAATCTGTCATTGGTTGGTTCTTTGTAGGTTGAGCTTGATCTACTAGCCTTTGAGGAAATGGGGGCTCTTTAACTATAGGAGAGGTCTGTGGAGTTGGAACATCCACTTGTTCAGTTGTGGAATCTTTGGCTTCTACTATTATAGGATTTTGAGGCGAAGAAAGTGTGGTTTGCGATCTTAGATGGATATCATTCAAGGAGATAGCATAACTTTTTTTTGTACTGAAGGCTTTCTATTGTTGGGATTAGGATTAGGTTGGTCAGGTAGCTGAGTTTTCTTAGGAGGATTTATATTGGCTACAGGAGGAGGAATTAGAGCCTATTGTTGAGGTGGTGGTATTAAGGTTTGTTTATTAGATTGGTTAGTCCACTAACTAGGTTTTTTCCAACCCTTCTAAGGTTGTTTCCAACCTTGCTGAGGTTGTTGCCAACCTTGTTGAGGTTGCTACCAACCCTGTTGAGGTTGTTGCTAACCTTATTGAGGTTGCTGCCAACCCTGCTAAGGTTGTTTCCAACCTTGCTAATGTTTCTACCACCCTTGTTGAGGTTGTTGCCGATTGTTATGCCCACTAAAACCCATACTCTGGTAATTTTTCAATTGACTATTGTTACTAAAGTTTTGGAGAGGGTCTTGTGGCATACCTAGTCTCTAGGCTCATGGCCTATGTTGAGCAACATAGACCACTTCTCCATTTTCATCAATGGATTTGAATTCAGTAGGAATTGGATGCGACTCCAAGTTTGCAATAGTCTTGCATCTACAATTTCTTTTCCTTTTTCTACAATGCACACAGTATTCAACTAACATAGCATCAGCTTCTTCCTTCTTCCTTCTTGCCTACATGTTGTTCAATTGAGTAGAAACATCATTAATGATGTCCTATTAGATAGAATATTGGATAATTCCACCTTGGATACCCCTAAACCAATGGACTTAAGAGGCAAATCTATGAGTCCTCTACCTTTCTTCACAGTAGCCCTTGAATAGTTTAGACATATATTCTTTATATCAGCCCAATTCTTCTGAGTGATCTCTCCACCTACCATAAGGTCTGAGGCCTCAATACATCCATCATTTAAACCTTTCAGGAAAAGATTCTTTTGTGATTCCTCATTTAGCCGATGTTGTGTATTGTGCTGCAAGTTGAACATAAACCTTGAGACATAGTCTTCGAAGGTCTCATCTTCCTTTTGTGACATTTTTAACATGTCATCTCCTTTCAAATCATGACCCCTACAATACTCCTTATATTTTGAAAGAAACATATTACTCATTGCATTCCAATTTGCTACAACATTGGCATAACCCCATGAACCATCTTAGACTAACCTCTTTTAGAGAAGATGGGAACAATTTCAACTTATGGGCATTAGCTGTATAGTCATAACTCCTATAGAGGATGTCAAAATAAAATAGGAATGTTTTAGTGTCCTCAGTAATAAGGCCATAAAATTTGGGAAGTGCAGAGGTAGGTATGTTTTTCAGATTTTGATTACCTTGCTGAGTAGGGATGGGAAAAGGAAAGGTAGGCTGAGCCATCCTTGGAGGTCCTGGCTATCATGGCTGATAAACAACAAGAGAAAGTGGATTATCCTGATATTCAGGGTCAAAAAAAAGGTCATTCAAATGAAAAAATTCTTCAGAAGATGATGGTGAAGGTAATTGTTCATATGCATCAGCAAATGGGTTTTCAAATGGTTCTTCTTCTTGTATGTTCTCAACTTGGGGTTCCTCAGGTTCTGGATTAAAAATATTAAATGGTTCATCCTAAATAATGTGAGGAAGGAATCTCCCAAGATGTTCTCTTCTTATATGCATGCAAAATAATGCAGAACTAAACTAATACAAGGACTTTAGGTCTGGATTAGATTGACACCATCGCTAGTAATGGTGCCAAAAATGACTAGTTAGTATAATACCTCAGTATCTAAGGATTGGACATCCTTTTTATAGTGACTCTATGGTTAAACAACACCAAATATCATACCTAAAATAGCATACTGAACTCATTGAATTTATCAACCAGGAACATAAACTTGAAATGATGTATGCAAGGTATATGCTCTAATCCATCTTAGGTGTCATCATAACTTAAGTAAAGAGAATTTTGAAGGAAATACTAAGTTAAGAAGTAGAATAACAATTTAATCCAGAGCTTGGAACTATGCTTCAAATGGTAAACTAGCTATGCACCTATGCTATAGGAAACAACCAATAGTTCTATTACTGAATGGCTGTAGGAGTAACAAAGTTCTAAATAATTCAATACAACTTAAAACTAACTCTTGCTTAACTATGAACTGAGTTCACCTTCCATGTGGGCCCCCACAGAAGAGTGAATGAATAAAAAATTCAAAGATTAAGAAGTGAAGGTGTCATTTCTTCATTCATAAGAATAAGTAAAAAATATAGTAACAAAGTTGTATTCACTACTGCTAGGTTACAAAAAGGATTTCCCATAAAAACTAGCTAACACAAGAATCTCACACTCTAGCTTATTTAACAACTTAAAACATAACTCCCTAAAACTAGGATTCTTCAACGTCATGGATATGATGAATTTTCAGATACAAAAGAAACAACATCATTCAATATAGGAGTAAGTTGCATTCAACTGCGCATGAATCTAGGAATGCATGACTACTGGATTTACTCCATATTGACTGCTAGCCAAATTGACCCAGTTTGCAACAATAACCACTATCGACTGAAAGTGGTGAAACCATTATGAACTTTGAAAATAGTTATTTGACTTTATGATACCACTCTGTCTTTTGATGATGAATTCTTACTTGCTCGCTGACTCATCTTTCCTACAAGAGATTAGCGTACACACAAAAATTGCAACACATACCCAAGATAAAAATTCATAATAAGTTTTTCTTCATTAGCTTTTTCATCATCACATGGCTATAGGAGACACTACCCAATTAATGGGAAATAGGAAAAATACAAGATTTCATTCTACATAACCATGTAATATATATATATATATATATATATATATATATATATATATATATATATATATATATATATATATATATATATATATATATATATATATATATATATATATATATATATATATATATATATATATATATATATATATATATATATATATATATATATATATATATATATATATATATATATATTCAGCATATTCTTTCAAACTTAAGAGCATCAAAATACACATGTATGCTTAGAAACAAAACATAAGAAGTCTGAACAATGTCTATGAAAAACTCATGAAATACTCATGTTTTAACCATAAAATCATAAACCAGATAGGCCAAAAATTGGCCTCGTCAATTGGCTCTTAATTGAGCTCACTTCAAAAGAGTAAAATTATTTTGGGTTGTCGGTCCCAGGTGTTTTTTCCCATAACAGGGTTTCCATGTTAAAAATCAAAGTGTTATATGTGTATGGATGTGATGAATTTTTATTTTTCTTTACACATTTCAATTACTAGTTTGATTAGTATATGTCTAGATAATTTATTGGTATTTGGTAAATGAACAGAAAGGAATAGTTAAAGTTTTTCTGAGTTGATTAAATTGTTTGAAGATTTATTTTATACATCAAGGAGTGTTTGGGACTGTAGGATAACTAGACTTAACTTATTCAGCCTCCTCTTAGTTATCTAACACTCTTGTGTATTAGTCAAAATATCTTGATGGTGATAATTACTCCTTGTAACATGAAAAGATATTTTCCTTGTTTGTATCATTTAAGATAGATTTAGGAAATATGTATTGAGTGAAAACCTAACTGGTGAGAATGGAAATATCAATATGGTTGGGGATAATTTTTTTGCATGATTGGAGAGAGTAATAAATTCATAATAATGAAGTTATTAATGGTAGTGTACCTCCCTTGTGAATGTGAGGAACCATGCACCATTATTTTATTGAGGTTTATTTGAAACCAGTTCTTTATTTGTGTGTCCATGAGATGGTGTGCTCAAGAACTCATCCACAAAAGTTATAAATGTATTTACATATGAGACAAAAATACCACTTATGCATTATTTCTTTTGTGTCTCCCTATTGAGTGGAAACCCACATGTTGTTGATACTTTTATATGTGAAGAGGTGGTAATATTACCAATTTTGATTGGTAACGTATGCATAATAGTTGTGCGCAAAGAGACCTTAGCTTATACTACTCAAGGAAGGAAGTAATTAATATAACCTTCCCTTTTGATGGATCAATTTATGTGGTTCATATGTAAATATGCATATCCCCATAGGCCTTTGGTATGAAATATATCTAACGACTAAGGAATCATGCATTTTATTTTGTGTTCTTTCATGTGATGCACTACTATTTGGTGATGTTTGATGAATAGGCCAAATAAATAAGAGGTGAATCAGTTATATTAAAAATAATTTCTTTAACCTTAGTTTAGATAAAAATTAAAGCAATCTAAATTTTTTTTTAAATATAAATGTGAAATCATAAAACCCCATACACCATGAACATGGCCATAATTTATGTGGAAACTCAAGATGGGAAAAACCATGGATAACCTATTTCTCATGAATAGAAACATAAGTGAAGGTGACATTGTTTAAGGTGATGTTTACAAAGGCTCACTGCTAGTTTTCCCATTGCCATTTGGGCTAACCACCCTGAAGTAATAAGGCTCACTACCAATACAAAAAGGCTCACTTCCAATAACAAAAGATTTACTTCCAATACACAAAGGATCATTTATAGAATAATAATAATAAAAAAGAATCCACTACTGAAATCACCATGACCAACAATTAAAAAACACAAGAATGATATTATAGTCTACTACTGGCTACAAAAATTTGTACATTCAACAATACATAAAGCTTTCCTTGTGAAATTTGCATTCATCACACTTGCATCTATATCTTCAATCAAAAGATAATCCAATACTTATACCATGTCATTCCATATAAACTTATAAGTCGGCCTAACATAATTTGAAATATATGACACCAAAAGTATTCTCCCAATGGTAAGCAATGAAATGTGGACCGCATAGAATTTCCTTTCTCAATACACCATGCTTTGAACATATTACATATTTTCCAAAAAATGTGGGACCAAGAAATAGGATATGCATGTTACAATGCAAGCACTTGAACAAAACAACAAAAACCACTTTATAGATAGGTACAAATCCAAAGAGTGAAGCACATTATGTTTCAAGATGAATGTGACCAGGATGAACATGGATAAAGATAGATCTACTCATCACATCATGTGAAGCACGCTATGCTTGATCACCAAAGGATAAAATCCACATCCAAACATAAGATATGTTGACATTAGTGACAACCATTAATGACAAGAACAATAATAGGATCAATATCACATTACAACAATCTCCTTCTTTGTCATTGATGGAAACATTCATTAATAAAAAAAGAAAAACTACTCAATATCAAATAATGTCATCATGAAAAATCTTTTTTATTCTCCCCCTTTGACAATGATGAAGAAGGGAAAAAATCCCCCTAACAAAATCACTTGTATCCCCCTTATATGAAGCCACAAAGCATTGATCCAAAAAATAATATGCATGTAATACTCTAGACTAATGCACACATCGATACATCTACTAAATAGTAGGAAGGGGCAGAACCGCCAACTTCTACCTAAGATACTAGAAAGTATCCTTACACAATGGTTTGGTGAAGATATCTACAATTTACTCCTTTATAGGTGCATATTCAAGTTTGACCTCATTTTTCAAAACCTTCTCCCTTAAGAAATAATATCTAATGGATATGGATTTTGTTCTAGAATGTTGTGCTTGATTCTCAAAACTATTCATAGCACTAGTATTATGACACATAATTGAAATTGGTTTATCAAATGATATGCCAATATCCTTCATATTTTGTTTCATACATAGTACATGAGTGCAACATGATGATTCTATAATTTTTTAATCTTTAGTAGTAGATAATGATACAAAATTCCACTTCCTACTCGACCATGCAACCAACTGAGACCCAAGAAAATATGGTCCATTACTAGTACTCCATTTTTTATCATACATCTAGCCCAATCAAGATTATTTTAGGCTATCAATGTGAAATCTTATCCTTTTGGATGCATAATCTAAAATCTTTTGTACCCTTTAAATATCTAAACATTCTCTTCATTACCATTACATGTGACTCTTTTAGTTATTGCTAAAATTTGGTTGCTAAAAAAAAAACAATGTAATATCTGAGAATATAGTGTGATAGAATCAACAACATCAACCTCTTAAACCATATCAACAAACACAAATGGAGGGAGACAGTGGGAAAACCAACAATAGAAGATGACGAGCTTCTAGCGTGGGTGGGTCGCTGCAAATTCCCTTGTCGACTACAAGAGGTAAGGATAGTTTGAACTCAACGAAGGCATCTGATGAATCTAGTTTGAATGGGGACCCATGGGATGGGGATTTTCCCATTGAAGTAGGTGGTAAAGGGGGTATAATCACCTAGAATTGGTCTCCTAAACCAGTGCCCCTAATCTCAATTATTGGTCATAATCATAAAAGTCTATATCCAAAAGGCAATTCAAATTCTTTCAATATGATCTAATCATCAAAATTGTGAATCATTTATATTAATTAATTCCTAAACATCAATATTATTTGGCAATTAAATCAATTTAGATTAATTAATTTAATTAAATGTCCTAGCACATTAATTAAATTGAACCTATTTTTTCATTTACACATAAAAATGAATTAATTTGATTTAAATATTCAAAAATTGAGATAAATCCTAAAAATTGACAAAAATAATGGATTATATTCAAAATTGATAAAAATAATGAAAAAGATTGATGAAAACAAAGTTGATAAAAACAAGGCAAGTTTGAGTTAAAAAGTTGGGTTGCATAATTTATTAAATCAAATAAAAGGAAAAAAATGTTCACTTAAGCATAAAATATTAAATCAATCTATTTTATCTATTATTTCCTGAAATCAACTAGAACCACATGCTTTAACTCATCTTTGGATTAATCTTGATTGTTCATCTGAATCAATCTCTATTGTCATTTTTTATCAGGTTTTCTATAAAATGAAGGCTCATCTTCTCATTCAATATGCGTAATTTTGATAACATTGTTATTTTGGAGGTTTTGAGAAGGATCTATTGCACATCAATTCATCAATTTTAGAGTTTGCATATTCTTCCTTAGTTATTTTCATATCATTATAGCATATCTTTCATTTAGTTTATTTATTTTCTCATATCTTATTTGCATTGAATATATATATATATATATATATATATATATATATATATATATATATATATATATATATATATATATATATATATATATATATATATATATATATATATATATATATATATATATATATATATATATATATATTAATCCTGAATTCATATAAAATCCTCTGTTTCAATTGTCATCTATAGTCACTAACTACTCATGAATTTGAGAGCAGATATTGGCATTGAATAAGAGGCAATAGATTGATTTGTGTGGATAATTATGAGTATTGATTATTGATTGTCTAACGATGCATATAATGATCTATTGAAGTGTTTTTGATTGTAGCTCATGGGATCAAATTTCACACACATTTTTGGTGCCCACCGTGGGGCTGAACATAGATTTTTGGCCTCGAATCCTTGATTTTTTGGATCACTAAGTCTTTCTTTGTTTATTTGTTTTGTGTGCGCAGTTTTTCAAAGATTTTTACATATATCCTAAAATACATAAAAAAATTCAATTTAATTTTTACTGCATGTTGCGGTTGATGTCAGAAGTCTCTAGTAAAAAAATTAATTTTTTTCTAATCACTTTTTGACAATTTATAATTTTTTATGATTTTTCATTAAAAAATAATTTTGAGCACAAATCAATGAATTTTCTAATAAAATTATTACTAAAGGTTTACGATGATGTCAAGAGTCTACATTAAAAAATTTAGATTTTTTCTATCACTTTTATGCGATTTATAATTTTTTTATGATTTGTCATAAAAACTTAATTTTGAGCACAAATCAATGAATTTTCTGACAAAATATGTACTGCAAGTTGGGGATGATATCTGGAGTCTACAATTAAATATTATTATTTTTCTAATCACTTTTCAAAAATTTAGAATTTTTTTAATGATTTTTAATAAAAAATTAATTTTGGGGACAAATCAATGAATTTATAGATAAAATCATTATTGCGGATTGTTAATCATATTAGGAGTCTACAATAAAATATTTAGATATTTTTTATCATTTTTTTATGATTTATAATTTATTTTATGATTTTTTCATAAAGAATTAATTCTAGATGCAAATCATTGAACTTTTCTAAAAAAATTACATTTCTAGAAAGCTCTTGAAATTAAAATTGGGGTTTATTCTCTATCATTTTAATTTCGATGACAAATAATGGATGGATCAATTATATTTTTGAAAACTAGTCTATCAGGTCCTTATTTCTTGATTGGATTTAATTGTTGCTAACATTGACCCTTGCTTGTTCTCTATTTTTCCTCATCTTTTGAATAGCATAACCAGATTTTTTGCAGAATCTTCATCCAAGATACACTTAAAAATACTACTGACAAATTAGTTTTGCAGGTTGCCTAAGGAGATACAAGAAAACATGATGTCTTCATAATTGTTTTTCTTAGGCATCTTAATAGGTTCTTTTTTGGTATTTAATTTTCTGTTAGGGGATTATGCTCTTGTATGTATAGACAATTAGAAACCTAGAAGTATCAAATTAATCATTAAAAATGGATAAGGTAAATGAACATGCATGCTTGATGTGTCTTTCAAAAGCATAGAGGTAAGAGAGTATGCTCTTGTTTGTATAGACAATAAAAAATCTAGACCCTTGAAACTTTTTTTTGGTTGCATGTGTACCTTTTAGAAAGCTTACTATTAAGGGAAAAATCTTACTGTAAAGACTCAAGTGGGAACAAGAAAACCTAACCATTCTGACCTACTATAATCAAAAGCCTCCTTTTGAGATTAAAGTCTCATAGGACATAACTATATCTATTATGTTTACTCAAATATATGTAGGGCTTGAGGGACTCAATCTTGCATGTGGGACTACATTATCTTTGTACTCATAGGACATTCTCATGTCTCAATACTTTTTACGGGACTATGACATAATATACATTTATATTTTTAGGGCTGAGAGGCCTTAGTCCTATATACGAGACTACCATATTTGAGTACTTGTAGGGCTATAGGCCGCAATCCTTCTTTTGGTACTATAGGGAATAGTTACAAATGGAAACCCTTACTAAACACCTTAGTTTACAAGCTACCTAGTTCACCTCTAAAAGTTTGATAATCTTTGTGTAAGGGAAATAGTAACTCCCCCAAGATCACTTTCCATATTGTTCCCCTATTAGCGTTTGGATTTGGATAATACAACATTGAGAGATCCATTGCATTTTCTCTAGTGGTCATATTCTAATTATCTATTGGGTGCATACCTAAGTTTGTAAGAAAAGATTTTCTTCCTACACCAATTTCCTTAGACTATCTTGTGTTTGGATTCCCCTTTATGTTCCTACATCAATTTCCTTAGAATAGCTTGTGTTTGGATTCCCCTTTATGGTTGTGTGTTTGTTATGTTTATTGATTCACTTGACAAATAGACCAAATAATTTTAAAACCAACACAACACTGGAAAACTAAAAATTTTGGAAAATTGATAAAAATGACTATAAGAGTTCAAAATTCAGTGCCAAACCCTCTTGTCCTACACATCTTATTGTACGATTTACTACCTACCTTGATATTTCTAGGACTTTTTGTTATGAGAATACTAGTTTATTGTCTTGGACCTCCTTATGAGTCATATGATCCTGCATTTTGTTGTATGAACCTATGAACTTTTGGGATTAGAGAGCTTATTTTGACCTAATTTTCTATTTTCAGACCTACGTGAACACTTCATGATTAGTCATGTGGTCAGTATACCTTTTTGAAAGAACTTATACCTACAATTTGATAACACATCTACCTAGTTTTTCAATCCCTATCCTAATCTATGAGTGAAATTATCTCATCTCCCATTCAAGTTGTTGGGCTATTTTTAGGTTTTGTGAAGTTTTCAATTTCAAGTCATGGTTTATCCTTCTGCAAGTTTTTTTTTTCTGGGGTTTAGGTTTTCCAAAATCCATCAATTTTGTTATAACCAAGCTTGAAAAGCCTTACCCTAGGTTTTGCCATTTTTAAAAAATCTTGTTTCTCTGAATAAACCCTTAAGTTGCCCTAATCCTTATGTTTCATTGTTAATTTTTGGCCACTTAAGTGTTTTGATTTTGCACGTGATTATTTCCGTCCAGTGTTCACTGAATCGCATAGTATTGTTTTATGTCTTTGAGTTATTCAATGAACTGGGGAATGAATAAAGCCCGTGTTGTATGTTTCTTTAGTCGCTAAGTCTCCAAGTTGTTCAGTGGTTACCTCAACCTTTGCGTGAATTAGCAAGTGTGTAGTTGCTTGTTCATTTATTTCCTGGCAGTTTCCTATTAACTTCTAGCGACCTGGCGTGGCGGTGTTCTCTCATTCTCAAAATCAGGTGGTTAAGACTTATATTATCTAGCGATCTGGTGAGGACCTTTGATTATCCTTATGATTGATGGTTATGATTTAATTTCAAAGTATTTGGGTCCTACATAAATTGATTTGGTGATTTAGTGACTATGTTATAAGTTTTATGTGCTCTAAGTTTGGTGGTTCCGACTGTTTGGCTTTAACGGGTTGGACAAATGTGGTTTTCCCTATTATTCAAATGATCTTGTAATATGTTGGCAAGGTTCTAAGCAAATGAGGTAGTCATGCATTCTCTTAAAATATTGGTGATGATGAAAACCTCTTAGCCAATGGGTGAATCAAGCAATCAAGTAAGTTCTAACCTTTCATGAGCTAAGTCTGACAATCAAAAGATGATTGTCTTCTAGTCTTAGTGACTTAGCGAGTAAGCTTGTTCGCTAGTTCTCTTATTTAACATGCAGTTAAGAATTTCAATCAGCGAACAAGTGGATCCTTTGGTCACCAAGTCTCAGAATAAAGTAGTTGTTAACTAAAATATTAAGCGAATAAGCGAAGCCGTTGGCTATTAGTTCTCCAGATTATGACCATGGTTAGTTTCTCGGGTAAGGTTTTCTTTGTTCACTAGTTCACTAAATGGAGGAAGAATTAGGAATTTGACTCAGCAAATAAGTGAAGCCTTTAGTCACTAATTCTCTGAATGTGAGCCAGGGTTATCTTTTCACTCAGTGAATAAGCAGAACCTTCAGTCGCTGGTTCACTGAAACGGGCTTATTCAAAGAAAATAACAAAGAAAAATTAAAGGTCATTGCCATGTGGATAAGGTACACCGTCGAGATGGAAAAAAGGCAGTTGGCCATCCAATCAGTTTTAAAGGAGCATTTTATCATGTAAGCTGGGTGATAGAGTACCGAACCATAATCATTGCCTTTTTGCCTTGTTTTTGAATGTTTAAATCTATCTGTCAACATCCCAGCTAGCATTGATTTGAAAATTGGTGATATGTGAATTGAATGTAGAAGTAATTGGAGGTAAATTTGCAATGATTTTGGCAATTGTACACATTTCAATTTGCATCAATAAATGGGCTAAACTCATTATTATCTGTGTTCAAAGTCATCTGAAGAGAATTATGTTTTCTGAAGCAACCTTTGAGTGCCAAGCAAATCAAGTTTGTAGAATTGAGAGCCATTGTGTAGAAAAAGATGAGTCAACCAGATCTGAGTATGACTTCTTCCAGTGGTGAAGCCAAAATGAAAGGTGGGGAAGATAAAAACAAGCCAAATTATTCAAACGAGTTTCTCAAATTGTTGTCTGGTTCCAGTCAGAACAAAAGAGCTCCTAATGATGTCTTTGAAGATGTTCTAGGGCATTGAAAAGATCTTGTTACACCATCCTACTTAGGTTATACTGTGTTCAGTTATTTTTATCAAAATAGGGGTGGGCCAGTTCCTGTTTGTAATGTTTGGGCTTTGGGTTTAGGGAAATTGATTGTCCCTGATGTGTTTCTAGATGTAGACTTAATTGTTGCATTGGCTAGGTTGTATGATCCTATCTCCAAAACAATTAGGAAAGTAGACCAGTCACCTTTGGTTACTCTTGATAGGGGTTCTTTCTTGAAAGCTTTTAGTTTTTTCACATCTTCCTCTACTGAAATTAATCTGAGCCAAGAGAGAGAGAGGTATATGAAAAATATAGGGTTAGTGAAAGACCAGATGCTAAAGCATATCCCAAAGCAAGGCACATATATACCTCCTCTCCCTGATAACATGAATGCCCTCTACCAGTTTAAATCCCTTCATTACTATATGAAGCAAACTTGTTATGGGTTGTGTAGAGTATTGGGAATAGATGGGGATGAAGAATTCCTGCAAGCTGATCTTTTGATGATGATTTTAGATATCTAGAATTCTCTAGTAAACACAAATTATGATTACATCCAATATGTAATAGATAGGATGGATGAAGGGTTGATGTCTGTCAAAGAAAGAAAGAAAGAAGCCCATCAAGTTCTTGCATTACTGTATGTTGATGCACTTAATTCTATTTTTCAATATCAACAGTTTTGATTTGAATATGTTGAAACTAGAATTCACTTTCCAAGATCAACATAATCCAGTACAACTATGGGTAAAGGTATGGAATAGTACTGCAAATAGGTGTGACTTTTTTGTTTTTGAGAACTTCATTATTTTTCCTATTCTAAGATGGCTGGGCATAAATGTTACAAGGTTACCACCTAAGGTCCTAAGGCTACTGAGACCTATGCAATGGGAGGACAAATGGGAGGGAAACCATATTTTGGGTGATTTCTAGTTAGGGGAAAATTCTACAATTATAAGAGTTTACGGTTGCCCCCAACCCCCACATTTGTTACCAAAATTTGTGCCACCAAGAGTTGCTTCTTTAGAATTTGTTTGGCTGTTGATGTGGATAGACAAAGAACTTTTGGCACCTCATAAGAAAGGTAATTTCACACCTAGACAGTTCAAAATCAGTGACTTCTTGATTGGTAAGAGGGCTTTCCCACAAATTACCACCTAACTAAATCAATTTAAGATGGTATTTGGTTTTTGTAGACATGTGGACCCTGAGGGCTTCATTAAAATTGCAAGATCAACACTGATACCTAGTATTGGTGTCAACAAAGAACATGACAGCCTTGATGAGGAGGATGTGATTAGGAATATTGTGGAGAAGGATGAGATCACTACTAGATGGAACAATTTTTTTGACCTAAAGGATTTATAAGCTTAGTTGAAGGTAGCCCAAATTCCTCTTGACAGTTTCTTCCCTGACCTCCCCTATTTAGAAAGAATTAACAAGATGATAGAGATGTGTGACACTCTATCAAATCAATTGGAAAGGTTGATTGATCAGAAGAAAACAAACAAAAAGAAGGATTACTCATCTTCTGATCATGAGGATTTCTCTGATGGATCCCAAGAAGGAGATAGCCCACCACAAGTTGGAGACTTGCCAGTTGTTGATCTTACTAGAGACCAATCAGAGGAAGAGGACTTTCCGGAGCCACCATTGAAGAAGAAAAGGTTTGAAGAGGGAGAGCCTTCTAAGGAGAGAAAATAGTGAGAAAGGATTGATAGCGCATCTTCTTTTGTACCAGGTGATAGGGCTTACCATCACCAATTGAGGAAAATAATAAGGGCCAGCAAGATTGTGGCCACTAATGAAGGAGATGAAGAATAGTCCTTGTGGTCAGGACAAGATATTAGAGAGGTATATTAGAAGGAGTTCTTAAGTGATGACCAATTCATCAAGAGTGATGAATTTAAGAATTTTCTTATTTGGAAAAAGAAACAAGATGTGGCTAAGGCTATGCTTGAGGGAGTAGAGCCAAGTGAAGAAACCATGAGAGCATTAGCCTCTTATGATCCTAGCCTTGATGCTGTAATTGTAGATGTAGCCAGAGAAATGGTTAGATCAAGTGGAATGCTACTAACTCCAGGATGGGATTTGACCTCTGCTTTTATCATTGATCAGATAAGAAAGCAACCAGAGGGAATTTTATCCTATGAGGTTCATATTGGTGAAATGATAAGAGGAATTTGATATGACCCAAGATCCCAGGCTATTGCAATGTGGTCTATTTCCCCAAAGACTCAAAATCCATCTCTACTAAGTATAGAGGATTAGATGGAAGGGAATAAAATCATATGGACTGTACAAAATACAACTGATCTTAAGGTTTCCAAGGCAGTGACCCATTTTGCTAACCTAATTGAAGCAAAGACAACTCAATTGTCTAAAAGGTATGCAAAATTGTTTGAGAATGCAAGTGTAGTGGCCAAAGATAGGGATTTGAAAATGGTAAAGATCAAGCAATTGGAAGATGAGTTGGTTGAATTGAAGGTTAGGCTTGAAGAAGCCTTAAAGGTAGTTCTTCCCCCTCCTTTGCAAATTGAGGTCCCTGTTCAAACAGATACAGAGATTCTTGATAAGCCTACCGAGGATCTAGAAAAAATAAGACTAGATGCATCCTTGGATACTATAGTGAGGATTCTACAATATAGGTAGGACAAGATAAAGGACAGGATGGAATCAGTTAATTAATCAACCAATCTATTACACCATGCCAGTAGAAAAGTGAATGAGGTTTTGATTACCTTGGAGCCACTTTTTAGTACATGGTTAGGGAGTAGCTCACTATTTGATAAGCTTCATGATTTGCAGGAATATAGGTCTAATATCCCCAAGGTAGTGAATGAGGTTTTTGAAAAGATTGGTTTAGTAAGTGTTGTGTCAAAATTCTTTAAAGGTAAGTCTAACCAGATAGCAGCCAAGCTGGCTATGTTTGATGGGAGTAGCAATAAGTACTTGCCTCCAATATATGATGATGGTGGGGGTATTGTCAGTATAGATGAGTGGAAATTATCAATGGATCAAATGATAATTAAACAAGATGCTTTCCTAAACAGTGACAATGCTTTGGATTTAGGAAAATGCAATAGTATAATTGACAAGTTATTTAAAGTTGAAAGTGATTGCATACGGTTTGTAGAAGATGCTAGAAGTGTAACTGATTCCATGTGAGATTAGAAGATCAAATCACTAAAGGAGTTGCAAGCTCACAATTGGCCATCTAATGATGATGTGGCAGCATGGGATAAACTGACAAACAACAACAAGAAAAAGCCAGTTGCCCAAGTGACAAAAGAAGAAGAGGAATAGAGTACAAATGGCACTTGATCCAGAAATTGAGGGAGAGCATGTTTCAAACAAGGGATGATGTAGGTTAGCCAGATGGTGGTCATCATTCATGCAACAAATTATGTAACTACTTTGAAATATCTTTACACAAAGCTGCCACTTGTAAAATTGTTAAGTACTTGAGAACTGCTTACTATTGTTATAATCACAATCTTTGGATTTGTACTTTTTGTCTCTTGTGCAAGTTGTTTACATAGCCATCTAAATTTTTTTGCATCCTTTTGAGGATTCCAAGATCATTATGGGTATATATAGCAAGTTTTTACTCTTTTCAAGGGTGGTTAATACATTTTGTAAAGAAAGTTTTGAGATATAGAACTTTATTTTCTCTGAAGTCATGGTGATACTGTACTGATACATTTTGAATATTAATACAAAGATATTGAAACTCTATTGTTGCTACCTATTTTCTTTGTGTATGGATGTTTAGTTTTCTTATGCATTAATTTGTAAGGCTTTTTAATGCATTGTTCACAAGGTGAATATAGGGCTTGAACTTAAGTTCTTTCAATGAAAGAGTAAAATTTTAAGGAGAGGGTCTCTGTGAATTCATTTTCCATGTATAAATTTGATAGCAGGTGTATGAATTAAAGGAATGTGATGTCAAACATTTCATTTGGGTTTTAGTATATCTGTCTTGATAGAATATTATGGAGGTGGGGTTTGACTCTGATGCCCAAGTAGATAAGGCATTGGTCTAAACTATATTTACATTTGTACCACCAAGAAGATACAAATAATTGATTAATTTTACTTTTATTGCTTAGTCACTATCTGAATGAATCATGACAAGTTCATGGATGTATATTGTAATGCTTTAAAGAAGCACCGGAAAGAGGTAATCCTTCCTTGAGTTTAACTCTCAAAAAGAAGAAGGATGAATATCCTTATGCCACTGTTCCATGTTATTGCTTTCATAATCTTCATCATAGTGTTTTGTATTAGGATAATTTGGGCTATACTAAGAGTTGTGATGTCTTATTGAGTCAATTCTGAAAGGGATAGCATAACAGTGAAGGAGCTAATTCACAATTCAAACCTCATTTGAAAATAGTGAATTGTTATAGGTAAACCCGCCTGAGTTTCATAAACGATGTGAAGAAGGTTTGACAACCTCAACACCTTAGTGCTTGCATTTTGTTAGATGAATCTATTAGGATAATTGGAGTTATAGTTTTGTCAGATCATAAATCATTTGTAGATTTGAGCTCTAATGAAATTAGCGACTCTGCTGGGGAGCAATTGAATAAGAACGTACAATAGATGTGTGTAATATTGCCCATTGTATGTTTGTAGGCCAGCATAATAATTTGATTCCTGCTAGTTAGTGGGTGGTGACTCTGATAATCTATGTTTACCGATCACTGGTATTTGTGAAATTTGTGATATATCTTGTTGCGACACACCATGAGTCGGCCAAGGTTCATGAGATCTTATTTCAAAGACCACCCTGAGAATAATATGGGTGATGAGCTTCGTACACCTAGTAGAAAGCAATGGTCTAGGAGAAATCAAATTACAACTAATTCCCCAGGACCTTTGAGAGATAGAATCCCTACACCACTTCCCCATGAAGCCTCTTCCTCTTCTGATGACCTTGAACATGCTAAGAAATTCATGCCTAGTTTGCACTTTTCCTCTCATGAAGAAGAAATCACAAAAGTAGGTTATTTCCCTGCAAGAGAAACCCTAGAGCAACCGGGAGAAACTTCTGCTACTGAAACTACCTCATATGACTCTAAAAAATTGAGGGAAGAAGTGATTTCTTTAAGGAAGAAGGAGCGTGAGTAGTTACTAGAGATTGCTAATAGAAGGAAGATAAGGGAACAACAAATATATGAATTGCTCATGGAAAGGCAAGATTTGATGAGAAAATCTAGGAATAATGAGATTCAGGCTAAAGATCTAAACCAAGATGTTCAGGATTTAGATAAGAATTTGTTTGGTGATGTGGAGGTTTTAAGGAATCATCCTAAAAGTGCTAAGCTTAAGCATGATGAGTTTGAGGGAATAGGACATGTTCTTCGGCAATAGCACCCATCTGAAGTCCTGAGGAATGAGGACATTAGAAATGCTACAAAAGAGATCCATGATAAGGGAAAGAAAAAAATGGTTGGTGTAAATATTAGTGAGCCTAAGAAAGTTGTTGTTCCTGGTATACATTCCCAAGCAAGCCAAGATTTGGAAAGGGATAGAAAAGCTAAAGAGGATTTAGCTCTTTAGTTAGAGAAACTAGAATTGGAGGCTACTACAGATGAGATGAAGAGAAATATTACTTTCTTGCATGCTAATATAAACACATCTGCTAGTAGCTATATCCCTATTATATCAGTAATGATCCCACCCAATCAACTTAGCAATTCTTTTCCAAATCCTCAAGCCCTTCATCCTGGACAAAGTATACTTGGACAAAATTTTTATACTAGTCAAGTTCCCCCTGTAGTTAGTGGTACAATGGGGACTGTACCTTATCAAAATTTTGTAGCAACCCCTTTGATCCAACCAAATATCCAAAGGAGACTAGTTCACTTGGATAGATATAGAACTTTGTTTTTTGATGGCATTCCTGGTCAACCCAATGTTGTCCCTAATGAGATTAGAAAGAAAATCCCATTATTTACTGGAAATAATGTGGTTACCTGTGAAGAGCACCTGAAATTTTTCACAAATAAAGTTAATGATTATGGGATTGAGCACGAAGATGTAATAATGAAGCTTTTTGTTCAATCATTGGTTGAAGATGCTAGAGATTGGTACCGGGGTTTGCCTGAGAATAGTATTGCATCATGGGATGAGTTTGTCAGATGCTTCAAGGAGCAATATGAAGAACATGTGAATTCAAGCTACATGCTCAATGAGTTCAACAATATCAAAAAGAATTACAATGAGAGCATGTTAGAATTTAACAAAAGATTCCAAAAGGCTATGTACAAATTGTTTCAAGTATTAAGGTTGGATGATGCAGTCTACCTGACCACTTTTTTCAATTCTATGGATGGTAAAATGTCTTATCTCCTGAGAGCTAAGAACCCCCATACCCTTAGGGATGCATTTAAATTGGCCATCAATATTGAAAGCAACTAAAAGGCATCTGGTCAAATGTATAAGAGGGATGAGGGTAGGTTGTGGAAGGAAACTAGGTCACAGCCTGCAAGGCCATCCAAGGAGGATGATAAAGTGGATAAAGGATTTGGTGTTACCAAAGACTTCCCAAAAAAGTTTGATAAGGGTGGTAGGAATTTTCAAGACACAAGACTACCTTATCAGAGGCAGGATAGAGCCCCTAACTTATGAGATATGCCTTACAAGACTAATTGGAAAGATGGGAGGCCTGTCCTTGAAAATAATGAGCCCCAAAAGGGAAGAGATACACTAGATCCTTTGAAGAAAAATACAACACATAATGTGGAGAATACCCCTTGGTGTGTGGCTTGTAACATGCCCCATTCACCATTTCAGTGTGTTGTGGCTCAGCCCTTGGGAGAAGAGGCCAGTAATTCATATGCAGGAGATTATGAAGAATCTAAAAAGCCTGCTATTAACATGTTTACTACTGAAGTAATGGAGGATTTTCTATCTTCATAGGATGAAGAGATTTGTCCTGATATTGATCATAAAAGGAGGTTTCTCTCAAACTATGAACAAAAAATATTTACTCACTCAGATCATGATGAGTCTGATAATGACAATTGCAAAGCTCATATGGTAGAATCGGGGTCAGATGAGAAACAATGGAGGAAACCTAGTGATGAGGAAATTAGAACCTTAACTTTGGCTGCCATAACTCAAGCCAAGTCTTCTTACAACTTAGGAAATAGAAATGTGGATACTGATCAAGGAGTCCCTAGGTCAGTATTTGTTAAGGATAACCTTCAAAATAATGATTCCCCAAAGCCCAATGTTGTAAATAACAAGAATAAAGGGCTTGTAACTGAGAAAAGGAGCGAGGATGTTATTGTTGACAAGGTTAAAAGGAAATTTGGTAGGAAAAAGGATTATCCTAATATTTTTTCTGATCCCCCTACCTTTGATATGAGACATGCCTTGTCCCAAATGAAGGTTTCTATCCCTTTATTGGAAATGTTGAAAATTGACGAGCATAAGACAGTGGCCTTGGCTCTCATAAGTGAACAAGGGATAGCTCTTGCCATGCAAGAGAAAGAAAATTTAGTAGAAGGGCCTATTTCAATTGATAACATCTCTGATGTGTGTGTTGGAACCATTGTAACACAAGAGGCTTCCTCTATTGACCCTTTTTTATGTGACACTGATTGTAAATAATTTTCTGTTAAAGAATTGTATGATTGACTCTAGTGCTGCTACAACTGTAATGCCTTATCATGTAATGAAAGAATTAGGATTGCAAGTTAACACATCTAATGGAAGGTGTTATGTTATGGATAATAGGGCAGTACCTATTTTAGGCACCCTAATTGGAATTGAAGTAAAGATTGTTGTATTCCCAGAGGCCACATACAAGATGGATGTCATTGTTGTTGATATGAAACCCCATTACGACATGCTATTGTCAAGGCAATGGGCTACAGCAGTAGGTGGAAAATTACAATTGGATTTTTCATATGCTACCATCCCAGTCAATGGAACTGAGGTAAAATTGTATAGGGAGCCCCATTCCTCAGTCATGGTTGAAAAAGTTACACCAGAAGATTTGAACTACTTTGTAGATATTGACATGAATAATTTCATGATTGAAGAGGTAGTACCTCAGATGAAAAACATAGACCCAATAGTTGATGAGTTAGTTTTGTAGAAAAATGGACTTTGGCAAATTTTTTTGATGGTGGATGCTCCAAGGAAGGATCAGGAGCTGGTGTTGTTTTTATTTCCCCATCAGGTATTACTTTCAAGTACTCTTTCCTGTTGAATTTTGAATGCACTAATAATATTGCTAAGTATGAGGCACTGATATTGGGATTAGATGTTGCTATAAAGCATGGTATCAAATGTCTAAAGGTCCATGGTGATTCCCAATTGGTTATAGCTCAAGTAAGATCTAAATATGCTACCAAGGATGAGAGATTGAAATTGTACAAACATGTTGTCTGGGATAGACTAGAGTTTTTTGATGCTTTAAATCTACTTTGGGTAGAGAGGTCTAATAATATCATGGCATATTTTCTTGCTAATGTTGCTCTCAAAAATGATGATATTACCCTTGCTAGTGTGTCTATGTTGGAAGTCAAAAGTAGGCCTGCAGTGCCTGACAATGTGTATAATTGGCAAGTATTTGAGGATGATTTTGATATCTTAAGGTTTCTTCAAGGTCTAGATCAATATGATGGGCAACAAATTGATTTTAATGAAGCCCAACATTATGTTGAAGGAAGAGAATGTATTATGGGAAATGAGATAGTGCAACTACCTTCAAACCATATACCAAAGGGTTTAGTGGAGTTAGAAGGGATTTTTAAAATAAATGATGGGTACTTATCTCAAAAGTCTAACACTAAAATGGAGGACTTAGAGGAAATAAATTTAGGTTCAGAAACATCCCCTCAAACAGTCTATATTGGGAAAAGGTTGAGTAGGGAGGTTAGAGGAAATTTGATTAGATTGTTAAAAAAATACAAGCATGTTTTTTCTTGGTCATATGATGATCTTAAGGCTTATAAAGCAGACCTCTTTGAACATGAAATTCCACTCAAGGAAGATACTAAGCCTTTTAGACAAAAACAAAGACCTATCAATCCCCTGTTATCCACAAAGATGCAGGCTGAATTGACAAAATTGAGAGATGCTAGTATCATTGAACCTATTAGGCATTCTATGTGGGTCTCAAATCTTGTGCCAGTGAGGAAAAAGAATGGTGACATAAGACTTTGTGTTGAATTCAGGAATTTGAATGTAGCTTCATTAAAAGATAATTATGGACTGCCAAATATGGAAGCCATGCTGCATAGGGTAATTGGGTGTGAACTCTTATCAATGATGGATGGTTTCTTAGGTTATAATCAAGTGTTGGTCAAGGAATCAAAGTAGTTTAAAACAACATTTACAACCCCATGGGGAACCTATGTATATGTACACATGCCTTTTGGTTTAAAAAATGCTGGAGCTACTTTTCAAAGGGAAATGGATGTTGCTTTTAAGGAATTGATCAATGTTCTTATGGTTGTGTACCAAGATGATCTAACTACTTATTTGAAAAGTGTTGAGGATCATTGTAGTCATTTGGAAAAGGTCATTGTTAAAGCTCTAGAATTTGGTGTCTCTTTGAATCCAAAAAAGTGTCAATTTGTTGTGATAGAGGGAAAGTTACTTGGACATATAGTGTCAAAAGAAGGAGTTAGGATTGACCCTAAAAGAGTAGAGGCAATTAGGAAGGTACCTTCACCTAAAAATATAAAGGGTGTGCAATCTTTCTTAGGGAAAATTAATTTTGTTAGGAGATTCATTGCTAATTTTGTAGAAATGGTTAAGCCTATAGTCAAACTCCTGAAGAAATATGCAAAGTTTAATTGGGATAGTGAGACTCAACAAGCCTTTGAGAAAATTAAGCAAGAAATCCAAGAAGCCCCTATCCTAATCTCACCTAATTATTCAAAACCATTTTCTTTGTTCTCCTTTGCCTCTTTTCACACTATTGCAGCTGTCCTATTACAAAAGGATAAAGAAGGATTTGAACACCCCATAGCCTTTTTTAGCAAGTCATTGTAGTCTGCTGAATTGAATTATGAATTAGTGGAAAAACAAGCATACACGCTAGTCAAGGTAGTTAAAGATTTTAGACCTTATCTTGTTTGTGCCAAGGTTAATGCATATGTACCTCATGCATCAGTGAATGATATTTTGGTGCAAAGTGAGGTCATAGGGAAAAGATGCAAGTGGATCAATAGGATTCAAGAGTTTGATCTTGAGCTCCACATTACCAAATTGGTGAGAGGTTTGGGACTTCCAAAACTAATGACTGAGGAAAACATGGATCTCATACAAATGAATAATGTTGTTGTTAATGAAGATACAGTCACTAGCATTGAAATGCAACCATGGTACAAAGATATTGTTTATTTTATCAAACATGCTAAATGTCCATAGGAGTTGAATGATAATTAGAGGAGAAGTTTGAGATTGCAGGCCCAGAGGTATGTAATGATACAGGGTGATTTGTACTAGAAATATAATGATGGGATTCTATTATTTTGTTTGGACAAATACCAATCAAAAAAGGTATTGAAAGAAATGCACTTTGGGTTGTGTGGAGGACATCATTCTGCTCAGTCCACAGCTCATAAGATTTTAAGGATGGGATACTATTGGCTTGTATTGTTTAAAGATACTCACTCTTTTGTTAGAAAGTGTGAGCCATGTCAAAGATTTTCCAATAAACTAAAATTTTTAGGTGCTCTATTGTTGAACCTTGTGGTTGCAGAAGCCCCTTTTGCTATGTGGGGTATAGACTTTATTGTTGAATTTTCCAAGAAATCTAGTGGGGGGCATAGTTGGATTCTAGTTGCTACAGATTACTTTACTAAATGGATTGAAGCAATTCCAACTAAAAAGGCAACTGGTGCTTTTGTAATTGAGTTCTTGATGAATAATCTAATCACTAGATTTGGTGTTCCTATTAAATTGGTTGTAGATAATGCCATGAGTTTTAGATCTCAAGAGATTACTGATTTTTGTTAAAAAATGGGAATAATTTTGTCTTATTCATCCCCTTACCACCCACAAGAAAATGGGCAGGCAGAATCTAGTAATAAGAGTATCCTGCAAATTTTGAAGAAGACTCTAGAAAAGAACAAAAGGAGTTGGCTTGTAAAGTTGAAACTAGCATTGTGGGCTGATAGGATTGCTGAGAAAAGAGCTACAGGGAAGTCCCCTTTTGAGATGGTATATGGTGTGAAATCAAGATTACTAGTAAACAACTTCTTACCAATATACAAATTCATGCAGGAAGAAGGTATGGAAATCAGTGATCCATTGCAAGATAAAATGGTTCAGTTGGTTGAATTGGATGAGATCAGAAGGGAAGGACAAAAGGAAAATGTGAAGTTGCAACAAAAAGTGGAATATTTTTTTGATAAAAGAGCAACTTTGAGAAAATTCCAGCCGGGTGACATGGTTCTTCAATGGAATGCTAGGGCTGAAGATAAAGGGAAACACAAAAAATTTGAGTCTTTGTGGATGGGACCTTTTTTTGTTCATCAAACTCATGGCAAGGATTCATATTTTTTGCAAAATTTGGATGGTGGAGAATAGGAATTGCCAGTGCATGGATAGTTCCTGAAGTTTTTCTTTAGTTAGTTTTTCTCTTTTTCCATGCATAGTAGGTATGTATATATGTGCTGGTTTTGTGTCGTGTTTTTGGTCTACCTCCCAGAGATTCATAAGTTCTTGCTTTGAACTTGCACTCAAGCATCTTTAGATAGAGCCACTGTTGGGCTATTTTCAGGTTTTGTGAAGTTTTCAGTTTCAAGTCATGGTTTATCCTTCTGCAAGTTTTTTTCTAGGGTTTAGGTTTTCAAAAATCCATCAATTTTGTTATAACCAAGCTTGAAAACCCCTACCCTAGGTTTTTCCCTTTTTAAAAAATCTTGTTTCTCTGAGTAAACCCTTAAGTTTCCCTAATCCTTATGTTTCATTGTTACTTTTTGGCCACTTAAGTGTTTTGATTTTTCTCATGATTATTTCCATCTAGTGTTCGTTGAATCACATAGTATTGTTTTATGTCTTTGAGTTATTCAGTGAACTAGTGAATGAATAAAGCCTATGTTGTATGTTTCTTTAGTTGCTAAGTCTCCAAGTTGTTCAGTGGTTACCTCAACCTTTGTGTGAATTAGCAAGTGTGTAGTCACCTATTCATTTGTTTCTTGGTGGTTTCCTATTAACTTCTAGCGACCTAGCATGGCGGTGTTCTCATTCTCAGAATCGAGCGGTTAAGACTTGTATTATCTAGCGATCTGGTGAGGACCTTTGATTATCCTTATGATCGATGGTTATGATTTAATTTCAAATTATTTGGGTCCTACATAAATTGATTTGGTGATTTAGTGACTATGTTATAAGTTTGGTGGTTCCGACTGTTTGGCTTTAACGGATTGGACAAATGTGGTTTTCCCTATTATTCGCGTGATCTCATAATATGTTGGCAAGGTTCTAAACTATCTGGTGATCTAGCGAATGAGGTAGTCACAGATTCTCTTAAAAGATTGGTGATGATGAAAACCTCTCAGTGAATGGGCAAATCAAGTAGTCAAGTAAGTTCTAACCTTTGATTCGCTAAGTCTCGTAATCAAAAGATGATGGTCTTCTAGTCTTAGTGACTTAGCGAGTAAGATTGTTCACTAGTTCTCTTATTTAACATGTGGTTAGGGATTTCATTCAGTGAACAAGCGAAGCCTTTGGTTGCCAAGTCTCAGAATAAAGTAGCTGTTAACTAAAATATTAAGCAAATAAGCGAAGCCGTTGGCTGTTAGTTCTCCAAATTATGACCATGGTTAGTTGCTCGGGCAAGGTTTTCTTTGTTCGCTGGTTCACAGAATGGAGGAAGAATTAGGAATTTGACTCAATGAATAAGTGAAGCCTTTAGTCACCAATTCTCTGAATGTGAGCCAGGGTTATCTTTTCACTCAATGAATAAGCGAAACCTTCGGTCGCTGGTTCGCTGAAACAGGCTTATTCAAAGAAAATAATAAAGAAAAGTTAAAGGTTGTTGCCATGTGGATAAAGTACACCGTCGAGCTGGAAAAAAGGTAGTTGGCCATCCCATCAATTTTAAAGGAGCAGTTTATCACGTAAGTCGGGTGATAGAGTAAAAAAAAGAAATCATTTCCTTTTTGCCTTGTTTTTGAATTTTTAAATCTATCTATCAACATCCTTGCATCGGCTAGCACTGATTTGAAAACTAGTGATATGTGAATTGAATACGGAAGTAATTGGAGGTAGATTTGCAATGATTTTGGAAATTGTACACATTTCAATTTGCATCAATAAATGGGCTAAACTCATTGTTTTCTGTGGTCGAAGTCATCTGAAGAGAATTATGTTTTCTGAAGCAACCTTTGAGTGCCAAAAAAATCAAGTTTGCAGAATTGAGAGCCATTGTATAGAAAAAGATGAGTCAACCAGAGTAGAGTATGACTTCTTCTAGTGGTGAAGCCAAAATGAAAGGTGGGGAAGATAAAAACAAGACAAATTATTCAAATGAGTTTCTCAAATTGTTGCCTGGTTCCAGTCAGAACAAAAGAGCTCCTAATGATGTCTTTGAAGATGTTCTAGGGCATTACAGAGATCTTGTTACACCATCCTGCTCAGGTTATACTGTGTTCAGTTATTTTTATCGAAATAGGGGTGCCCCAGTTCCTATTTGTAATGTTTGGGCTTTGGGTTTAGGGAAATTGATTGTCCTTGATGTGTTTCTAGATGTAGACTTAATTGTTGATTGGCTAGGTTGTATGATCCTATCTCCAAAACAATGAGGAAAGTAGACCAGTCACCTTTGGTTACTCTTGATAGGGGTTCTTTCATGAAAGCTTTTAGTTTTTTCACGTCTTCCTCTATTGAAATTAATCTGAGCCAAGAGAGAGAGAGGTATACAAAAAATATAGGGTTAGTGAAAGACCAGATGGTAAAGCATATCCCAAAGTAGGGCACATATATACCTCCTCTCCCTGATAACATGAATGCCCCCTACCAGTTTAAATCACTCAATTGCTATATGAAGCAGACTTGTTCTGGGTTGTGTAGAGTATTGGGAATAGATGGGGATGAAGAATTCTTGCCAGTTGATCTTTTGATGATGATTTTAGATATCTAGAATTCTCTAGTAAACACAGATTATGATTACATCTAGTATGTAATCGATAGGATGCATGAAGGGTTAATGTCTGTCAAAGAAAGTAAGAAGCCCATCAAGTTCTTACATTACTGTATGTTGATGCACTTAATTCTATTTTTCAATATCAACAGTTTTGATTTGAATATGTTGAAACTAGAATTCACTTTCCAAGATCAACATAATCCAGTACAACTATGGGTAAAGGTATGGAATAGTACTGCAAATAGGTGTGACTTTTGTGTTTTCAAGAACTTCATTGTTTTTCCTATTCTGAGATGGCTGGGCATAAATGTTACAAGGTTACCACCTAAGGTCCTAAGGCTACTGAGACCTATGTAATGGGAGGAAAAATGGGAGGGAAACCATAATTGGGGTGATTTCTATTTAGGGGAAAATTCTACAATTATAAGAGTTTATGGTTGCCCCCAACCCCCACATTTGTTACCAAAATTTGTGCCACCAAGAGTTGTTTCTTTAGAGTTTGTTTGGCAGTTGATGTGGACAGACAAAGAACTTTTGGCCCCTCATAAGAAAGGTAATTTCACACCTAGGCAGTTCAAAATCAGCGACTTCTTGATTGGTAAGAGGCTTTTCCCACAAATTACCACCTAGCTAAATCAATTTATGATGGTATTTGGTTTTTATAGACATGTGGACCCTGAGGGCTTCATTAAAACTACAAGATTGACATTGATACCTAGTATTGGTGTCAATAGAGAACATGAGGGCCTTGATGAGGAGGATGTGATTAGGAATATTGTGGAGAAGGATGAGGTCACTACTAGATGGAAAAAGTTTTTTGACCTAAAGGATTTGCAAGCTCAGTTGAAGGCAACCCAAATTCCTTTTAATGATTTCTTCCCGACCTTCCCTATTTAGAAAGAATTAACAAGATCATAGAGATGTGTGACACGCTATCAAATCAATTGAAAAGGTTGATTGATCAGAAGAAAATTGAAGAAAAAGAAGGATTCCTCATCTTCTGATCATGAGGATTTCTTTGATGGATCCCAAGAAGGAAATAGCCCACCACAAGTTGGGGACTTTCCAGTTGTTGATCTTACTAGAGACCAATCAGAGGAAGAGGACTTTCTAGAGCCACCATTGAAGAAGTAGAGGTTTGAAGAGGGAGAGCCTTCTAAGAAAAGAAAATAGAAAGGAAGGATTGATAGCGCATCTACTCTTGAACCAGGTGATAGGGCTTACCATCACCAATTGGGAAAAACAATAAGGGCCAACAAGATTATGGCCACTAATGAAGGAGATGAAGAACAGTCCTTGTGGTCAGGACAAGATATTAGAGAGGTATATCAGGAGGAGTTCTTAAGTGATGACCAATTCATCAAGAGTGATGAATTTAAGAATTTTCTTATCTAGAAAAAGAAACAAGATGTGGCTAAGGCTATGCCTGAGGGAGTAGAGCCAAGTGAAGAAACCATGAGAGCATTAGCCTCTTATGATCCTAGCCTTGATGCTGTAACTGTAGATGAAGCCAGAGAAATGGTTAGATCAAGTGGAATGCTGCTAACTCCAGTATGGGATTTGACCTCTGCTTGTATCATTGATCAGATAAGAAAGAAACCAGAGGGTAGTTTATCCTATGAGGTTCATATTGGTGAAATGATAAGAGGAAGTGGATATGACCCAAAATCCTAGGCTGTTGCAATGTGGTCTATTGCCCCATAGACTCAAAAGCCATCTCTACTAAGTATAGAGGATTGGATGGAAGGGAATAAAATCATATGGAATATACAAAATACAACTAATCTTGAGGTTTCCAAGGCAATGACCCATTTTGCTAACCTGAATGAAGAAAAGATAGCTCAGTTGTCTGAAAGGTATGGAAAATTGTTTGAGAATGCAAGTGTAGTGGCCAAAGATAGGGATTTGAAAATGGTAAAGATCAAGAAATTGGAAGATGATTTGGTTGAATTGAAGGTTAGGTTTGTAGAAGCCTCAAAGGTAGTTCTTCCCCCTCCTTTGCAAATTGAGGTCCCTGTTCAGACAGATACAGAGGTTCTTGATAAGCCTGTTGAGGACCGAGAAAAAATAAGACTAGATGCATCCTTGGATACTATAGCAAGGATTGTACAATATAGGTAGGACAACATAAAGGATGAGATGGAATCAGTCCATCAATCAGTCAGTATATTACACCAGGCCAGTGGAAAAGTGAATGTGTTTTTAACTACCTTGGAGCTACTTTTTAGTACATGGTTAGGGAGGAGCTCACTGTTTGATAAGCTTGATGATTTGAAAGAATATAGGTTTGATATTACTAAGGTAGTGATTGAGGTTTTAAAAAATATTGGTTTAGTAAGTGCTGTGTCAAAATTATTTAAAGGTAAGTCTAACTAGATAGGAGCCAAGCTGGCTATGTTTGATGGGAGTAGTAATAAGTACTTGCCTCCAATATATGATGATGGTGGGGGTATTGTCAGTATAGATGAGTGGAAAGTATCAATGGATCAAATGATAATTAAATAGGATGCTTTCCTAAATAGTGACAGTGCTTTGGATTTAGGAAGATGCAATAGTATAATTGACAAGTTATTTAAAGTTGAAAGTGATTGCATACGGTTTGTAGAAAATGCTAGAAGTGTAACTGATTCCATGTGGGATCAACAGATCAAATCACTATAGGAGTTGCAAGCTTATAATTGTCCATCTGATGATGATGTGGCAGCATGGGACAAACTGACAAATAAGAAGAAGAATAAGCCAGTTGCCCAAGTGACAGAAGAAGAAGAGGAATAGAGTACAAATGGCACTTGATCCAAAAATTTAGGGAGAGCATGTTTCAAACAAGGGATGATGTAGGTTAGCCAAATGGCGGTCATCATTCATGCAAAAAATTATGTAACTACTTTGAAATATCTTTAGACAAAGGTGCCACTTGTAAAATTGTTAAGTAGTTGAGAGCTGCTTACTATTGTTATAATCACAATCTTTGGATTTGTACTTTTTGTCTCTTGTGCAAGTTGTTTACACATCCATCCGAAGCTTGTTCCATCCTTTTGAGGATTCCAAGATCGTTGTGGGTATATATAGGAATTTTTTACTCTTTTGAAGGGTGGTTAATACATTTTGTAAAGAAAGTTCCGAGATATAGAACTTTATTTTCTCTGAAGTCATGGTGATATTGTATTGATACATTTTGAATATCAATACAAAGATATTGAAACTCTATTGTTGCTACCTGTTGTCTTTGTGTATGGATGTTTTGTTTTCTTATGCATTAATTTGTAAGGCTTTTTAATGCATTGTTCACAAGGTGAATATAGGGCTTGAACTTAAGTTCTTTCAATGAAAGAGTAAAATCTTAAGGGGAGGGTCTCTATGAATTCATTTTCCATGTATAAATTTGATAACAGGTGTAGCAATTAAAGGACTGGGATGTCAGGCATTTCATTTGGGTTTTAGTATATCTATCTTGATAGAATCTTGTGGTGGTAGGGTTTGACTCTGATGCCTAAGTAGATAAGGCACTGGTCTAAACTATATTTACATTTGTACCACCAAGAAGATACAAATAATTGATTAATTTTACTTTTATTGCTTAGTCACTATCTGAATCAATCATGACAAGTTCATGGATGTATATTGTAATGCTTTAAAGAAGCACCGGAAAGAGGTTATCCTTCCTTGAGTTTAACTCTCAAAAGGAAGAAGGATGAATATCCTTATGCCACTGTTCCATGTTATTACTTTCATAATCTTCATCATAGTGTTCTGTATCAGGATAATTTGGGCTATAATAAGAGTTGTGATGTCTTATTGAGTCAATTCCTGAAAGGCATAGCATAACAGTGAAGGAGCCAATTCACAATTCAAACCTCATTTGAAAATAGTGAATTGTTATAGGTAAACCTGCTTGAGTTTCATACTCAAAGTGAAGAAGGTTTGACAACCTTAACACCTTAGTGCTTGCATTTTGTTACATGAATCTATTGGGATAATTGGAGTTATAGTTTTTGTCAAATCATAAATCATTTGTAGATTTGAGCACTAACACAAGAAACCTCAATTGCTCTTCAATCCCTCAAGTTCGAAGATGATAAAATTAATCAGCCTTATATCAGTCCTGATCATCTAAACTTGAGTCATAAGTGTCACTTACCTAGGTGGCTTAGCCTTAACTCTATTACCTCATACTTCATTTTGTTATCAAATCTTATCAGCTTTACCAACAATCAAACCTCAATCTCATCACTCATTCAATTTTTGAGACAAAGTTTTCTTTCTCATCCTAAATTTGATCTTTATACCTTATCACTCTCATGCTATCAATCACATCAATATTTCATTCTTTTCCAAACTATAATCTCTCATAGACACTATGAGGAGAAAAAGAAGAAAGACAATCTCACAATAGCTAAAAACAAATGGGATAAATCCTACACTCCTAGCAAGGAAGAAGAGACTATTCTTGCACACATATGAAAACAAATCCAATCTTTGAGATCTCAAATTCAAGACCTAAAGGAAGAGAAGGATGCATCATCCAACAAGTACTCATTGAGATCAATTTTCCCTTCCTTCTATGATCATGATTCATCCATATATTCATCTTCCTCAACTAAAAGTTATACTTCACAATCTCACTTCAATCTCATCTTTGATCAAGAACCTACTTCATGATCTTAAGATAATCCAATTTTTTATCAAGAATCTTCTCTATAGATTTATGATAATCCAATCTATGATCAAGACCTTGAAGAGGAGAGTACATCACATTCACTTGAGAGACTTTTATATCATTCCTATGATAACAACAAATCAAATCCCCATGATCTTGAATCCAACATCTCTACAAGTTTGGCAGATAGATCAATCACCCTTTCGAGACAATCTTATGAATCATCTTTGGAAGAGCTTCTTTAAAATAATCTCATCATGCAAATTCAAGCCACGTCATGTGGAATCTCATTTTTTAGTACCTATTGTTCCTATCATATAAATAATGAGCATAAAACTTCAGATTGCATAGATTTGAAGCATGAAATACAAGATCTAATTGATGAAGACATAATTGAAATTGGAAATCTTGATGAATCATCTAATGAAGATACTATTCTCAGGCTTGATCAACATCATGAACCTATTTCTAGTAATGGTTGTCATGTAGCTTCTACTTCTTCCAAAATGTAGTCACCTTCTAAAGCATCTAAGCTATCCAAAGATCCTCTATTGAATAAATAATCTAATTCTTTTCATGTTGACTATGTCTACCCTCAAGGGATGCCTTTAAAAGAGATCCAAGCTAGCTTACCTATTTCTACAAGTCTTTTCCATATCTCAAAGAACATGGACCCAAAGCTTATATGTTCTTCAACACATATCATAGCTATCCTAAATGATCCTTCATCGACCCTTCAAATATCTCTCAGCTAGATCCAAAATCCTAGCTCATCCTTGGAAATGGTTCCATGTCAAGAGGATAGTAAAAAAGGTGAAGAAACAATTCTTAATGAATATCTAGATCAAGACATCCATCCATGTCAAACAATTGACCAAATTACTATATCCCAAGTATCTAATGATAACCCATTCATATCTATTACCTTCTTTCAAGAAGATATCCCTCCATCTCAAGATCCACATTGCCCTCCACTTTTCTAAGAAAGATCAAGTTTACAACACTCTTCTTATGCTATCTAAAGATCCTTGTGAAGATTAGAGTATCCCCTCATCCTCTTTTTGTATTCCTGCATATACACCTCAAAAACCTCTCATTCTTCCAAATTCTTTACATAATAAGAAATCCCCTCAAGCTTCAGATGATCCTATCAAAATTTCTACTATCAAAGATGCTCATGAGCATATTGGTGTAAAGATGAATAATAGAGATGAGAGCCTCGACCACATAGTTCACTCTACAAATGTTGATATCCCTATCCATTACCCTTTTTCATCCTCCAAATCCATCCTTGGTCCCTATATCCAAAAGCTAAAACCTTCAATCCATCCATCTATATTGGGTCCTTATATTCCATCATCCACTATGCCTATTACTCCTATCTTTTCATCCATGTACCCTATCTCCTATCAAGATCAACAAAGACATGTATCATTGAACACTTCATATTAACCTATCCATATGAACCAACTATATCAGCATTATTCATCCATAATTCCCAAGAATTTTGGAAGCAATTTTGATATCAAACAAAAAATAGAAAAATAGAAATCTACTTATATGTGAAGATCATGATGTCCTATCTAATCGACATGTGAATATAAAGAAAAAGATCTATTCAAAAACCCACAAAATTCCATCAAGAAAAGAAAAAATAAATCAAAGAAAATGTGGGTTTCTAAATCCCTCATCGAAGAAGTGAATCCTAAAGCATTCAAAAGAAAAAGAAAATCAAAATATATGTAGATTACCAAGTCTCTCTTAAAAGACTTGGAGAAAAAATAAAAATCAAAGTTGGCAGCTAAGCTTCCAAAGGTTTCCACTCCATCTTCTTTTGAACATTTTCCATCACCTCCTACATCAAAGCCTCAAGTTGGTCCCTCTATTTTTTCTCTACCATCCTGCTATCCTTCAAGGTGTGTCAATTTTGATCTTGTCACCATTTCCACATACTCCTACACAAGTCTTTCAATACCCTATCCCTTATCCAACACCTATATATGCTTCTTATCCTCCCTTTCACAATCCATCCATCCCCTTCATCCAATCCACTGCATAAATCCTTAGTCATTAACTATTCTTATCCTCCATATCATTTTCCTTCCATCACCCTATCATCATCCTTGAGCATACCTTTTAGTATCCTTGGCCCCATCAAAGCATATCTTTCCAAAGGAGCATTATCCAAAGAGCATAAGGCTTGAGTTCGTCCAAAAATTAAAAAAATAAATAAAAAAGAGAGAGAAAAGTGCCTTGGTCAAAACCTAGAAATAGGCACCTTGGTAGAAAAAGTAAAGATAAATAAATCTATCTTATGGTGAAAACCACTTCTTGTGGCACCTTGGACAAGTACCATGATTAAAAGCTGGTAAAAATGCATCATGCATAATTATTCCTCTTGCACTCTACACTTGGAGTCAAGTTCCATCCATATTACCTCAGCCATCACATTTTCCATCCATTCCTTACCATCTATCCCACATACATCCATATTCCATCTTTCACTTAGATCTTGACAAGGTTGAGTAGATCCATGAGAATCATGTATCCCGATATCCACCATCCTTTCCATTAGCTTATTCATGTACATGCTCTCATCCATACTACCCTATCATGATATTTATTATCTCAAGACTATCCTCACTACTCCTAAGAATCCTTGAAATAATCCCAAACCTATTTACTCATAACTTCCATCGACCCTTATCCTAATCATGTTATCCTATCTATAACTTACCCTTCATCTTGATCAAAATTAAAAATGTAAAATGTAGAATAGGTTTTCAAAAGCCTCTTGACATGTTGGCTCTTTTGGACCGCACCTACTTTCATGACATTAGGTCATTATCCTATATGATATCTGGGATTGCACCAATGGTTTACATTGCTATATCTTTTTCCCTAGATTGGGTAGTGTTGAGGAGACTATCCTTGAGGGTTGCATTCACTCGCTTCATCCATCATCTTTCTTATCTACTTCAGATCCATTATATTTCACATACCTCTTTGATTCCCTATACCTTGCAAGACATTGGGGGAAAACTAATGTGATCTTGCTTGAGAACTGGTAATCTTTAAAAAATCTAATAATTGCAAAAAGTCTTGAGAAAAAATTAAAAATTGTAAAAAGTCTTGAGAAAAATCCAAAAAATAGCATAAAAAGTCCTAAAAATTTGATCATCCTAGTAAAAAAGTGCCTTGATGAATCGAAAATAAAATCAAAAAGCTCAAAAATACAAAAAAGAAAAGAAAAAAATAAAAGAACAAAAAAATTGAAAAAGAAGAAAAAGTGCCTTGATGAAAACTTGGTAAACAAGCATCTTGGTATAAAAAATAGAATCTCTACCAAGTGGTGAAAACCTATTAAATGGACACCTCTTTTACTTCAGTGCTCCATCTATCAACACATATTTTGGTTGCTTCCCTTTAGTTTCCTTCTTTTGTGTGTTGTCATTTCCTACTTTATTTCTTTCATATCCATCTTTACCTTGTACATAGCCTTTGGTCACTTGTGTGACATCTTTGGTTTTTCCTAGAACCTTCATGGCTTTTAATCGATCAACATCTTAGCCTTGGGGAAATCATACTATAAAAGGGGGCAATGTCCTAGAATTGCAACCAATTCATCCTTGTGTTAGTTAATGTTCATCCAATATCATTCAGTTTCCTATCTTCTAACTAATGAAGGGTTTTTTCACTGACATCATAAATACACAAGACAACATGGACAATCATATCTATGACATGAAAATAATCACTAAAACTGTTTGATATATGTTGAAAAATTATTTGTATGTTGTTTGTTACAAATGGATTTTCAACTATTATACCCCATGAGTGACACAATGATTTCTATCTTGATTTCGAGAAGCAAAGAGCGGGGGAATAATACTTTTTTTTCTTAGGTTTCTATTTTTAGGACTAGTTCCAGTGATCTAAAAGTGTCAAATAAACTAGATGTCTATGGTAAGAGCCTCCATCATGATTGGAATGCCACATATACCTTGACCCTCTTTATTTGAACTCTTTAGTGAGGTTCTAACTTATCCTTGTCTATTAATGAGTAATTTCTTATTACTATTACAATCTCAATATCTACCCAAGGATGTGAACATACAGGTCATTGTGTGTAGACAATGCTAAAATTTTTCCTAGGCTATGAATGATAGAGGGCCATTGCGAATAGAATAATCACTATTGCATAGGAAAAGGAGGATCTCTATCGTGTTTGGTGTCTTTGTACTCAAGAGACATTTAGGTCATCTTAGTACTTTATACCCTAGTGTTTATGCTTCACTTTCTATATTAAAATGAAATGACATTCATGAGGTCATTCTAGTTCTTTGTGCCTTGGTGATTATATCTACTTTCGATGCTTAACCCGACTATGTCATCTTCATATCCTCATGGTTGTCTTACTAGTGAGTTTTGTATCAATATTATGTATCTATATAGGATTGATTACTAAGAGGGTGGATGAATCAGTAATCACCAACCCAAACTAAATTTTAGAGTTCAAAAACTTCTTTAACATATTTACTGATTAAGATATATTTTAACCTATAACATCATTATTGGTTAACTTGAATTTTAAACATCCATGCAACAATAAAATCATTCACATAACAATAACTCTAGTATTTATCTCATGCAAACCTGATTAGGGTGAAAAAAAGGTGTGAGAAAAATGCCCACAAATAATTGTACTCTTTTGAAATACACCCAGTCAAGAGCCTGTCATGTTAAAGGCTCATCAGATTAGGGTTAAAAAAGAATGGTTAAATGATACCTAGTTAAGGGATTTCCCTGGAGACCTATTAAATCCTTTTAAGTTGTTAGAAGTAACCTTGTTAGAGTATTTTGAACAATCTTTTGTGAATGTCACTTGGTTAGAGGATTTTACAATAAAACTTGTTAGGGTCACCCGATAAGGGATTTTACTATCACAATTGTTAGAGAGTAACAACTAACAAATGATCTATAATTTTCACTAATATTTCTAATTCAGATCCAATGAATTCCTTAACACAATAGCATATCATTTCAATTCATTTTTCTTCTTTGTATCCTTCTCTATGATAGCAACAATACTTATCTGATTAACTTCTCTATTCCACTGATATCCAGTCTTTCACCACAATCTTTTTCTTGTCTCCATCACGATACCAGACTTCTTCTTCCCTCTTCCTTAAGTATGAATTCCTTAATCATAAACCTAATCCTAAATCCAATGATCTGTATCTTTCATATCAAATCTAACCATCCATATTTCTTTTCTTTATATCCTTGTCGGATTGCTAATTGATAAACCATTTAACTCTTGGAGAAACTTCCTTAATACATTTTACCTTGATCTTTTTGTCATCACCTTTCTCCTTAAATTATACTTGAGGCATCCTGATTTCTTATTTCATCATCTATTATTCTCTTATCTTTACCTCTTTACTATCTACGATAAGACTTCCTTTATACAGATAATACTTTACTCAGTGTACCGATAAGACAATAGTTTACCGGTAAGTATCTTAATCAAATTACCTTCACCTTTACTCATATCTGATTATCATCTTTATGAATAGAATCCTTCATCTTACCTCTTAGCATATTCTGATAGAAAATCAAATCATTCATCTATCCACCATTTTTTGTTTTATTTGTTACCCGATAAGATTCCTATTGACATATCCTTTACCTTACTTAACTTCTCATTACAACAACAATATTTTCCTTCTGGTAGATATAGTAACAAGTGAAAACATCAAGACAAATAGTTTGACATCAATGAAAAACATATAACTGATTATCATGTATACTAATAATTTATTTACTAGTAGAAACATAAATTAACCATCTCTAACTTGTTATGCCAACAACTATTCCAACAATCTCCCCCTTTGGTATTGATGGCAAACACTTCTTCCAATTACTCCTTTTGATTTTGATTTTTGATGCTTTGATCTCTACATGTCTCATTCCTTCTCTTCCATATCTGATCTCTTCTCTTTAAAGTAATTCAACATACTAATCTCTCCTTACAATACTTGTATCCCCCTCTGACAAAAATGCCCAAGGTAATTAACCTTTCAACTCTTGTCTTCTAATTGTGTACGCATTCTATGCTCTTTCTTTTTCCTATCCTAGATTTTTCCCCCATAGAGTAGTCCTCCAATACATCAATTCATGTTCAAGATACTATGATAAAGTGCTATGAACTGGTGCATATTGTATCTCTCCTTAATTTATAGCCGATGGGGTTAGGACCCCTAATCTACCTCTTAAATATTCAAAGCTCTATTTACGTAGTGGTTTGGTGAATATGTCAACAACTTGTTCTTTTGTAGGTATATATTCCAATATCACTTCTTTATCATATACCTTCTCTCTAAGAAAATGATATTTGATAGCTATGTGCTTGGTCTTTGAATGCATTACCAGATTCTTTGATACATTAATGGTATTATTATTATCATAGTGTATAACAATAGGTTCATTTACCTATTCTTGTATTCCTTCAAGTATTTTCATAATCCATAAAACTTATTGACAATTAATTGCAATAGCTACATATTCTGCTTCAGCGGTCGATTGTGAAATATAGTTCTATTTCTTTCTTGTCCACGACACTAATCTTTTTCCAAGATAAAAATATTCCCCACTTGTACTTTTTATGTCATCAATGTTTCTTGCCCAATCTACGTCTTTATAAACTTCAAGATCAAAGTCTCCTTTCTTTTCATACCATAATCCATAATCTTCAGATCCTTTTAAATACCCAAATATCCTTTTAACTATAGTCACATGTGAATCTTTAGGATTTGATGAAAATCTAGCAACTATGCCAATAGCATGTACAATATCATATATGTTGTGAACAACATACTATAATTAGTCTATCATTGATCTATATAATATCTCATTGACTTCCTTAGAATCATCTTCTTTTGACAATTTATAGCTGGTAACCATAGGTGTACCAAAAGGTTTTGAATCTTCCACTCCAAAAAAATTCAATATCTCCTTAATATATTTAGACTAAGTTATGTATATTCCTTTCTTCATTTGTTGTACTTGTAATCCAATAAAGAATTTTATTTCTCCTATCATAGACATTTAAAACTCTTTCCTCATTTATTCAGCAAAAGATTTACTCATCAGGTCATTTCCTCCAAACATTATATCATCAACAAATATTTCAGAAATCAATACTTTATCCTTACTTTCAGCTTTCAAATAAACATTAATGTTATATTTTTTCTTTCAAATCTAATCTTAATAAGATAAGAGTTTATTCTTTCATACCATACTCTTGGTTCTTTCTTTAGACCATACAGTGCTTTGTGCAGCTTGAAATCTTTACCTTTTTCAACAATAAAACCTTCAAGTCATTCAATGTAGACTTCCTCTTCTAGTATTCCATCTAGGAAAGAATATTTTACGTCCATTTGATAGACTTTAAATCCTTCATAGGAAGTATAAGCTAGCAATATTCTAACTCCTTTCATTCTAGAAAAAAGTGCAAATGTCTCTCCGTAGTATAATCCTTCTTCTTGTACATAACCTTTACATACCAATCTTTCTTTATTTCTAATCACCTCACCCTTCTCGTTTAGCTTATTTTTGAAAACACATTTAGTACCTATAAATTTTTTGTCTTTCAACCTGGGTACTAATGACCATGTTTTTTTCTCAATTTGTTCAATTTCTTCCTTCATTACTTGCATCCAAACATCATTTTTAGTGCATCCTTTACCATTCTCAGCTTCATCTTTGATAGTAAACATGTATTTTATCTATCTCTTAATTGAATTCTTTTTAATACACCATCATTCCTATCTCTAATTATGTCTGACAAGCTATGGTTTACTCTTATTATTCTTGGTGTTACATGCTTCACATTCTGAGTCTGTTCATTTCTTTTACTAGTTTCATCTTGTTGTACCATTATCGTTTGTTGTTCTATTATAGGTTGACCATTATCGGTTCCTATACTTGTTTTGTTTCTATTTCAGATTCCAATTCGATCAACTCAACATATCCTTTTGGTTTCTTTCTACTATCTTTCTCATTCTATTATGAGAATTCATCAATCTTTACATTGGCACTTTCTATCATTTTGTTTGTCCTTTTGTTCAAACACTTGTAGGCTTTGATTTTGGTATAATATCCTAGAAATATTCATTCATCACTTTTGCTGTCATATTTTCCTATCATTTCATCTTTCTTGATATGACATTTACTTCCAACTATCTTGAAATAGATTACATTAGATGTTTGTCCATACCAAATTTCATACGGTATCTTTTTTGTTCCTTTCTTGAGTTGTACTCAATTCAATGTGTATACTACTGTGCTAACAACTTCTCTCTAGAATTTATGTGCAACTCCTTTCTGATTTAGCAAACTTCTGGTACTTTCAATAATTGATCTATTTCTTCTTCTGTAATTCCATTCCATTGAGGTGTTTTGAGTGTAGTTAATTATCTTTTAATTCCATGTTCATCACAATACTCATTAAATTCATTTGAAGTAAATTCACCTCCTTTATTTGATTTGAGACATTTCAAATTTTTTCCAGTTTCCTTCTCAACTCTTTCTTTGTAAATTTTAAACATATGAAAAGATTCTAATTTTACTTTTGGAACATTATAGACATCATTCTTGAGAAGTCATCAAAAAAAAATATAAAATATTTATTACCATGATAACTTTATGTACTTATAGGAATATATAAATCTGTGTGTACTAAGTCTAGAATATGTTCTATAGATTAGACCTTACCTGAGAAACTTGAACTAATCATTTTCCCTAATTGACATTCCTTACATATGGAATTCTTTGGTTTTTTCAGCATTAGTATTCCTCTTACACTTTTATTCTTGCTAGCTTTTATCAAATTATCAAAGTTCACATGACAAAGTCTTTTATGCCATAGCCAACTTTCTTCTATTTTAGCAATTAAACAATGACCAACTGTAGCTTTCAGCTTGAAAAGATTACCTTTTGTCTACTCACTGATAGCAATCAGCTCACCAGTCTTTTTTGATATTTTACATTTTCCATTACTAAACTCAAATTTGAATCATTTTTTATTCAATTGAGATACACTTAGAAAATTATACTTTAATCCATCAACCCAATAGACATGTTTACAATTAATTTCATCAGTTAAAGAAATAAAACCTTTACCTCTAATTACACATGGATAACCATTTCCAAATCTTATTGAACCTCCATTGCAATGTTCCAAGGTTATGAATTTTTCCTTATCTCCAGTCATATGATGTGTGCAACCACTTTCAATGATCCAATCACTATTACAAGTCATGCTTGTGATCAAAGATTTTTCTTCACCATTTTGAGTGTTGTTGGTAGAGGGATCTTCCTCTAAAGAAAAAAATACTATTTCCTCATCATCATCATCAGTATCATCATCTTCATCTTCAACTACATAACACATCTCATTTTTCTAATTGAAGTATGTATATTTCTTGTATTTATCCTTCTTTTGATTATCGTATTCCTTTTTTAGTTTGTTGGGATATCTATGTGCAAAGTGACCAATTTGACTACAATTCTAGCATGTGATAGGGATTTTCCCTTTATATCTTCCTTTTCCTTTGGGAAATCTCTTGGCTATTAAAGCTTTGAGTTCTTCCAACTCTTTTTCTTTTGCAACTAAACCTTCATACTCATCTAAGTCATAATAAACTTTTCCTTTTCTAAATGATCTAATATTTTTTGAGGCTTGAAATGAAACTTCAGTAGTAGGTTGACTATTATCAAAATTACTCAACTCAAATGCAGTCAACTTGCCTATTAGTGAGTCCAATATAACTTTATCTTGATCAATAGATCTTAATTCTTGAATAATAGAAACTCTAATTATATACCTAGGTCTAAGTGTTTTGAGAATTCTACTTACCACATCATCATCTTCAAAGTTTCCTCTATCTCCTCTAATGGAAGAAACAATCTATTTTATCCTTATACTATACTGTGTAATGTTTTCTCCATCGTGCATCTGTATCTCATCATATTTTCCTTTCAGACTATCAACTTTAGCATTTAGTACATGTGCATCACCTTCATGGAAATTTTTCATCTTATCCCACATGTCTTTTTAATTATCCATGTGTTGGATATCAACATATTCCACATTAGATAAGGTACTTGCAATCTCTATCATTATTGAGTTGCATACCAACATTTCCCTTTTCTCATCTACAGAGGGTATTCTAGTGGGTGGTCTGCATTGTATGGTAAGATATCCAACTATTGTATTTGACAGTCCTAACAAATGTAACTTCATTCTATGGGCCCATGTATTGAAATTATCCTTTATAAACCTAGGTGCTTCCTTCTTATACATCTTTAGATATTTTCCCTAAGTGATTAAAGCTATCTGAATCAGGGAACTTAGCTCTAATACCAATTGTAGATATAGGATTTATTACTAATAGGGGGGTGAATTAGTAATAACCAACCCAAACTAAATTTCACAGTTTCAAAACTTCTTTAACAGATTTACCGATTAAGATATATTTTAACTTCTAACATCATTATTGGTTAACTTGAACTTTAAACATCCATGAAACAATAAAATAATTCACATAACAATAACACCACTATTTATCTCATGGAAACCTAATTAGGGTGAAAACCACGGTGTGAGAACAATGCCCACAAATAATTATACTCTTCTAAAATAGGCCCAGTTAATAGCCTTCCCTTTTAAAAGGCTCACCCAATTAGGGTTAAAAAAGAATGATTAAATGCTACCCAGTTAAGGGGTTTCCATGGTGACCTATTAAAGTATTTTACCCTGTTAGGAGTAACCTAGTTAGATGATTTTGAAAATTCTTTTGTGAATGTAACCTAGTTAGAGGATTTTACAATAGTCCTGTTAGGATCACCCAATAAGGGGTTTTAATGTCACAATTGTTAGAGAGTAAAAGAAAAAATTATTTTTAGTTCACACTAATATTGTTAATTTGGATCCAATGAAATTTCTTAACACAATAACATACCATTTCAATTCACTATTCTTCTCTTTATCCTTTTCTATGTCCTCTATGATCACAATAATACTTCTCTGATTAACTTCTATATTCCCCTATTATCTAGTATTTCACCATAATCTTCTTCTTATCTCTGTCATGATACCATACTTCTTCTTCCTTCTTTCTTAAGTATGAATTCCTCAATCATAAATCTAAATCTAAATCTAAATCCAACGATTTATATCTTTTATATAAAATCTAACCATCCATATTTCTTTTCTTTATATCCTTGTCGGCTAGCTAATTGATAAACCATTTTACTCTTGTATAAACTTCCTTAATATGTTTTACTTTATCTTCTTTTCATCACCTTTCTCCTTAAATTGTACTTGAGTCATCCTTCTTTCTTATTTCATCATCTATTCTTCTATTTCCTTTAATTCTTTACTATCTTTGATAAGACTTCCTTTGTAACAATAAGACTTTATTCAGTGTACCAATAAGATAATATTTTATTGGTAAGTATCTTAATCAACTTACCTTCACCTTTACTCATATCTGATTATCATCTTTATGAATAGAATCCTTCAGCTCAGTCCTTGTCATATTCTAATAGACAAACAAATCATTCATATGTCCACCATTGTTTGTCTTAACTGTTACCCGATAAGATTCCTATCAACATATCCTTTACCTTACTTAAATTCTCATTAAAACAATAATATTTTCCTTCTGATAGATATAGTAACAAGTCAAAACATCATGCCAAATAGTTTGACATTAATGAAAAACATATAACTGATTATCATGTATACTAATCATGTCTTTACTAGTAGAAACATAAATCAACCATCTCTAACTTGTTATACCATCAACTATGCAAACACATTTGGTGTCCCAAATTCTAAGTGATGAAAAAGAGAGTATTAAATATCACTGACTAAGTCTTAGGCTTCATTTATGGTATAATTTTCATTCAAGGTGTTGTTTTAACAAGGTAATATTTTGAATATTGTTTCTCAAAATTACACATATTTTGTGAGGAGAAAGCTTCTAAATTGACAATTCGCATTAATGCGTTCAACATGCTATCATAAGGAGTTAACTAAAAACCTTTTTATGACATGATCGAATACCTATATACATTGGTGTGACATTTCTGGCATGAGATGTTAACCTTTTGACCACGTTTATATCAATTTGACCTAATTTTCAAAGTGCTCCAATTTGGCTGAAAATTATACCCCTACCTATTTTGATGCTCCTGACTCCATTTTTGGGATTGAAATCAAAATATGACATCATCTATATTTTCAAAATCTTAAATCAATTTTTTGGTCAAAAGAAGTTGATCACTTGTGCAAACAATCTCCATTACACAAATTGAACCCAAAATCTTTCCTCATCATTTATAAATCCATTCTATGTTCTCAAAAAATTTGGTTAACCATGACCAACTCATGCTCAAACTTGGTCAAAAATTTTTAGTTGGACCCTAATCAAGTGTAGCAGACATTCCTAAACATATGCAACTCAATCAACATCAAATCAAATATTTTTTACATTATCTCTTATCAAATCACATTCTTTTTTATCAATCAAATTGTTTAAAATCACTATGGTACCTCACCATATTTTTATTTCACTCCTGAGGGAGCATGATCAATACATCATCAATATATGATCATTAATCAAAGATCAATCTGAAAATCAAGAAAAAATTTCAAATCTTCTTTAGTGATCAAGTTGTCAATCTAATCAGTCAAACAAGACCCCATCACTAGGGACATCTCAAATTCATTAGAATCCATATCAAGTTGAGGTTATTTGATCCTTCAAAATGATTGATTTCATCGCTTCACATCAAGGTACTCAAATATATATCTGATCTATTACAACACAATCAAATCTCTAAAGGCGTATTAGGTTCATCAATATTAGGTTCATCAGGACCCATATCAATCTGATATTATCTTCTTAATCTGGTAATTGGCTTCATCAAGACCCATATCAAGTTAGTTATCTCAATCGATCATCGAACAAATATTTAGTTTCATCGCACCACATCAAGATGAATATTCGAAACTTATCATCAATCGGTCTTCATTCCATCAAGTTTGAAGTTGGATCACCAATTCTAGTTCAATCAAATTTAGAATTAGTATTCTTCAAATCATTAATCGATCTTCATTCAAAAAATCACGAATTCAGTTTCTCTTTCTCAAACTAGTTTCATCGCTTTATATCAAGCTATTCTACACTTTGAAATTAGATATTCTTTGAATTAATGCACTACTCGCACATTAATTCAAAGAGGGGAAAATGTAATCACCTAAAATTGGCCTCCTAAACCATGGGCCCCTAATCTCAATTATTGATCACAATCATATCATTCCTAATCCAAAAGGCAATTCAAATTATTTCAATCTAGTCTGATCATCAAAATTAAAAACATTTAAATCAATTAATCCCTAAACATCAACATTATTTGGCAATTAAAGGGTTTCGAGGTCCCTTTAAAACCTATATTTACCTTAATCAAAAACATTATTTGGGAATTAAATCAATTTTATTTAATTAAATGTCCTTGTAAATTAATTAAATTGAACCCATTTTGTCAAATACACATAAAAATGAATTAATTTGATTTAAACATTCAAAAATTGGGATAAATCCTCAAAATTGACAAAAAAATGGATTATCTTCAAAATTGATGAAAATAAAGTTGATAAAAATAAGAAGAAAGATTGATGAAAACAAAGCTGATAAAAATAAGGCAAGTTTGAGTAAAAATGTTGAGTTGCATAATTTATTAAATCAAATTTAAAAGAAAAAAATTTGTTAACTTAAGCACAAAAGATTAAATCAATCTATTTTATCTATTATTTCCTCAAATCAACTCAAAAATCATGCTTTAACTCACCTTTGGATTAATCTTAAATGTTCATCTAAATCAATCTCTACCATTGATTTTTATCAAGGTTCCTATAAAAGGAAGGCTCCTCTTCTCATTCACTATTTGTAATTTTGATAACATTGTTATTTTGCAGGTATTGAGAAGGAGCTATTGCACATCAATTCATTAATTTGAGAGTTTTCATATTCTTTCTTAGTTATTTGCATACGATTATAGCATAGATTTCATTTAGTTTTCTTATTTTCTTTTATCTTATTTGCATTAAAAAATACAAAAACGTAGATTAATCTCGGATTCATATAAAATCTTTTGTTTTAATTTTCATCTATGGTCACTGATTACTCACAAATTTGAGAGCACATACTCCCATTGAATAGGAGGCAATAGATCAATTTGTTTGGATTATTACAACTATTTATTATTGATTGTCTAACCATACATATAATGATCTATTGAAGTGTTTTTGATTGTAGCTCATAGGATCAAATTTCAGACACACAGGGTGTACTACCCCATGTGATTCCCTTAGGAGGGCCAAGGCTGTAGAGAGCATGAGTATTACAAAATAGTGGTCTTCACTATTTTGTAAAAAACTTAGCAGGAAATATTCTTTCCCAGAAGTCACATGCAAATCTGATCCACATAAGGGTGAGCTCTTGATATTTTTCCCTGATCCTTTGATTCATCACTCTATCTCTTCTATGGGTCTTATCGTGGCTAGAAATTTCTTGGGGCCTAGGCCAAATATTGAGGTGGTCAAATCAATGGTTAACGGGAAATGGAAACTCAAATTCCAAGTTGATATTTCTAGTCTTCCTAAAGGTTTCTTGTCCTTTGAATTTTGAAATAAGGAAGATCTTGAATTTATTCTCTGTGAGGGCCCCTAGATGTTTGGGAAGTTGTCCCTAGCTCTTAGGAAATGGGGGCCTAAGCTGGACTTCAATGATATTTTTTCCATACCGAATCCTATTTGGGTTCAATTCCCAGGTCTCCCTCTAGAATAATGGAATGAAGATGTGTTGAATGGTTTGTCTTCCTCCTTTGAGATCTTCTATCGATTGATACTATGACAATGTCTAAGACTAGACTAGTCTATGCTAGAATCTTTGTGAATGTTCACCAATTCTCAGATCTTCCCACAAATATTGATATTGTTTCCAAGCTTGGGAAGTGGAGTGAAGAAGTGGATTTTGAATCCTTTCCTTTTTCTTGCTTTGTCTGCAAGAAAACTAGTCACTAGGCTGAAATTTGTCCAAAGAAGGTGAAAATGACAATAAAGAACTTAGAGACGGGGACCAAGAAACCTAAGATTAAGAAAGTCTAGAAAATAAAAACATTTGACCAAGTAGCTTCAAAGTATATGAATCAGAAGAAGGTTGGAAGAAGAGAGGAAGCTTCTGAGGAAGCATGAAAAACCAATTAAAAGACTTAGGAGAAGGTTGGGAGAGGTGAGACTGTTTCAAGTGAAAACACAAACGCCAATAGTGACAAGGGGGATTCCTCTTATTTAGTTGGAGATGGTAGCAGGGAACAAGATGAACATTTCCCAAACATGGATGACTTGAAGGATAAAGGTCAAGAAAAAGGGAAATGCCAAGAGGAAGAGGAAAGGTTAAAAGAGAAAATAGAGAAAGGCCAAGAAGGAAAAGAGAATTGATCATTGGTAGCATCTGAGGAGTTTGAAAAAAGCTCTAGTATGGAAAGTTTTGGAAATGATACCCTTGAAGAAGGGGAGATTAGAGAATACTAGTTCCTAAGACAATCTGGTAGAGATGCCTTCAAGGGTGGAAGATTCCACTCAATCCTAAAACCAATGATCAAATGGATGATTTATTTAATGATGCTCAACAACGTATTATCTTGGGGGTTGATTCAATGCTTGAATATTTTGATCTATATGATCTGAAAGTTGTTAAATCTTCCTTCCCAAAAGAGGTTAAATCTTTGGTGATCCAAGAGAAGGGAAGAAAAGATAGGAAACAATAGACTATTAGTAGAGGAGATATGGAAGACTAGAATCAAAAGATTGGCAGGAGGAGGAAAAAATTGGGGATGTGTTGTCTTCTTCCTTATCACAACATGGTTTAGACACTAGGGGTACAACGAAATTTGATGTAGGGACACCAAAAAAACCCCTTGGCAAAAAATATGCAAAGAAAATATGGGAGTTGGAAAGTAAGTAGAACATACAGATGGGAAACAAGCTACCATCCTGGACTATACTCCTATTTTTTTTATTACAGAGACAAAGGTGTTAGGAATGGATAATACTAAGAGGGGGGCTGAATTAGTATTATAGCACTTTAAGTTAAACTTCAAAAAATTTCAAATAAACCATATTAATGCTGAAATGAAAAGAACATAAATGCACAACCCATAACTCATAACACCATGATTTTTTTTCGAGGAAACCCTAGCCAAGGGAAAACCCTGGTGGGGATGGTACCCACAACTATGCACTAAAATATAGTATCCCTATTAGGAGATCTAGCCATTTTAGGATAAGTATTACATAGTACATTTCCTTGTTAGAGGAATAAAAAACCCTATTAGGGGTATACAAAAACCCTGTTAAAGGTGTGGTGATCTTACAACTCTTACAATCAAAATACTGTAACAAAAGTGTTCTTCAAGTACTGAACAATAAAAGCATCTGATATGCTTAGATAGTTCCTATTATAGCTTTGTCAAACATTGATCTTGCATCTTCTCTTTGCTCTCAAATTCACATTGATCACATCATCATCATCACAATCACACTTATCGCTTCCACAAAACACTCTATACTTATTTTAATTTTGCCATCCAATTGGCTCTCAAAATATATTACAAAACATAATAATTACCTATGCAAATCATAAACATAGATTTGAAAATATTATATTACCAAAGTATTATAAATATATAACATCCATCTGAGTTAGCATGTTACCATACCAACTAACCTTCTCTCAATCATCACGACTGTTCATATGCCTTGTTTCACTGATTCTCTGTCTTTGGATACCTTCATATCATTGTATCTTATTGACCTCATCACCAGAACATGTGTGACCTTAACTAAAGCTTATACATATCCAAAACTTTATTCCTTTAAATTTGCAAGCCATAATACATCACATATCATCTTCCCTGACCAAAATAGTACCGCAGTATACTATTATTCTGATTCTTTACTTCGTCAATTTCATGATTGAGTGTCAAAACCAAAAATCTCTGCATGAGATCACTCCAAGATAAGTGTTTCCATAAATGAAAACCCTTAAGTGATTCCTAGTGCTCCCAAAACATCACTTTCCAACAATCTCTCCCTTTGGCATTAATGGCAACACTTAGCAAAAAATGACTAGTATTAGAACACTTTCTTCCTTCTACTTATCTATATACATATTCTCCTCTTTTTTCTTTTCTCCTTTTCTCTTTTCTTCTTTTTTTAATTTTTTTTTTTTTACTTCTTCTCACTTTTTCTCGTCTTCCTCTTTTCATTTTTCTCTTCTCTTCCTCTCCCTTTGACATCAATGGAAAAGGTACTGACAAAATTTCAAAATTCTAAGCACAAAAGACTTAGTGCATACTCACCATATTTAAAATGTCTTGGAAGGAGTCTTCCAAGGTCTTCACTTCATTAGTCCATGACTTAATTAGAAGTTCACTGACATAGATCAGTCCATTTAGTGCATAAGATGTCATTTTTGTTGCCTTCAGCTCAGTGGGTATAGCATTTGTCATTGATCCTTCTATTTCGCCATCTCTGTAAGGTGAGCTTCAAGAATTGAAATCTTAGGAGTGATTAGACTCTTTAGCAATCCAAATATTTACACTACTCTCCCTTTCTCCGTATTCAAAACACTTATCTTATCCAAAAGCTTGGATGTAAGTTTGTCCATTTCTACCACAGTTTGTGAAGAGGTTTCACAACTATCCATCAAGCTTCCTAGTGTAGCCCTATCTTTGGATATGATATCTTCAATATTCTTCACATGTCTAATAGGATTTATATAGTAACTATATAGCTTTCTTCCTTATGCTACACAACTTCTAGCTTTAAGTGTAGTTGCTTTCAAAATGTCCAAGTCCCATGAGATGGGCTAACAAACTTCCTTCAACTTCTTTTCTAAGAACCTCTTTTCTGCCTTATCCTCTGCAGTCTTCAATAGTTACTCAAAATGACTATCAAAGTTTTCCAGTGCCATGTTCAAATTATCTACATCATCCTTTCCTTGAAAGAAAATAGGTGTAGGGAATATTTTGTTCACTGTCTCCACTGCCCTAGTAATCACCTTTACCCTTTTATCCCCTTTTTGTACTAACATTTCTTTTGCCTTAGAAAAATCCATGAAGGATAACCTAATGAGTTCATCCTCATCCATGCTTTCTACATCTGTGCTCACTAGCTTGGCCATGCTTGCCAACAATAGAGTAGAGGAGGTGTCTGGTTCTTGTTTATGCTCAACTCTTACCTCTACTTTTTATGCTCGTGCTTCTTCTACCTACCTTTTTTCATTCTGTATCTCCTTATCCCATTCCTTCTCTTCCTATTTTTCCACCATATGCTCTTCCTCTTTCTGTCCTTCCTCTTCAACTTTCATCACATTGTCTAGATTGTCTTGAAATGGGTCATTTACATCAAGTAGAGTGTCAAGGGTCACAAGAACACCAGAGACAAAGAAGTCTAGTTGCATGTCAACATGTCAACTTCCCTCGCTTTCTCACATACTTTAACTATCTTAGAAATTTATCCTATTCCCAAAGGTGTAGGCTTGGTAACCTTTGGAGGTGAGGTCTTCTCAAGCATGTCACTCATAAGAATTTGATCCAGTTCCTTTTGTGTGTCCTCTATGACTTCATAATTTCTTTCCATAATCTTCATCAGTTTGGCCTTAGTCCTTAATAAAGGTTTCAGCTCTTTGATGATTCTCTCCCTCTCTAGTATAAAGACTACCGACAACATGTCTTCAATAGCCTTATTTCTTATATTCTCATCCTCAAACTATGATAACTATTTTCTTATTGCTAACTTGCTATACAAATCCTTGGGGATACTTCTTCCTATCTCTAACAATTTTTTCTTGAAAACTAATAAGTGCTCAATTATTGTGTCCTCAATTATTGCTTGATTTTTAGGGTCATACCTTTCATAGTATCTATTTATTGTTTTTAGATTTCCATCTCTTATTACTCTCTTTTGCAACATTTGCATATCTGGCTTTCGCAGATCTTGTGGCCTCTTCTATACTTCTTTTTCTTCTTCCTTATTTTCCTCTGCTTCTACCTATTGATTCTTGGGGCTTCTTTGTTTGGTAGATCTTGTAGATCTTCTAGGTCTGCTCACAGGTACAACCTCTTGTACAATTTTCTCATGTGTAGATGATAAATCAATTATATCAGGAGTAGAACTTACTATCTTTTCAGCTTCACAAGGAGGAGGTAGAACTTACTGTCTTTTCAGCTTCACAAGGAGGAGGTGCATCAATTTCCATGCTAGAAGATGCTTCTATCATCTTTTTCCTTAGTTTCTTTAGCTTCTCCCTAGTGATTCCTACCTTCACAATAATGTCCTCAACTATTTTGTCAATCTTTCTCTTCCTAGTCCCTTTAACCTATTCTTCTCTAATTCTAAATTTTCCCAGTATATTCCCCATCTCTCTTCATATGTGTCTACCTCAACTACAAGTACGTGTTCAACTTGCATTGTGAGAACCCCTGAACTGACTTCATCCCTCATAGGGAAGCACCATTTCTTCCTAGGCTCAACTAACTCAAAGCACACATAGTCAGTTTCAACCATGAAACAAATTGTGTCTTTATATTTTTCAACTATTTCCTCAGGTATCTTGTATCTCTCCTTCATTTTCCTTTGAATGATTTTGGTCATTGCAAATAGCTCTCTATCTACCTAATTTTTATTTTGTCTTCTACAGCTCTTAGAGATTTGTATACTAGTAGGTATATTGTACTTCCATGCTCTAGGGTACATTCTAGGAAAATTATGTACAATGTGGATGTACATATGAACCAGAAGTGAACCAAACTTGAATGCCTTTGACTTATCTTTCTTGATAACCTTCACATTTTCAAAAAATTATTGTGCTATAACTCTGTATAGGTTATATCTCTTGTTTTCCTTAACCATTCTGTATGCCATCATAACTACTCTGGATGATACAGAGCTAGGTCTACTACTGTGGAACATCTTGTAACCTAATATCATTTCCACCAATCTCACATCTTGCTAAAAGATGTCATTTACTATCATTTGTCTCTTATCCCACTTAGAATGGGTTAGGGTTTCTACTTATTTTCTGATGTTTTTCTCAGCTACTGGGAGGGCTCCAGTATTATCCAATCTGGTTATCTCATGAATCATTTGTCTAGATATCTTAACTGGTTGTTCTCCAATCCATATAAAATGGTCATGGATTCTTCTTAGAATTATTTTGAACTCAGTTAGAAGGGTTAGCTTGATAATGGACTGGTCTTCCAAACATTTAAAATCTTCTACCATCTTTCCATCTACTTCTATCATCCCATCTAATTCACTATAGATATCAATATCTCCTATAATATCATACTTGCAATGTATGTATGCCCTAATATCCTCAACGTGTAACATGCCATAAGGGGTTTGCAAAAATGCTCCTTCCAGATCATCCTCACAAGACTTAATGGGTTATTCTTAAACTTGTACCTCAGTTTATCACCAACATCAAAAATTACAGGTGCATCCATATCTTCTTGAAAAGTATAAAATCTAAATACCTTTGATACGTTGAATTCTGAAACTTTTGCTCAAATCAATCACACAATATGGTTGCTAGATGACTGAAATGCTTCTTCACACTACTCTTCTTGGTCTATGATTATCAAATAGTGAGGAAATAATATGCTTCAAGCTCTTTTATCCATCACTGGTTGAGTAAGTGCATTAATCACAAGTACCTCAACTTCGCACATTGTCCAAACAAAAAAAATCTCATGAATACAAGATATGAATCTCCAAATGTTGTGATAAAAAACATAGACTCCATAGTGTCTTTACACACCATATCTAATCTCACATGAGCTCATTTCACATAATCAGGGCTGGATATATTCTGGTGTCTTCATCCAATGCCCCCCCTAAGGCATCCAGCCTTCTAGGTTGATGTCTCAATGAAATCATCATGTGAAGACATAGTAGCATCTATTGTCTCTCCCTGAACCAATTCCTTATTGAAATCTTTTATCTTCCATATCTTCTCATCTTCTTTATTTTCTAATTTCTTGAAATGATTCTCGAAGTCATCAATGTACTTAGTAATAATTTTACCACTGTCACCAATATTGTTCTTTATAACCACATGAGGTGGTCCTATTGGTCCTCTTCTATTATCCTCTCCATTATATCTGAAAAAATTCACTATGTGTCCAAGGTTGTTGCATTTGTAACATGTATGTGGTCTCCTTCTATCCTGATCTACCTACAACTTAAAATACCTTGTAGTATGCCCAAAATTATTGCATTTTTGGCATGTGATCTTGGTTGCTAACTCTTCTCTTATGTAATATTGTTTATATCTAGACTGATAATTTTTTCTACATTCTTCTTTCTTATGTCCATAATCATAAAAGTTATAACAATAACCACTAAAGGGTTTGAAAGGGATTTTACCTCTGCAATCTCTCTTCATGTGTCCAATTTTGTTGCATCCAAAGCATCTACCTCTGAAAGGTCTAGTCTGATCTCTAGGTCTCTCAAGAGTAGGTCTTTCTTTAGTATTCATTTCATGTGTTTCTTCATTAGTCTTAGAACATTCACCTTCATTGAATCTAATTCCAATCATGTCTCCTTTAGGTTTTTGTCTCTCTCTTTGTTCATCAATCTTATCACTGCTCATGTGCAACTTCTCAATGTGGAATTTTGATTGAGTGAGTTCACCTTTTATGATCTGATTGTACTTCTCCAATTCTTGACACTCATCCTTATAGTGATCAATTTCAATCTTCAGTTTTCCTATCTTCTCATTTTCTTCTTTTAGTGGCTCTTCAACTTTGTGTCTTGCATCCTTTTCATGTTGAATCTCTTTAATCATCAGAAGATTGATTTGTTATATTTCCTACTCCAGCTTCTTTACTTGGTGTGATGTATCATTGTCTGAATCCTCTTTGATCTTATCCATAAGGTCTTGTTTCTAACTTCTTGAAATTTCAAGTTGTTCCTTTAGTTTCTTGATGAAACATTATGCTCTTCTCAATTTGAATTTTAGCTCACCATTCTCAACCTTTTCTTTGTCTAGGTCATTAAGCATTTCTTCAAAGTTCTCTTCAAAACTTTTTGAATCCATTCTAATCTCCCTTAAGCTTTTAGGCTTTCTCTCCAAGGGCCAATAGCTCTGATACCAATTGTTAGGATTAGGTAATACTGAGAGGGGGGTGAATCAGTATTACAATACTTTAGTTTAAACTTCAACCAATTGAAAATAAACCATGTTAATGTTGAAATGAAAATAACATAAACACACAACACATAACTCATAAAACCATCATTTGTTTTTGAGGAAACCCAGGCCAAGGGAAAACCCCGATGGGGATGGTACCCACAACTATGCACTAAAATATAGTATCCCTGTTAGGAGATCTAGCCCCTTGAGGAGTTGAGTATTACATAGTACATTTCCTTGTTAGAGGCATACAAAACCCTGTTAGGGGTATACAAAAATCATGTTAAAGGTGTGGTGAGCTTATAGCTCTTACAATCAAAATACTATCAAAAAAGTATTCTTCAAGTAGTGAAAAATACAAGCATCTGCTATGCTTAGATAGTTCCAGTTATAGCTCTGTCAAACACTGATCTCACATCTTCTCTCTACTCTCAAATTTGCATCCATCACATCATCATCACAATCACACTTATCACTTCCACAAAACACTCTATACTTATATTAATTCTGCCATCCAGTCGGCTCTCAAAATATATTACAAAACATAATAATTACTTATGCAATGATAAACATAGAGTCAGAAATCTTATATTACCAAAGTGTTGGAAATATACAACATCCATCTAACTTATCACATTATCATACCAACTAATCTTCCCTCAATCATAGTGACTGTTCATATGCCTTGTTTCACTGATTCTCTATCTTCACATAGCTTCATATCACTGTATCTTACTGATCTCATAACCAAAACATGTTCAAACTTAACTGAAGCTTATACATATCCCAAAGTGTCTTCCTTTGACTTTGCAAGCCATAATAGATCACCTATCATCTTCACTGACCAAAAGAGTACTGTAGTATACTGTTAGTTTGATTCTATACTTAGTCAATTTCATGACTGAGTCTCCAATACCAAAAGTATCTGCATGTGATCACTCCAGCATAAGTGTTTCCATAAATGACAACCCTTAAGGTATTCCTAGTGCTCCCAAAACATCACTTGACAATAAAGGGTGTATCAGTAATCCTTGATTCTTATTGCCTTAAAAAACTTTCTCTAATTAACTTGTTGTCAACTCGGTAGGACACAATTCACTATTTACCAACAACAATAAATAAACTTTAACAATCAAAAATAACATTCAAAATAATCATTAAACACATGTAACACCATTATTTAACATGGAAACCCAGCTTTGGGAAAAACCACTATGGAAATTGTCACCCACTAAAGAAAATACTTTTCTGAAGTATGCCCAGTTAAGAGCTAGTCTTGTTAAAGATTACAATACACACTACTAGGTGTGACCCAGTCAAGGGATTTACTTTACATCTATTAGGAGCTTCACCCTATTAGGAGTGGCCCAGTTAAAGGAATTTCAACACTCTTTAGAATGTTACCTTTTGCAAGAATTTTACAATAAGATTGTTAATTCCACTTAGTTAAGAGATTTCTCTATTACAAATTCTAATAAGCAAACAATAAATAATTGACCTATAAATTTGCAACTATCCTTTGCATAATCAGATCCTTTGTGCACTCTCTATCTTCACTTCAATTGCTCACTTTCCACTAGCTTCAACACTTCATCAAATTCTTCTTTCTATCTCAGAATTCAACCTTTTCCATCTTCACTAGATGAATCAGTGGCTTATCAACCCTTCATTTTTCCACCCATTTATTCATAAAAAATCATCCTTTATATAGATTTTTTTTTTCCTCTTAGTCTCCTTTATCACGTCTTCTTTTGATTAATCTCAACTATCCAATCAACTTCACAAACTTATTCAATGTATTTAGATCTTGGTAACATGTTTTACCTTCACCTCAAAACTTGAAATTTCTTGAAACTTTTTCCTTCTATTTTAGCCAGTTAGATCTATACCATAGATCATTATCATGAATTTTCTTGATTGTAAGTCTCTCCAACTCTTCCTTATCATCATAATCTTCTAGCTCATCATAGATCAACATTAAATTTTGTTTTGATCGTTATATTTAATTTTGGTTCCTTTCTCGGTGACTAAAACCTTCTTCTCGGTGTCTTGAGTTCCTTTTCCTTTACCAAAACTTAATTTTCTCTTACCGAATGACTTTTTCACTTTACTGAATGACATATTCTTCTCGGTAGCCAAAATAGTTTAACTTATTGATTTGATTAATCTTCTTTACCATTCTTTACATACTTGATATAATCATATGTTAGGTATAGAAAACAATTATATCAACATAATCTTAGAATTGTCTGATCTATATCAGTTTCCCAATTAAGTTCTTCATATTCACAATATATCACTTCTTCTTCTCCTTAATTCATTTAACTTATATCATATTCTAAATGATATTGAAACACAATATAAACTAGATAATCAATTTCTTGGCATCAATGACAAGATAATAACTGATCTAACCTTTCTACTATCTTGTAAACCTCTGATCTTGGTTGGTATTCATCATCATCTCCATCAGTTATAGTAACAATATCCCTCTTTGGCATTGATGGAAACACACTAACAATCTTCATTGTCCAATTGATGATGGCAACATTTCATTGTCATTCTTGTACTCCCTCTAAGCTATAACTTCTTCTTCGATTGATCATACTTTTGTTTATCTTCTCTATTCTCCCACCTGAATATTTCATCTCTCAATTGATCTTCTCTTATAATATTCTCCCTCTTTGCAATGTCAGTAATACTCTACCTCAATAATCAATTCAACTTCTCCCTCTTTGAATTTTTCTGATCTTCTATCTTCTATTAATCATCATTAATACTCTCCCTCTTTGAAGATTCGAGGCAATACTCTACCTCAAATGTATTGATTTGTTAGGCATAAACATTTTTTCACAACTTCATGCTTCACCTAAAGTGTGAACACCAACATAAACTCACAAATTAGATATTTTGAAGAATACTTGAATTTAGGCAGCATGTATGTTTCCTTACTGAATATTGGATAGGGGAAGAACCCCTAACTTACTTCGAAGATACTCAAAATCATCCTTCAAGAGTGGTTTAGTAAATATATTAGCTATATGTTCCTTTGAATTCACATACTCCAATATCACATTCTTGTATTTTACTTTCTCTCTCAAGTAATGATACTTGATAGAAATGTGCCTTGTCTTTGAATGCATCACCAGATTCTTTGATATGTTTATAGCACTAGTATTATCACAATAAATTATAACTGGATCAGTAATCTATTCTTGAATAGCTTCAAGTAATTGTTTGATCCACACAATATTTGAACAAATCATATTTGTAGAAACATAGTTAGCTTCAACAATAGATTGTGAAATACAAATTTGTTTCTTTCTTAGCCATGTCACTAACCTTTCTCCTAAAAAGAAAGCTCCATAACTTTTATTTTTCCTATCATCAATGTTTCCATCCCAATCAGCATCACTATATACTTTGAGATCAAAATATCCTCCTTTTGTGTATAGAAGACCAAAATCTCCAGTCCCTTTGAGATATCTAAATATTCTTTTCATTGTAGACATGTGTGTCTCATTTGGGTTAACCAAAAATATTGCAACTATACCAACTGAATGTGCAATACTAGGTTGGTTGTGAATAACATACTTTAGTTTACCAATCATGGATCGGTAAATTTTCTCATTTACTTCCTTTGTGTCATCTTCCTTTGACAATTTATAACTATTAGCCATTAGTGTTCCAATTGGTTTTGATTCTTCCATATTGAATGTCTTTAGGATCTCCTTGATATACTGTGACTTAGTTATGTAGATCCCATCCTTTACTTGTTGAATTTTTAGTCCAATAAAGAATGTAATCTCTTCTATCATAGACATCTCAAATTCCTTTCTCATCTCTTTAACAAATGATTTAGACATTTTTTTATTTCCTCCAAATATAATATCATCAAAAAATATCTCAGCAACCAAAATCTTATCAGTGCTATCACATTTTAAATACAAATTATTGTTGTCACTTGTCCTTTGAATTCAAATCTTGATTAAATATGAGTGTATTCTTTCATACTATTCTTGGGGTACTTTCTTCAATCCTTAGAGTTCCTTGTGTATTTTGCATACCATATCCTTGTTAGAGATTTCAACAAATCCTTCGGGTTGTTAAATGTAAAATTCTTCTTTGAGAATTCCATTTAAAAATGCAGACTTAAAATCCATCTGATAAACTTTGAATACTTTATAGGCAGCATATGCAATTAATATTCTTACACCCTCTAGTCTATCAACTGGGGAAAATGTCTCACCATATTCAATACCTTCTTCTTGGGCATACCCTTTGCAGAATAATATTTTTTTATTTATGAACACATCTCCATTCTCTTTGAGTTCATTTCTGAAAATCTACTTTGTTCCAATCACATTCTTGTCCTTGGTTCGTAGTACTAATGACCAAGTGTTGCTCTTTTCAATCTAACCAATCTCTTCTTTCATTTCATTAATCGAATCTTCATTTCCTAGAGCATCCTTGACTAATCTTGGCTCAAACTTAGAAATCAAACATGTATTATCTTTCAACTTACTTTTGTTCATGAATCTTGTATTCTTGTCTCCAATAACTTTTCTTGGTGACTAGTGTCTTCTCACATATTTTGCTAATACAAGATTGATAGACTGTTCATCATTATTTTCATCTCTCAGTAGAGGTTCAACTTTCTCCTTAGTTACTTCTTGCTACATCTCAGTTGTATTACCCGAATTACCTTCCTATACATAAAAAATATTTCATAATCTTTAGGTTATTTTTTTCTATCTTCTTTATTCCTTTCTCCAAATTCATCAATCCTCGCATTTGAACTTTCAACAAATTTGTTATTAGCCTTTATTAGACATTTATAGGATTTTCTTTTTGAAGAATATCCTTGGAATATACCTTCATCTCCTTTAGAATCAAACTTTCCATTTCTAGCATCTTTCAGTATGTAACACCTACTTCCAAAATTTTGAAACTTGGATTCAGTGTATGCCCATACCAGAGTTTATAAGGTGTCTTGTTTATGCCTTTCTTCAATTGTACTTGGTTGAGTGTGTAGACAACAATACTTATGGCTTCTCTCTAGAATGTTTTTGCAACCTTCTGTCAATCAAAAATGTTCTAGCATAGTCAACTACAGATCTATTCCTTCTTTCATCTATGTCATTTTGTTGTAGAGTCTTCAATGCATATACTTGTATTTTCAATCTATTTTCATTGCAGAAGACAATAAGTTCATCAGAGATAAATTCACCTCCTCTATCTAATCTTAAACATTTCATTTTTTTTCCTTTTTCCCTTTCAAATCTTGCTTTATACCTCTTGAATATTTGGAATGCATTAGACTTCTCTTTTAGAAACATACCCGACAGATCATTCTTGAATAGTCATCAACAAATAAAATGAAATAAGGATCTCCATAATAGATTTGTATCTTCATAAGACCATAAAGATCAGTATGAACTAATTCCAAAATACCATTAGATGAGTAATAATTTCTTGAGAAACTTGATTTTGTCATCTTACCAATTTGACATTCCTTACATATCACTTTATTAGGTTTGCTTAATTTTGGTAGACCTCTAACTCTATTCTTTTTACTCACCTTAATCATCTTGTCAAAATTTATATGATAAAGTCTTTTATGCCATAACCAAACATCTTCAACTTTGAAAAACAAGAAACTCTTTGTAACAGTATCAAGATAAAATAGATTAACTTTTGATTGTTCACCAATTCTAATCAAATCTCCATTAAAACAAAAATCTTCACTTTTCTGTTCTAAAACCCTAGTCAATGGCCAGTATTTTTCAATTGTGTAACACTAAAAAAATTATAGTTTAGTCCTTTAACCCAATAAGAATCATCACATATGATCTTCTCATTCAATATAATGGATCCTTTACCTTTTACAGGACAAGGAGCATCATTGCCAAATCTAACAAATCCTCCATCATACTCTTCAAGGTTCTCAAACTTATCAATATCACAAGTCATATGATGTGAATGTCCACTATTAATTATCCACGGGTCATTTTTACTTACATGAGAAATAAGGGCTTTTTCATCTTCATACATCTCTTCATCTGAATCTTCCTTCATATCAACATAGAAAACTTCATAACTTTCTTTTGTATTTTCAGATTCATCATCAGTTACACCTTCCTCAACTAGGTAGCAAGACTTTTTTCCTTTGTCCTTGTAGTCTCTAAATCTTAGATATCAGTTCTCCTTCTTGTCACTTTTATCACTCCTATCATTATCATGACATCTAGATGAAATATGGCCAATCTTGTTGCAATTAAAACATTCCAAGGGTAGTTTACCTTTATACTTTCCTTTACCTCTTGGTAGTCTCTTAGCTAGCAGTTCTTCCAACTCTTCTTGTTCTTTCTATTTGGTTAGTATACTCTCATATTGATTTCCACATGAACTAATGTGATTCTCTCTTTCTCTTCTTGAATTTCCAATACTTAAAGATGATTTGGAGGTTGTTTCAATAGTCAGTAGACTATTATCATAATTTTAAGCTAAAATATAGTCATCTTACCAATTAAGGCTTCAAGAGTAACAACATTATTCGGTATGGATCTTAGTTCCTAAATAGAAGATACTTGAATAACATACTTGGATGAATGAGTTCTCATAATTTTACTTACCACTTATTTTGTAGTCAATGTTCCATCAGCACCTCTGATGGCACTAACAACTTCCTTGATTCTGAAACTATATTGAGCAATGTTCTCTTCATCCTTCATTCTCATTGCATCAAAATTTCATCTAAGCCTATCAACCTTAAATTTTTGTACATGTTGATCACCTCCATAAATAAGTGTAAGCCTATCCCACATATCTTTTGAAGTAACACAGTCCTTAACATCATTAAATTCAACATCGCTTAGAGAAGAGACAATTTCAATCATAACCGATTTGTGTTCCTACTTTTCTCTCATCTGATCAACTTACATGGGTCGAGTAGGTGGTGGAGTGTAGTCATTATCCAAAATATTTAGTGTAGATTCTCCAATTCTAGATAGGTACAATCTCATCCTTCTTTTCCATGTACATAAAATTTCCTTGTTTATCTTAGGTACTTCTCTCCTATACATCTTTGAATCTTTTACTCAAGTCTTTCATTCTTATCACTTTAGAGTACTTAGCTATGATACCAATTGTTGGATTATGGAGAGGGGGGTGAATCAGTAATCCTTGATTCTTAGTACCCTAAGAAAATTTATTTGATTAACTCAGTGTCAACTCAGTTAGGATAATTCATTATTTACTGACAAGAGTAAATAAACTTTAAAAATCAACAATAACATTCACAATAATCATTCATCACATGCAACACTAGTATTTAACGTGGAAACTCAGCTTTGGGAAAAACTACTATGGGAATTGTCACCCACTAAAGAAAATAATCTTATGAAGTATGCCTAGTTAAGAGCCAATCTTGTTAAATATTACAATACACATTCCTAGGTGTGACCCGGTCAAGGTATTTACCTCACATCTATTAGGATCTTCACCCTACTAGAATTGGCTTGGTTAAAGGAATTTGAGCACTCTTTAGAATGTTACCTTTTGCAAGGATTTTACAATAAGACTGTTAAGTCCACTTGGTTAAGAGATTTCTCTGTTACAAACGCTAATAAGAAACAACAAATAATTGACCTATAAATTTGCAACTGTCCTTTTCATAAATAGATCCTTTGTGAACTCTCTATCTTAACTTCAATCCTTCACTTTCCATTGGTTTCAACACTTCATCAAATTCTACTTTCTGACTCAAAATTCAATATTTTCCTTCTTCACTGCATTGGTCGGTGACTTATCAACCCTTCAGTTTACCAGCCATTTGTTAACACAAATTCATCCTTTATATAGACTTTGTTTTTCTTCTTAATCTCCTTTATCATGTTTTCTTTTGATTAATCTCAGGCATTTGATCAACTTCACAAAATTATTCAATGGATTTAGATCTTGGTAACATATTTCACCTTCACCTCAAAACTTGAGCTTTCTTGAAACTTGCTCCTTATATTTTACCTGCTTGGATCTGTACCATAGATCATCATCATGAATTTTCTTGATCGTAGATCTCTCTAGCTAACTCTTCCTCATCATCATAATCTTCCAACTCATCATACCTAAACATTAAATATTGTTATGATCTGTATATTTAATTTATGTTCCTTTTTAGTGACTAAAACCTTCTTCTCAGTGTCTTCAGTTCATTTTTCTTTACCGTGACTTAATTTTATCTTACCAAATGACTTTTTCTCTTTATCTAATGACATATTCTAGTCGGTGGTCAAGACAATTTAATATTGATTTGATTAATCTTCTTTACCATTCTTTACCGACTTGATATAGTCATATGTTAGGTAGAAAATAATTACATCAGCATAATCTTAGCATTTCTTGATTTGTATTAGTTGCCCAATTAAGTTCTTCATCTTCACAATATCTCACGTCTTCTTCTCCTTAATTCATTCAACTTATATCATACTCCAAATGATATGGAAACACAATATAAACCAGATAATCAATTACTTGACATTAATGACAAGATAATAATTGATCTAACCTTTCTACTATCTTGTAAACCTCTGATCTTGGTTAGTCTTCATCACCATCACAATTAGTTATAGTAACAATATCCCTCTTTGGCTTTGATGGAGACACACTAACAATCTTCATTGTTTAATTGACTATGGAAAAATTTCACTGTCATTAATGTACTCTCTTTGAGCTTTAACTTATTCTTTTCTTGACCATACTTCTATTTATCTTCTCTATTCTCCCTATTGGATATTTCATCTCTCAATAGATCTTCTCTTATAATATTCTCTGTCTTTGCAACATCTGTAATAATCTCCCTCAATAATCAATTTCCTTACAACTTCTCCCTCTTTGACAACTTATTTTTCTGGTCTTCTATCTTCTAGTAATCATCTTTAATACTCTTCCTCTTTGATAATGATGCTTAAGACACATACTCCTAAAAATTTTTATCAAGAAGTAAATCATACCTCAAATGTATCGATTTCTCATTGCAGGAATAAATATTTTTTTCACAACTTTAGGCTTCACCTAAAGAGTGAACACTAGCATCAACTCACAAAATAGATATTTTGATGAATACTTCAATTGATATAGCATGCATCTTGCCTTAGTGAATATTGGATAGGGGAAGAACCCCTAACTTACATCTGAGATACTCAAAATCATGATTTGGTAGTGGTTTAGTAAATAATTCACATGCTCTAATATTGCATGCTTGTCTTGTACTTTTCTTCTCAAGTAATGATACTTGATATAAATGTTCTTTTCCTTTGAATGCATCACCAAATTCTTTGATATGTTTATAGCACTAGTATTATCATAGTAAATTGTAACTAGATTAGTAATCTCTTCTTGCATACCTTCAAGTAATTGTTTGATCTACACAATTTTTGAATAATTCATAGCTGCAACAACATACTCATCTTCGGCAGTAGAATGTGAAATACAAATTTTCTTCTTTCTTAACCATGACACTAACCTTTCTCCTAACAAGAAAGCTCCACCACTTGTGTTTTTCTTGTCATCAATTTTTCAAGCCCAATCAGCATTTGTATATACCTTGAGATCAAAATCTCCTCCTTTGGGTATAGCAGACCAAAATCTTCACTCCCTTCCAGATATCTAAATATTCTTTTCACTGCAGACATGTGTGTCTCCTTTGGGTTGGCAAAAATTATTGCAAATATACCAACTGAATGTGCAATATCAAGTCGGCTGTGAACAACATAATTTAGTTTACCAATCATGGATCAGTAAAGTGTCTCATTTACTTCCTTTGTGTCATCTTTCTTTGACAATTTACAACTAGTAGCCATCAATGTTCCAACTGGTTTTGATTCTTCCATATGTAATGTCTTCAGGATCTCCTTGATATACTTTGACTGAGTTATGTAGATCCCATCCTTTACTTTTTGAATTTTTAGTATGATAAATAATTTAATCTCTCCTATCATGGACATCTAAAATTCCTTTCTCATCTTTTCATCAAATGATTTAGACATTGCTTCATTTCCTCCAAATATAATATCATCAACAAATATCTCAACAATTAAAATCTTATCAGTACTATCACATTTTAAATACAAATTGTTGTTGTCACTTGTCCATTGAAATCTAATCTTGATTAAATATGAGTTAATTTTTTCATACCATGCTCGGGGAGCTTACTTCAATCCATAGAGTGTCTTGTGTAGTTTTCATACCATATCCTTGTTAGAGTTTTCAACAAATCCTCCAAGTTGTTTAATGTAAACTTCTTCAAGAATTCCATTTTAAAATGTAGACTTAACATCCATTTGATAAAATTTGAATCCTTTATAGGAAACATATGCAAGTAATATTCTTACACCCTCTAATCTATCAACAGGGGAAAATGTCTCACCATAGTCAATACCTTATTCTTGTGCATACCCTTTGCAGACTAGTCTTTCTTTATTTCTAATCACATCTCCATTCTCATTGATTTTATTCTTGAAATTCTACTTTTTTCCAATCACATTCTTGTCCTTGGGTCTTGGTACTAATGAAAAAGTATTGTTATTTTGAATTTGATCAATCTCTTCTTTCATTTCATTAATCTAATCTTCTTTTCCTAGAGCATCCTTGACTAATCTTGTCTCAAACTCAGAAATCAAACATACATTATATTTCAACTTACTTTTTTTCATGGCTCTTGCATTCTTGTCTCCAATAATTTTTCTTGGTGAGTGGTGTCTTCTCACATATTTTTATAATAGAGGCTCGGTAGACTATTCATCGGTGTTTTCATATCTCAATGGACTCTGAACTTTCTCCTCAATTTCTTCTTCTTGTAGCTTGGTTGCATTACCTGAATTACCTTCCTATACATAAACAATTTTTTGATAATATTCAGGTTCCTTTTTTCGATCTTCTTTACTCCTTTCTGCAAATTCATCAATCCTCACATTTGCACTTTCAACAATTTTTTTAGTAGCCTTGATCAAATATTTATAGGTTTTCCTTTTTGAAGAATATACTTTTAATATACCTTCATCTCCTTTAGAATCAAACTTTCCATTTCTAGCATCTTTAAGTATGTAACACCTACTTCCAAAAAAATTAAAATTAGATTTGGTGTATGCCCATACCATATTTTATAAGGTGTCTTGTGTGTTCCTTTCTTCAATTTTACTAAGTTGAGTGTGTAAACAACAATACTTATGGCTTCTCTCCAGAATGTATGTGCAACCTTTTTCCAATCAACGATGTTCTAGAAAAGTCAACTATAGATATATTCCATTTTGTTGTGGAGTCCTCGGTGCAGATACTTGTATTTTAATTTCATTTTCATTGTAGAAGACAATAAATTCATCATAGATAAATTCACCTCCTATATCTGATCTTAAACATTTCAATTGTTTTCTTTTTTCCTTTTCAACTCTTTCCTTATACCTCTTGAAGATTTCAAATGCATCAAACTTTTCTTTTAGAAACATAACTGACATCATTCTTGAATAGTTAACAAAAAACAAAATGAAATATCGATCTCCATAATAGCTTTGTATATTCATAGAACCAAAAAGGTCAGTATGAGCTAATTCCAAAATACCATTAGATGAGTTAGACTTTCTGGAGAAACCTGATTTTTTCATCTTACCAATCTAACATTCCTTACACATCACTTTATCAAGTTTGCTTAATTTTGGTAGACCTCTGACTCTATTATTTTTTCTCACCTTAATCATGTTGTTAAAATTTACATGACAAATTCTTTTATGCCATAACCAACCATCTTCAACTTTAACAAAAAAGAAACTCTTTATAGCAGTATCAAGATAAAATAGATTAATTTTTTATTGTTCATCGGTTCCAATCAAATCTCCATCAATACCATAAATCTTCACTTTTCTATTTTGAAACTCTAGTCGATGGCTAGTATTGTTCAATTGTGAAAAACTCAACAAATTGTAATTTAGTCCTTTAACCCAATAAGAATCATCATATCTGATCTTCTCATTCAATATAATGGATCTTTTGTCTTTTACAAGACATGGAGCATCATTTCCAAATCTAACAAATCATCCATCATACTCTTCTAGATTATCAAACTTATCAATATCACTAGTCATATGATGTGAATTTCCACTATCAATTATCCATGGGTCATTTTTACTTACATGAGAAATGAGGGTGTTTTCATCTTCATACCTCTCTACATCTGAATCTTCCTTCATAGGAACATAAACAACTTCATAACTTTCTTCTCTATCATCAGATTCATCATCAGTTAAACCTTCATTAGCTAGGTAACAAGACTTCTTTCCTTTTTCCTTCTAGTCTCTAAATCTTCAATATCAGTTCTCCTTCTTGTCACTTTATTAATTCCTATCATTATCAAGACATCTAGATATAATGTGGCCAATCTTGTTACAATTAAAACATTTCAAGGGTAATTTACCTTTATACTTTCCTTTACCTCTCGATACTCTGTTAGCTAGCATTGCTTCCAACTCTTCTTGTTCTTTCTCTTTTGTTAGGATACTATCATAATTATTTCCACATGAAATACTATGATTCTCTCTTTCTTTTTTTTGTAGTTCCAATAATTGAATATTATTTGAAGGTTTTTGCAATAGTCAGTAGACTATTATCATAATTTCTAATCTCAAATACAGTCAGCTTATAGATTAAGGCTTCAATACTAACAACATTATTCGGTATGGATCTTAGTTCTTGAATAGAAGATACTTGGATGAAAGAGTTCTCATAATTTTACTTACCACTTCTTCACCAGTCAATGTTCCACTAGCACTTCTAATGCCACTAACAGCTTCCTTGATTCTAAAACTATATTGAGAAATGTTCTCTTCATATTTCATTCTCATTTCATCAAACTTTCCTTTGAGACTATCAACCTTGGCTTTTTGTACATGCTAATCATCTCCATAAATAAGTGTAATCCTATCCCACATATCTTTTGGAGTAACATAGTCCTTAACATCATTGAATTCAACATTGGTGAGGGAAGAGGAAATTTTAATCATTACTAATTTGTGTTCATGCTTTTCTCTCATATGATCAACTATCATGGGTCTAGTAGGTAGTGGAGTGTAGTCATTACCCAAAATATTTAGTGCAAATTCTCCAATTCTAGATAGGTACAATCTCATCCTTCTTTTCCATGTAGAGAAAATTTCCTTGTTCAACTTAGGTACTTCTCTCCTATACATCTTAAGATCTTTTACTCAAGTAGTTCAAACTTATCCATTTTGAGTACTTATCTATGATACCAATTGTTGTATTATGGAGACTAGGGGTGAATCACCAATCCTTGATTCTCAATACCTTAAAAAACTTTCTCTGATTAACTTGGTGTCAAATAAGTCACATAATTTAGTATTTACCAACAATAGTAAATAAACTTTAACAATCAACAATAATATTCACAATAATCATTCATCACATATAACACATGTATCATCTTCAAATGGAAGAACTTCCATGTTAAGATAATTTATCCCTCCAAAGAGTAGTTTGGGGTCATGTTAAGAACCTTGATCAGGTATTTGCATGTATCTAATTATTTCCCCCTTTTTTGCTTGTATCCCCCTTATTTCCAGCCTTTTTCTGATAGTTTTCTCTGAGAATCTGGAGTTTCTGACTATTAGGGTCAAAGATGACCTGGTAGGGTCAAGGATGACCTATAACTTGACCTAGGTCAAGGATGACCTTGACCCTAACCTAGGGTGGTGTCTACCTCATCCCTAACCCCAAGTCCAATTTTTAGATTCCAGGAGTTACGGGATGTCAGGCGTCGGAAAGTTTCTTTTTCCCGCTTCCAGGTAGGCCATTTCAGGTTTCGGAATGGTAAATCCTTAAATTTGATTTAATTTGGGTCAATGTCTAGGGTTTAAGGTTAATTGGGATTTAATTCTCCAATTTTAGCCTGAATAGAAGTTTGTGCCCTAGATCACTATAAAAGGAGCCCTTCCTCTCTCATTTTCTCCATCAAGTTTTCATATCTCATCTCATAATCTCTCAAGCTCTCAAGTGTAATCAAGTAAGAAAGAAGAAGGAAAGAAAGAAAGCATTCATTCATCTTCAAGAAATAAAGCATCCATTCATCTTCAAGACAAGCATTCAAGCATTGAAACATTAATCAAGGAGATCCACTGTTAGCCATTGAAGGATTCAATCTCTTTGGAGCCCTCTTGAAGATTTCTCTATCCACATTCATCCAAGCCTCTTCCTATGAAAATATCCATTCAAGATTGGTGTTGAAGATCTAGTTCCATTGATTTGAGACATCCTACATTCATTTCTACATTCATTTGGAGTATCCCTGCTTGTGGATTCAAGGATTCAAATCCCCTACAAGGACTTCAACATAAGCAAGGTGAATAATTCCATTTACTTTGTTTATGCATATTATAATTTAAATTCAATTTCAAGCTTAATTCCTAAATTGGGTTTTGACCAAGGAAAACCCCCCCATCCAAACAACAAAAACCATTTTTATTGTAGGTACAGGTACAAGAGAGAAAATTAAAGTGCAGATTTGAATACCCTTTTCGGTGAACTTCTGAGATCCATGAACAGATTTTCTGTCAGAGCTATTTTGGGTCAAAGATGACCTTTAGTGGGGGGTAGGATCCTACCCTAGAGTAAGACCTTGCCCCACTATCTGGGTCAACGATGACCTACTTCCCGAAAGACAAAATTTTTCTAGGTTTTCTTCATCTCAACATTTCTAGACCGAAACAGGTTGTAGAATTGCCCAAAACTATGCACACACATCAGAAATCATCATTTTCTACATCTTCCCTATTATAAGGTTATTATTTTACTTCTAATTATTTCAGATTTCAAGCATATACTTTTTATAGTAGATTATAGGGTTTTCTCCTTTCTTCATATTCTCCATTGATTGATTCTATTGTGCATTGATCACTTCTTTGTGATTAATCCATTTGGATCTTTCCTTTTGCGAATTTGGATTGAGGATAGACCCTATATTCCACCTCTATATCATAAATCTTACCCCTATTCAAATTCAAACTCTATTCATTTTGGTGAACTACTATTTCATATCATTCATTTTGGTGAACCCGACATACTTACCCTCTTTTCTTTTGTGGAATTGGACGCCCTATTGTTTTTTTGTGCTGTTAGATTTCCCTTTATATTATCTTGTTTAGATTGGTCTTTTATGTTAAATATTGCATATTAATTATATTTCTTGCATCTATATTTCAAAAATACAAAAAAATTGCAAAATTTCTTTCAAAATACAAAAATATTCATGCTTTAAGTTTTCTTAGTTTAGTTCATTTGCATTGCATTGGTTTTTTATCTTTACTGCTTCTATTCCTTCTTATAATATTCCAATTAGAAAAAAGTCATAGACTTATGGGTGCCTTTGATCCCGAGTCTTCCTCTCCTGTCCTTAGGATCCCGGATGATAATTTGATTCTTCATGATTCTAATCCTATTATGGAGAAAAAATCTTCTCACTCATCTCATGATGAGGATGATGCTTTAAGGGTTCCTCATTAACAAGTCCAAAAAATTTCAACTGAACTTGATAAAATGGGTAATTGGCTTATTCAAGAAAACCATAATCAAGATTCTATTCAAGCTATAGAGGCTCTTAAGAAAGTTCTTTGTGATAGTGATCAAGGTGTTAACCTCTTGCATGGTATTACTCACCTCGTGCATTCAAATGCTAAATATTTAGCTCAAGAAGCTCAAGATTTAGGTTTGATTCCTCCTGTCACTAGTGTAGAACCTTCTTCTGTTCCTTTACCTAGTATTCCTAGCTATACTCCTTCTTTGTTGACTATGACAGTTCCCTTTGTTCCTATGAGTGTTCCTCCTATGTCTCTTCCTACATAACAACCTTCTTATCATAATGTTCCTTTTACTTATTCCAATCCTCTTCCAACTGTAGTTCCAAATGTTCCTTCAGTTGTGTCTTCCATTCCTATATCTTCTTACACTTTACCTAGTGTTTATAATGTTTCTATTCATCCTATTTCCTCTAATGATTTAACAATCATCAGTTTGGCTCAAACTGTGTCATCCTTACAACAACAACTTGCTTCCTTAACTCAAAACAAGTTTAGCATTCCTACATGTGACATGGTAAGTCCTTTGTCTCTAGATATCATTCATACTCCTATTCCTCAACAAGTTGATATGCCTCATCTTGAGAATTACAACGGAAAAGGAGACCCCGTTCATCATGTTAAAATATTTCAAATCCTTTGTAGTGATTATGCTCATGACCATAGGATTTTAGCCAAACTATTTGCTAGAACTTTTCGTGACAAGGTCTTACAATGGTATTGTTCCTTGCCTCCTTATTCTATTGATTCATTTCCAAAACTTTCCAATGCCTTTATTCAACAATTTCAAAACAACATTGGCCAGTAAGTGTCTTTGACTAATTTGATGCATTGTAAACAAAGCGCTAAGGAAAAATTGACTAAATTTATTGGTAGATTTAAGCATTTGCAGGCTCAGATTTCCTATCCTTTTCTTGATATTGATATTCAATGTTTGTTTATTTCAAATTTTCAAAAGGATATTAGAGAGAAGATTATGCTTATTGAATTTACCTTTTTTCAACAACTTTGTGTAGTGTTTCATCATTATCAATTACAAGTGAGTCAATTTGAGAGAAACATTCTAATGGCTCCTGTTCCAGTTGACAAGAGTGATGCTGCTCCTAATCCAAAAAAAATTCAAAAATTCAACAACTATGTCAAGGTACTAGTCAGCAAATGGGGCTAGGGACTAGAACCAGGTCCAATCCCAAGAAGAAGATAAAGATCGAGGATCAAAACATTTTGAATCTAAAAGATTTTATCAAGAATATGTAGGATTAGCTGGAGGAATTAGAGTGCTTCCTGAAGACTCTATCTTGATTTTGCTACTGGTGGTCTTTTTGGTCTCACCTTGTTGTAGGTCTTTTGTTGCTTTGTTTTGTCTCCCGCCCTTTTCTTTTTTTGAAGTCAGTTTGTATTAGAAATCTGGGATATGTCCCATTTGTTGACTATTCCTTGTTGGGATAGTTAGTTGTTCTCCTTGTCTTCCATGCCTATCTCTATTTCTCTTTGTTAAATGGTTCTGGGGCCCCTTCAAAACCTATTTTTATCGTAATTAAAAAAAAAACAAGTGAATGCAGTTGCTAATCAAGTTGTTATTGCATCTCACAATGCCACTTTTGCATCCACTACTTTTCAATTAAATTATACATTTACTCCTCTTTCTGAATCTCTACATTCTATTAGGAATAGGTTTTTAACTACTAATATGATTACCTTACCTCCTATTCTACCTCTTTTACCTACTATGATTGCATCTAAATCTTTTAATCCTAAAGATTTTTTTCAATATCATCATTAGAATGGTCATGATACTGAGAAGTGTTATTTTTTAAAACATTAGATTCAAGATTTAATTGATTCTAATGTCTTATCTATTGATAATCTTGATGGTAGTGGGAACAAATCTATCTCTCCTCATAATCAAAACCTTCAAATCTATACAAATCCTTTACTTGCGCATGATACTAATACCATTTCTCAACCATCTTCTATGGAGATTGCATATGATTCAAAGATGGATGGTCTCAATCACATTGTTAATCAAGTGGGGCATGTTGGTCAATCTGTATCTCCACCTCAACCTCAGCTTCAACCTCAAGTTCAATCTCAACTTCAACCAAAACCTAAGCCTAAATTGAAAACTCAACCTAAGCCTCGAAAACAACCTAAGAATAAAAGACCTCGAGAAATTTTGATTATCTTTGATGATTCTAAGACTATTAAAGCTCCTGATGGTCCCCTTTATATTTATGCTAGGATTTCTTAGATACCTACTCATGGTTGTCTTGTTGATCCTACATCCTTAGTCAATGTTATTACTGAAGAAAATCTTTTTATGAAAAATTTGCAACATGATTCTTATGATACATCTAATGTGTGAATTCAAACTTGTAATGGTTTTCTTTATCCATCATTTGGTTCTATTAACTTGCCGGTTGAACTTTGTGGAAAGATTGTGAACACTACCTTTGTTGTTGTTCCTACTTCTGATCAATTTCAAGTTAAGCTTGGTTTTTTGTGGTTAAATGTCGTGCATGTTGTTGCTTTACCTATCCATAAATGTCTTAAATTTGTTCATGATGAAGAAGTCAAGACGGTTAATCATAGATTATATCAACCTTCTAGGCCTAGGGATTGTGCTACTCTTGACTTATTTTGGCTTTCTTTACCTAATTCATGTCCTTCTTGACCTGATAATCTTTTCCATTCATATCAAGCCTATAAGCATCGTAAGATTCTTGAATTAAGTGTACCTCCTATGGACCTTAATTGTGGTCTTTTTCCTACACCTTCCATACCTCCTTTATCTATAGCTTCTAGTTCTATTAATCAATCTCCTAGTGTTTCTTTTCAATCTGCTAAGAATCCTGTTAATCCTCCTATAGAACCTATGAAGGATCCTGTAGTTTTTCCTCCTAGTTCTCATCATATTTAAAGTAAATAAAAATGTAATCAATCTACTAATGAACATTGGAAAAAGAGTCATGCTCATGATAAAGCTCATAATTCTATTCTTCAAAATTCTTTTCTTTCTTCTAATAAGCCTATTCATGATGTTGTTACTAATAATAATGTTAAGATGCATAATTATGATGATTCTATTCATATCTTAGATCCTACTTTGATTAATCTGGATGAAGAAGATACTCTTGATGATACTGATGATGTTAATGATGAATATGAGACTATTGACATTGACATTGATTTACCTAATATGCTTTCATCACAATTGACACTTACACAGGTAGTATCAAACATTGTGATTCTCAAGAGGATCCTTGTTCAGAACTGGATATCATCTCTACTGTATTGGATATAGTCCCTCTTGTGAGTTACCCACCTTCTCTAAATGATATAGACTGAGATGGGGAGAGTAGGTGGTATGCTTGATTGGCTTGTCCTTCATGGTAGGTTTGTTGTGTGTTTTTCTATTGTACTATGCTTCTCTCATGATGTCTTTTCTAAATGTTGTTAGATTCTTTTATACGACCCTTATTGCTCTGTTGGTGCAAGGTGATAAAGGAATCAAACCTATTGTATGATTCTTATATATGTATCTCTATTCTTCTATATGTTTTTTCCTGTTATGTTGTACTTGTGCTATTGTTTGTAAATGTTTCCTTGTGTAATCTTCTTAGATTCGAGATGTGGTAGCACTGATTCTTTTTGGTCTCCATGTCATGGTCCAAAAAGATTCTTCTTCATATCTCTTATGTGATCTTTCCTCCTTTGTGATTTTAGTTCTACTTTCTTTGCGGAATGATGTCAATTCATTTGCAATAATATCATATATATACTATCTTATGATCATACTAACCCCATGGTAGGTAGATCCCTTCTATGTTCTCTGTATGTTTATGTGGTATTTCCCTTGATTTTTCTTCATCTGGGGGCATCTCGTGGTGGAAATGTAATCAGTGGAGTTGTTCATGTTTCCATTAAAGCATTCCTCCTATTAAAGTGTTAGCAATGTCTTTAACATGGGGGCATACGCTATGCTCACCTATTGCACACATGAACTTTTTGATGCACATATATTATTTTTCAAGATACTTTTCTCCCTTTTTGGATTAGCAACTAATCCTTAAAGCATGGATTTATATTTTAGGATCTCTTGATCCCTCCCGTTTCAAATTTTTGATCCCTTAAGGTCGGAGGTGTCCTTAAGACTGGATCTATTTGGTTTTTGGTTTTACTCTTATGGAATAGAATATTCCTAAGGGTGAATCCTTCATGGGTTGACTAGTGAGTAGCCACATTCACTAGGTGGTTCAATTCCATCTTCCCAGTTGTGTTATTTCCTTGTGTGGTTCACAATGGGACATAAATTCTCATTGGGTGAGATAATCACACTCCCTCTCTCTTTCTATCTCTCTAGAGATGTCTCTCTTATTGTGATCTTGGAGTTGATGAAGACTTGAGTCCCTGGGGGCTTGAGGTTTCCTTTGTCCTCTTTGATTATGATAAGATTATACTTTCATTATGATTTCCTTTACCAAGAGTTTGCATCGAGTCCATACTCTTGCTAAAGTGGGGGCTTAATGTATCATCTTAAAATGGAAGCACTTCCATGTTAAGAGAATTTATCCCTTCAAGTGAGTATTCTAGGGTCATGTTAAGTGCCTTGATCAGGTCTTTGCATGTATCTAGCTATTTCCCCCCTATTCTTCTTCTCTTGCCCTTATTTCCAGCCTTTTTCTGACAGTTTTCTTTGAGAATCTAGAGTTTTTGACTGTCAGGGTCAAAGATGACTTGGTAGGGTCAAGGATGACCTAGATCTTGCCCTAGGTTAGGGATGACCTTGAACCTGACCTAGGGCGGTGTCTACCTCATCCTTGACCCTAGGTCCAATTTTTAGATTTTGGGAATAATGAGATGTCGGGCTTTGGAAAGTTTCTTTTTCCCGCTTTTGGGTCAGCCATTTCAGGTTTCAGAATGGTAAATCCTTAAATTGCATTTAATTTGGGTCCATTTCTAGGGGTTAAGGTTAATTGGGATTTAATTCTCCAATGTCAGCCTCTCTAGAAGTTTGTGCCCTAGATCACTATAAAAGGAGGCCTTCCTCTCTCATTTTCTCCATCAAGTTTTCATATCTCATCTCATAATATCTCAAGCTCTCAAGTGAAATCAAGTAAGAAAGAAGGATAAGGAAAGAAAGAAAGCATTCATTCATCTTCAAGCAAGCAAGAATCCATTCATCTTCAAGCCAAGCATTCAAGCATTCAAGCATTCAAACATTCATCAAGGAGATCCACTGTTAGCCATTGAAGGATTCAATCTCTTTGGAGCTCTCTTGAAGATTTCTCTATCCACATTCATCCAAGCCTCTTCCTATGCAAACATATATTCAAGATTGGTTTTGAGAATATAGTTCCATTGATTGGAGACATCCTACATTCATTTTTGTAGTCATTTGGAGCATCCCTACTTGTGGATTCAAGGATTTGAATCCCCTACAAGGACTTCAACATAAACAAGGTGAATAGTTCCATTTACTTTGTTTATGCATATTACAATTTCAATTCAATTTCAAGGTTAATTCCTAAATTGAGGTTTGACCAAGGCAAATCCCCCCATCCAAACAACAAAAACCATTTTTCTTGCAGGTACAGGTACACGACAGCGAATTGAAGTGTAGATCCGAATACCATTTTTTAATGAAATTCTGAGATCCGCAAATAGATTTTCCATTGGAGCTATTTTGGGTCAAGGATGACCTTCAGTGGGGGGTAGGATCCTACCTTGGGGTAAGGCCTTGCCCCACTATCTAGGTCAAGGATGACTTGCTTCTCGAAAGACAAAATTTTTCTAGGTTTTCTCCGTCTCAACATTTCCAGACCAAAATAGGTTGCAAAATTGCCCGAAATTGTGCATAGACATCAGAAATCATCATTTTCCAGATCTACCCTATTTTTAGGTTAGTATTTGCCTTCTATTTATTTCAGATTTCAAGAATATACTTTTTATATTAGATTATAGGGTTTTCTCCTTTCTTCATATTCTCCATTGATTGATTCTTTTGTGCATTGATCACTTCTTTGTGATTAATCCATTTGGATCTTTCCTTTTGGGATTGAGGATAGATCCTATATTCCACCCCAATATCATACATCTTACCCCTATTCAAATTCAAACCCTATTCATTTTGGTGAACTACTATTTCATATCATTCAACACCAGTATTTAACATGGAAACCCAACTCTGGAAAAAACCATTGTGAGAATTGTCACCCACTAAAGAAAATACTCTTGTAAAGTATTCCCATTTAAGAGTCAATCATGTTAAATATTACAATCCATACTAATAGGTGTGACGTGGTCAATGGATTTACCTCAGATTGTTAGTATCTTCACCCTATTAGGAGTGGCCTAGTTAAAATACTTTGAACACTCTTTAGAATGTTACCTTTTGCAAGGATTTTACAATAAGACTATTAAGTTGACTCATTGAAGATATTTCTCTATTACAAATGCTAATAAGAAATAGTAAATATTTGAACTGTAAATTTGCAACTATCCTTCACATAATCAGATCCGGTGTGTTCTCTCTATCTTCACTTCAATCCTTCACTTTCCACTAGCTTCAACACTTCATCAAATTCTACTTTCTAACTCAGAATTCAAATTTTTCCTTCTTCACTACATCCTTTGGTGACTTATCAACCCTTTAATTTTATAGAGAAATTCATACTTTATATAGACTTTGTTTTTCCTCTTAATCTCCTTTATCATGTTTTCTTTTGATTAATCTCAACCGTCTGATGAACTTCACAAACTTATTCAATGTATTTAGATCTGGGTAACACATTTTACCTTCATCTTGGAGCTCAAACTTTCTTGAAATTCTTTCCTTCTATTTTAGCTGCTTAGATCTATAGCATAGATCATCATCATGAATTTTTCTGATCGTAGATCTCTCTAACTAACTCTTCATTATCATCATAATCTTCCAACTCATCATAGCTCAACATTAAATGTCATTCTAATCCTTATATTTGATTCATGTTCCTTGATTGATGACTAAAACCTTATGCTTGGTGTATTGAGTTCCTTTTCCTTTACCAAAACTTACTTTTCTCTTACCAAATGACTTTTTATCTTTACGGAATGACATATTCTTCTTAGTAGCCAAAATAGTTTAACTTGCCAATTTGATTAATATTCTTTACCAACTTGATATAGTCATATGTTAGGTAGAAAAAAATTATATCAACATAATCTTAGCATTGTCTGACCTTTATCAGTCGCCCAATTAAGTTCTTCATCTTCGCAATATCTCACTTCTTATTCTCCTTAACTCATTCAAATTATATCATAATCTGAATGATATGGAAACACAATATAAACAATGACATCAATGACAAGATAATAACTGATCTAACCTTTCTACTATCTTGTAGACCTTTGATCTTGGTCAGTCTTCATCATCATCACAATCAGTTATAGTAACACTAGTAAGAAATGAAGATTGTCTCATGGAATATGAGGAGGATTAATAGTATCCATAAACAAGATATTCTAAGAAATATTGTTAGAGACCACAAACCTAATATTTTTCTAATTCAACTAAGATGGCTAAACAAAAGGTGGAAAAATTAAATATTTTCAAAAATTGTAGTATTGTTGGAAGCATCTCTGAAGCTGCTTCGAAGGAACTATTATTTTTTGGAACCAAAATTACATTAAGGTGATTTTCTATTGGTTGAAAGTAATTTTGTGGCTGTTAAATTCTATCAAATAAGCGATGATTTCACCTGGGTGATATCCAGTACCTATGCCCCAAATAATAGATCTAGCAGGAACAAATTTTGTGATAAGATTGCCTCTAGCAGGAAAGGTTTCCCTAAATTTTGCTAGTTGGTCATGGGTGACTTCAATACTCCTCTTAGAAAATGTGATAAGTCAGGAGGTGTGAAAAGTCAAGTGGATGAAGATTAAACCTTATGGACTTAATTAATTAACAAGCTCTTATGGATGTTGACCTCCAAGGTATTAATTTTACTTGGTTGAATAGAAGGGTGGGAGATGATCTTATCCAATTCAGGTTGGATCGGGCCCTAATTTCTCATGACTAGTTGCAAAGGTACATCTACTCTCTTTCTTCTTTTTCTAAAATTAGATCTAATCATTTTCCCTGTTGGATTAGGTATGGAAAGGTAAGTACTAAGAGGGAAGGTGTGAATCAGTATTGTAAAACACTTTTAAACTATTTGAACTTTCTTCCTTAAACATTTAGTGAATCCATAAATTTTGCATGAATCATGTAAAACATATAAAAGATAACACATATCTCATAACATATTCATTTTTCTATCGCATAAATCCTTGTTAGAGGATAAAAATTGTGGTTGGGATGAGACCCACAAAACTTCACTACTATAGTAAAACGTCTATTGGGTTAGAGATACAATGTTAGATATTTCAGATAGCTTACCCTATAAAGATTATGTACCTTTTTAAGAGTCTTAATACTTGTTAAGTCTACCTTGTAAGAGGATTTTACAATTCTAATCCAAGAATTGTACCTAGTTGAAGAATTTACAATATAATATATGTTAAGATCTTCTTGGTTAAGTGACTTTAAAATTGTGATTACTCTTAATCATTAACACAAAATTGTATGTTAAACTTGCATCAAACATATGCATATCAAAATCTTTATGCTCAATAGCTCATTACCTCATACTGTGTACTACTCACAATATCAATTTAGTGCTCGATAGATTCAATTCTAAATCACAATCACTTTCTTCTCTTTACTACTCTGTACTTGGTTGTTCCTCTTCTCATCATCTTCTCTGCAATCTTTACTTCATACATGCAATCTCCTCTTGCGTATGCATACTACTCTGATATTCACTTCTCTGATCTACTTAAATATAATTCTAGAAGTGGTGCTAGCATTGGTTATTCCTCCAATGCATATATTATACTATATTCTCATTGGAAGATATCACCTTGTAATCATGTGTAATCATTATATTTTACATCTCCAATGATCTAACATAACATATCCTTGATATTTGTAAATCATTTTCTGTTTGGTGTCTAGATTCAATGTACTTAAAGATTCTTCTTGTGTTGGTCTTCTATGCTTGGTAACACATTTTCCTCTAGCTCGGTAACTATGTTGTCTTCTTGGTTCAGTTGATGTTGTAGCTCGATATAAATCAGTTGTTGGTTCTTCATTTCTCGGTACCTAAACTTTCTTTCCCTTTACCAAAATTTCTTGTTCCCTTATTTCCTTTACCAAATAGTTTTTCCTACTCTACTGACTTCTCTTTCCTTCTTTACTGAATGACTTTGACAGTCATTATGACTTTCTCATAACTAATGACAAAAAAACAACTCTTAGGATTATCAATCTCCCTCTTTAGTATTACTTTAGTATCTTTTTTAAAACTTTCAAAGTCATAAAAAAATTCAAAATTTTGTCCTTGTCCATATATCCATTCCTTGGTAAATTTATTACTCCCCCTTAAATATTACTTCCTAAATATATCCTTTAACATATCTATTCATCCTTCTTCTGTATAAATATTCTATATTCTCTTTATTCATACTATATTCACATATTCATTCCCTATATTCCCCCTTTCTTTTTATATTCATACATCTTTTGTTCTTTTTTTTATCAAAAATGCCAAAATAAGAACTTACTCTTTATCTAGTGTGGGGATCTTGTCAAGAATATATTTTTACTTGTCATGAGCATCCTACAATAATGCTTTCCATGTATCTGTAAGTGTTTACAACACTATGATTTTCTCACTTAGAGAAATAGTTAAACTTACCATGTTGTTCATAGCACTAACATCTAGTGTGTTGATTAAATCTTTGGCCTTGTGTACCTATTCCTACAATGATTCAATATATGGAATCAAAAAAATTTGTAGTTCCGGTAGATCTATCCTGATCTAATTCTCCTCCTTTCTTATCTCATATTTCACTCGCATGAAGTGCTTCATCCTTTCATAATATTCCTTTATAGACTTAGGTGTTAGGAATGGGAACACTGAGAGGGGGGGGTGAATCAGTGTTCATTGCATTTTATCTTTTAAATTTAATCTTTATGCTGAACTTAAATGCTTAAGTACTAAATCAAACATTCACATAAACATGAAACATGAAATCAAGACATGACACCAATATGGTTACAGGGAAATCCAAATAGGTAAAAACCCCAGTGGGAATTGACACCCACTAATATTCTGTAATAGTGTTTTGTGATCCTTGTTAGAAGATCCTTAACCCTATTAGGAGTTTCTTTACAATGCTTTAAGTATAGTAGACCTTGTCAAGGGTCAAACCCTGTTAGGAGTCTTTTACAATAGTCCCTGTTAGGGGAGTGGACACATTTTCCTAGATCTCACTGCTCAATTGGTGAAGGCTACAACCTTCTGATCTCAGATACACACTATATCTGCAGGATGAGCTATCACTATGACACTACTTGCCAGATCAGTTCCTTTGATGCGATGATGCTTTGACCTCTTGCAAAGCTCTAATACATCTTATACTATCTTTGTACACTTCTTCTCTACTTATCATAACTCTATCTTGACTTCTATGCTAAATACAATAGGCGCATCTTATAATTATACGCGCATACAAAATAAACAACTAGGTCGGCCCTTAAACCTATTACATACAATGCTTTCGAATGAATTGGGTTAAGTGTGTTTACAATCAAACATATATACATTTTAGAAACCTAATTACAATAGGCGCATAGCCTTTACAACATTAGAATATAGTCGCAACACAAAATGATAATTGTCGGTTGCTTGCTTTGTTCTTCACTAGCACATACTGGTTGTACAACTTCAACTAATTGTATCTTTCTCATCCTTGCACATCTGATCATGTGCTCATAGACTAATCATGAATATAGTCTAACCATCTTAACTTCCAGGGCGCACACCATAATTCTATCATACGCACGTGTGTTGATGCTCTGAGCTATAGGAACTCTGTACACTGTCTAGTCTTCAACACTTAACTGATTTTTGATCTTCTCATCAAGTGTGTTGACTCCAAACTGCTATATGCCTTTGTTTCCATAATGAAAAAACTATATCAAGTCATATACATTAGTATATCCAACTTGCCAACATTAGGCTCAATGGAAAATTTTTATAATTTCTCGATGAGCTCCTTTTCCACATTATTATCCTTCTCTTTGATGTCCAGGTGAAATTGGAAATTACACAAATTTTATGAAATAATGAAAGAATTGTTTGCATCTCAATCTCCAATTCATTAATTAACTCAGAAAGAGTTACCTTATCTAATGAAACCAATTGAAGGATTTCTTCAATCAATGCAATCTCCATTTTCTTCTTGTGTATTTCATCATGTTCTTGATAGTATCAGTACTAGGATGGTTTACTTGATTTACCATTTCTCTTAGGTGGCTATAAATGTCTCCTTTTTCATTTATAGTGGCCTCAAGTACAATCTCACTTAACATATCTTTTACTTGGTCCAAAACATCTATTTTCATCTTCTTTTCTATCATCTTGTCATCATGTGCAGCTTTTCTCTTCACTAGATCTCCAAACTCTAAGAGTTCTTTTGGACTCACAGTTGAGATATAAACCTTGGGAATAACAATAGGTTGGATGACATCAACTTCTTTTTCATGCTTTCTCTTCTTGGTCTTTCCCTTCACTAAAGATGTTTTCTTTGCATCAAATTGTACACTTCTTGTATCCTTAGTTTTCTCTTCTTTTTCTTTCTTTTTCTATTCTTGTTTCTTCTCTTCCTTCTCTTGTTTCTCTTCTCTTGTTTTCTTCATTTCTTTCCTTTATTTATTCTTTTTTTTGGTTCCTTCTATTGTTCTATAGTTTTGGTAGGCATTTCCGACTCTTGATTTTGACAATGTCTAGACTCGGTCTCTTGTGTTTCAGTCGCTTGTTCTAGCTAAGTGGGGGCATCATCTTCGATGGGTAATTCTATTGTCACCTCTGAGATTACTTCTTGAATTTTAGGAAAAATCAATACCTTCTCAATAATAGGATCTTCTTCCATTATCCTTTCCTTAGTAGAATCATCAATATCCATTTCCTCTATTTTTATGGCCTCGGTTTCCATGATGTCTTCATCGACTTTTATTGTTTCATGATCAAGGTCTTGATCTTTTATCTCCTTAATTATTACTTCATCTTTATTTTTTGTCAATTCAATTGTATTTGAATTTCCTTCTTGATCATTGACTTCTTTAATAGTCAGTTGATTAATAGAGAAAATATTTCTCCAAAGATCATCAGTGTTATTCTACACTTCTTCTAGCTTACTGACCATGATGCTTAGTGCTCTTCTTTTTACTCAAAATCTTTTTGAATATTCTAGCAACATGCCTTTGATTCCTTTATTTGTTAGGTTCAAGATAGTAATTTCTAGGGACCTCTCTCTCACTTCTTTCTCGGCTGCTAGAGCATACTTCCATCTAGCATCAATATTTTGATAAATTTCATCTTCAAGATTCGGTGCCACTTCAACATGTGTTGTTTTGAATTTGTGCAAAGTAGTTATGAAAGCCTCTTCAATTTTATTTTTCTCTTCATCATTCCTCTTTTCATACTTTAATTTTTTCAATATTGAATAACCTCCATATTTTTTAAGTGTCTTGAGTAATTCATCAAGACTCTTCACCTTAGTTACTTTACTTTGTACAACCTTAAATTGTGATAGGTCTTCAAACTCAGTGTCACTTTCTTGTTGCAACTTTAGTTTCCTTCTAGGCCTTCCAGTAGGCTTAGTTTCTCTAATGTAAGGTTTTTTTTTACCAGTTCTACGTCTACTTTCTTCTTTTCTCTTGGTGTAGAGGAAGACCTTGTTGATGGTCTAACACCGATTGGGCTAGGGGTCTATTTCTTTACTCTTGTCTTCTTCCCCTTAATCTTAGATTTTTCAACAACATATTCACCTTTAGCAACAATACCTAGATTCTTTGACAAGGTGTTTATCATTCTTCTTGTCTTTCTAATTGCCTTAGCTATCAAGATACATATCCTTATTTTCTCTTTTACTTCTTCAAATGTACCATACCAAGTTAAAATTTTGTCAACTAATTTCTCTAACAGTCCTTTAATTTGAATAGAGGTAGCATCAATGTTCATCTCACATCTCATAGGTGGAAGCCACTCCATTCTAGGCTCCACAACTCTTATAATACATGTGTCGATATCAAATTCAATACATATCTCATCTTTATATTCTTCCACAAGATGAGGTGGAATCTTGAATATTTTATGGATTCTTTCTTGAAAATTAACAAAATAGTCATTCATGACAAAATAAAAATTATCTCCTATACTTTAAATATAATCATTAATCTAGTGTGTGATTGGTTTGTCTGCTTTCCAAGTTACTCCACCGACTGTAGGAAATAAATTTTGAAAGTAGAAGAAAATACACACCAAAAGTGGTTCAAACTTCAATGTATTTGATTTTTCTTTCCTTATGGTATTCATGTTGTCATCCAGCTACTTCAGCAATATCTCACACAAGTCTATCTTCATATCCTTCTTAACAATTTTGTATTCTATGTCAACAGCTCCATAGGGTACACTATCTACCCAAGATGACTGAAAGATTCTGTATGATATGATATTACTTGCAAATCTCAACTCAAGATCATCAATGGTAGATAGCTTCAATCCTCTTTCATCCCATTTCTCTTGTGTAAGATCACATAACTTATTCTTATTAGTTTTCTTGTATACCCTCAGTCTATCACTAGCCAAAAATCCTATGACTATGTGCAAAACATCTTTGGTAATCTTTACTGGTCCATTGAGCCACATGAACTAATCATGCACTTGGCTTAGTACTATCCTCATCCATTCATGCTTAAATATTGTCGGTACATGCATAGCATGGACCCAACCCTTGGTTTCCAAATGTGTGCGGTCTCTTTTCAATTTTCCATTAACACACATATTCTTGTATGAGTTGTCAATTTATGCTTAGCATATGTCTTCAATCTTACAATGAATGAATATGCGAACATCTTCAATCAATATAACCCTTTGCAGGATCGATGACAGGGCTCCAATTTTGTCAACTTCTATAGCAATGACAAGAGTCAACTTGTAGTTAGGATTCATAGGATCAATCTTCTCAACAATAACTAGTTTTTTAACTTTGGTACCATCTTGATCTCAAAAATAATCTTTGAACACTAGGATTTCACTTCAATAGAAACTTTGAATTTATGAACTTAACTCAGTAATACTAAAAATACCTTGAATGCGCTAAATGTTGTTTGGAATGCTTGAAAGATTGCTTGGAATCACTTGGTGATCTCTTCTTTGTCAAATGCTTCAAATGCTCATGAAAATTTAAGGTAGAAATGAAATAGCATGCCTTCTATTTATAGTTTTTCCTAGGTTAGAGCTTCCAACGTCTATAAAATTTTGCACTGAATTCTTCTAACCTACTTCATTTCACCAATAACTAAAATACACTTTTCTTCACCAAATGGGACAAAATTATTCATACACTTTACCAATCAACATATGAAATATTAACTTCACAACTTATATCCAAACTCATCTTAGTATGCTAATATGGATCTTTGCACTAATTTTAGGAACCGATTTAAGATAGAATTTGGGTTATCATCTCCTACACATACCTTTAACTGATTAAGAAAATATAGGTGCACCTGATCTAGTGGATGTGGTGACATCGGTTGTTCCACATTCCATTCCATCATCTTGAGACTTCTATTTCCAAGCCCTATTCATCTGATCTCTTATTTCATCAATATTAACTTGATTCTTTTCACTCAGTTGTTCCTCAGTTGGGGCTTTACCTTAGTACCTACAGTCTTTGGCTAGGTGACCAACCTTGTGACAGTGGAAACAAGCCATTCCAAATTTTTTCCATGATCTTCTATTGTTCATACCATGCAACCTAAAGAAATTTGTAGAAATATGACCAAATCTTCCACATGTAGTACAAGTGATTCTTGTATTATAGTCCCATGGTATAGTTGGTCCTTGTCAGTTGTTTGCAGTATTCTGTACCTTAGGGACCCATTTCCCATTCCTTATTTATGACCTGCATTCTTCAGATTTGTGACCATATCTTTTTCAATTGTTATAGTAACCCTTGTAGGTTGGCTTCCTTGGATTATTAGCAGTTCTTGATCTACATTCAAATTCCTTATGACAAAACTTATTGCAATTGTAACAATGACCATTAAACTTAGGAGTACTCGATGGATTACCTCTTTGAATCTTGCAGACATTTTTTATATGTCTTGGTTTCCCACAATGATAGCATGAGGGATTTTTTGACTTTAGTTGGGTAGTAGCATTATCTTAGTAGGCTACTTGATTGCAGGACTCACCCTTCTTAGTAGTGTTGTTTTCATTGTATCCAAGTCCAGTAGTATCTCTCAATTGTCTCTAATTTATTATTTGTTCATCCAATATCTTTAGTTCTTCCCCATTCCTTTTCCATACTTCATTAGCATCTTTCTCACATTTTAGATAATTCTTCAGATGTTCATTCTCAGATCTCAGTTCAGAAATTTCTCCAAATTTCCTTGCAACATCTTAATTTGCATTGACTAGTTGGTTTGTCAAGTTGTAGTGAATTTGTGTCAACCTTAGTGTTTCCCTATCTTTCTCATCCAATCTTTTGTTCATTTGTCTTCTCTCATCTTCCACCATTATGTTTTCATTTTCATCTTTTCCTTTTTGTTCTATAATTTCACACATCCTTACTGATTGTGCTTCTTGTTCTCTTTTCAATGCTTTCACCTAATCAACTAGGTTTTTGTTCTTTTCAGTTAGTTCTGATATTATAGCATCAGACTCATCAAACATGCTTCCCTCTAATTGTTCTTCAAGTTCTTCAACTTGATCTTGAGTGTCTTTCAATTGATGTGTTAGCTCCTTCCTCTTGTTGATTGAATGCATCATTTTTCTCCTTAATTGATAAATTTTCTCATTGGTCATTCTCAATTCCATTTTCATATTGTCAATCACTCTTTCATACCTATAGCTCTCCATTCCTCCAGATATTTCCTCTTAAGTGTTTAAAATTCTTAATAAGAGACTAATCTCTGATACCAATTGTTGGATTCATTATTGGATTAGGTATGGAAATGTAGGTACTAAGAGGGGAGGGGTGAGTCAGTACTGTTAAAAAATTTTAAAATATTTGAACTTTCTTACTTAAACATTTACTGAATCCATAAATTTTTCATGCATCATATAAAACATATAAAAGATAACACATATCTCATAACACATTCATTTTGGTATCGCATAAATCCATGTTAAAGGATAAAAACTATGATGGAGATGACACCCAAATAACTTCACTACTACAGTAAAAAGTCTTCTCATTTAAAGATACAATATTAGCTATTTTTGATAGCTTACCCTGTTAAGAGTATTAACCTAGTTAAGAGTCTTAAGACTTGTTAAGTCTACCTTGTAAGAGGATTTTAAAATTCTAACCTAAGAACTATACCTAGTTAAATGATTTATCTGTTAAGATCTTCTCGGTCAAGAGACTTTATAGTTTTGATTACTCTTTAATAAATAACACAAACTTGTCTATTAAACTTTCATCAAACATATCCATATCAGACTCTTTATGCTCAATAGCTCATTACCTCATACTGTGTACTACTCACAATATCAATTCAGTGCTTGGTACATTCAATTTTGAATCATAATTACTTTCTACTCTTTACTACTTTGTACTCGATTATTCCTCTTCTCATCACCTTCTCTGCAATCTCTTCTTCATACATGCAATCTCGTTTTGTGCATGCATACCACTCTGATCTTCACTTATTTGATCTATTTAAATATAATTCTAGAAGTGGTGCTAGATGTTACTCCTCCAATGCATATATATATCATAATTTATTCTCATTGGTAGATCTCACCTTGTAATCATGTGTAATAATTATATTTTACATCTCAAATCCCTTGACATACAATCTCCTCAATATTTGTAAACCATTTTCTATTCAGTGTCCAGATTCAATGTACTTAAAGATTCTCCTTGTGTCAGTCTACTATGCTTGATAACACATTTTCCTCTATCTCGGTAATTGTCTTATCTTCTCAATTTTGTTGATGTTGTAGCTTGATATAACTCGGTTCTTGGTTCTTCCTTTATCAAGGTCTAAACTTGGTTTTCCTTTACCAAAATTTTTCATTCCCTTATTTCCTTTACCGAATAGCTTTTCCTTCTTTACCGACTTGTCTTTCCTTCTTTACGGAATGACTTTGACAATCATTATGAATTTCTCATAACTAATGACAATAAAATAACTCTTAGGAGTATCATTACTCATTATTTTTTGGTTGATCTGATTTATGGAAAGAGAAATTTTCCTTTTATATTTGAAAAAATGTGGATGCTTCATCCCCAATTTGAGGAAATCTTCAAGGTTTGGTGGGGCATTATGATAGATAGTACTGCTATGTTTAGGGTGGCTAAGAAATTAAGGAACATGAGAGAGTATGTTAAGAAGTGGACTAAGGACATGTTTGGGGACATCTTCAACTCCAAATCTAATCTTTAGTTGGATCTAAAATATATTCAAGACAAAATCAAAGAGGAAGGATATTCTCAAAACCTTCTAGATAAAGAGAATGAGATATTAGTCAAATATCATGATTTTATTGCTAAGGAGGAAACTTTTTGGAGATAGAGGTCTAGGTACCTTTGGCTTAAGGTGGGAAATAGTAATACCAAGTTTTTTCAGATGACTACTATCAAACATAGATTTTCCAACTATTTTTCCTCTCTTAATTTTGATAGGGGAAGACTCAAGAAGAAATAGGAAATTAGGAGCGAAATGGTGGGATTATTCTCATCATTGTTGTGATTTGATTCTACCCTTAATCTTGAAAATTGGGTAGAGATCATTTTTTCTATTCCTCTAGTCATTTCTGAAAGTCAAAATGGATTCCTTGAAGCCATTCCTTCTTCCAAGGAGGTTAGAGATGTTGTGTTCTCTTTTGAAGGAGACAAGGCCCCGGGCCCAGATGGTTTTCCAATATTTTTGTTTCAAAAGTTGTGGCATATTATGGGCAAGGATGTGTCTTATGTTGTTAAATAATTATTTTATTCTTATAGAATCCTTAAGGAGATCAATGCCACATTCCTTGTTTAGATTCCTAAAATGGTCACATCTAACTTGGTGGACTCTTTTAGATCTATCACCTTATGTAACTCTTTGTAAAAAATTATCTCTAAAGTGTTGACCTCCACAATTCTAAAGTTTTTCCATACTCTTATTTCCGCCCAAAAAAATGTATTTGTTATAGGTAGGAAAATTTTGGACTCTGCAATCTCTTTGCATGAAAATAGCCACTCTCTTTTCAGTTCTTCAAATTAGGGATTTCTTGTAAAAGTGGATTTATCTAAATTTTATGATAGAGTTGATTGGGGATTTCTCTTAAAGGTTCTATGGACTTTTGGTTTTGGCAATAAAGTTTTCTAGTGGATTCATCATCTTATTTTTTCTTCCACTATTGTGGTAATGGTTAATGGGGCATCTTCTTATTTTTCCAAACCTTCTAGGGGGCTCAGGCAAGGGAATATAATTTCTCCTATCCTCTTTTCTATTATGCATGAGTATCTAGAGAGATATTTTCTTAAACTTAATAGATCTAGAGATATTCAAGGGTTAAAGCCTTCTTCTCATCCTCAAACCTAATCTCATGAGAAGTTTGTGGATGATACCATTCTTAGGGGGGGTAGCCACAATAAAAGAAGCTAGAAACATCAAATCTTACTTGAATATTTATTCTAGTTCCTTTGGACAAATGATTCATCGGGGGAAAATCTCCTTATTATTTATCAACACTATGATTGAAAGATAATTGAAGATCTCCAAAATTCTTGGGTTTGATATTTCATCCTTTCTGGGGTCTTATTTGGGCTTGTCTCTATGATCCAAACCCCTGGATTCCTTTTTGATATTTATGGTTGAAAACATTAATAAAAAGCTTGTCATTTGGAAAGGTAATCTGTTGACTCAAGCTGGGAAAGTGCAGCTACTCAAAAGTTGTCTCTAGACTCTCCTAGTTTATGCTCTTAGCTTGTTCAAAATTCTAGCAAAATTTATAGAAATTATGGAAAGAATACAAAATAAATTTATTTGGTCTGGAATGGATGAAAAGAAGAGAATAACTCTGATTTATTGGGAGAAGTTATGTAAACCTAAAAATTAGGGTGGAATAGGTATTAGGTCTATGTGGAGGTTAAATAAAGCCTTGCTAGCCAAGAAAATTTGGAGAATCTATGAGGAGGAAAGGGAGTGGAATCTCATTTGGAAAAGAAAGTATCTCTTTAATGCTCCATCCATTGAGAATTTTTTCCTCTCTCCTAATGTCATAAATAGGTGGACTATATCTAGAATTGTGTGCAAGGTGTTAAGGATGTGGCTACGCAAGGGAAAAGGTGGAAATTAGGAAATGGTAGCAAAATTTGATTCTGGGAAAGTTGTTGGTTGTTGGATAAACCTCTAGGAATGCTTATTAATGATAAGAATATCATTTACAGATGTAAAATTTCCTTTGGAGACCTGGTTTTTGACTATCAAATTCAAGAATCTTGGGCCAAATTAAGTGTTATAGATAAAAAACTACCCCATATCCAACTTTCCCTTAATTCCATCTTTGTTAAAAGGTAACAACTAGACTTGTTGATTTGGGATCTTAACCCCAACGGTAAATTCACTATTTCCTTTGGATTATTTTCCTTAAATGTGTTTGAAGGGGAGACCCCTTTCTAGGCATCTTGCTGTAACAAAGCCCTTATTCTTAAATTTGAGATCTTTTTTTGGCTCGTTGTTCAAAATAAAATTCTGACCATTGACAACTTGTGCAGGATGGGTTTCTTTCTAACAAGTGCTTTCTTTGCAAGAATGAAGATGAATCTATTTTCCACATTTTTTTCGAGTGCACTTTTTCTATAGAGATTTGGGGAAGCATTCTACAGGGGTGGGATCTCTCTTGGGTCATCCCAAGGAACATAACAGACTTTCTTGATCAGTGGAAATTCCCAACCTCTAATAAAGATACCAATTTGGTTTGGTCATTGGTATCTAATCATGTTTGTTTGAACTTATGGAAAGAACACAATAAAAGGATTTTTAGAGATAAAGAGTCTTTTCCTCTGGTGGTTTCCAAAAATATTATCACAGCTATTAAGGAGAAATATTTCTCTGCAAAGGGTGAAGAAGATTTTAAAGGGGAAGGTTATGATCAGCCCAATTCCTTTATGTTGTGTAACTTCAATTCCAAAATAAAGAAGGAGAACAAGAGGGAGGGACTGGTCTGGTAATCTCCTAAAGGATGGCTTAAAGCCAATTTTTATGACATTATAAAAGGTAACCCAGGTCAGGCTATTTGCAGGGTCTTGGTCATAGATATGTATGGTAAATCTATTGGTGTGTTGGCTCTCCCTTTGGGTTTTCAAACTAACTATGTGGTTGAAGCGATGGGAGCCCTACAGGTCATTAAAATTGCTAAATAGTTGAATTGCCAAAATTTATAGGTGGAGGGAGATTCAAATAACATTATCAAGTTCTTACCTAGAAATAATAAGGCTCCATGGTCTATTAATCCCATGATTAAGGAATCTAAGCTTATTCTTGGTACGTTCAATCAGGTTTTTATATCCCACGTGTATCGTGAAGTTAATAAAGTGGCAGGTCGATTAGCCAATATTGTTGTTAAATGTAATGAAATTATTACATGGAAGGATAGAATCAAGCATGATGAAGAGTCTAAAGATATTATTAATTATGATATGACGCATAGTAATATAGGGATTATAATAAAAAATAATAGAAATGTCATTTAGGCACTTATTTTTTAGGGAATGTATGATGTTGATTTGGGGAAAGCACAAAACAATATTTTATAATCCCCCTTGGCACATTTTTTGGGTTATCATTTGGGCTATCGCTATCTTCTACAATTTGAGAAACTGCTCAAGTCTATTTACTAGTGATAACCATATAGGAGGGGATCCTAAGAGACATGAGCCTAAGTCCGACAAGGAATGGAAAGAGGAGTTATGGTAGTATCTCAAGAAACATGGTGTCACCCTCTAACTTGAAAAACTCCATGGGTTTAATAGAGAGGTAAAAAATGCTTTTGTTAATGGTTGGAATGGCTCTTGTGTCACTCTACACAGGGTCAATATTGATTTAAATGTCATTTTCATTATTGAAATCATGGGTATTTCTAATTCTAGAAGGGAATTTTTTTAAGGAAATAAAGGTATACATTATTTTAGTATGTAAATTCCCTAAAAATGAAGAGGAGGAATATTTTTTAGTCAAAAAAGGGGATTATTACAACATTGATCAGATTAAGCCTATATGGAAGAAAGTATTTACTTGTGTTATGACTTATTTCACGTTGGATGGTAGATACACAAGGGTAAAAAGCTACCACTTTGTATTTTTAAATCATTTTTGACACAATGATCAGGTCTTCTTTCCTTTCTTTCTACTTAAGTATTTGAACTATAGCCTGGTCAAACACAAGGAAAATTCCAAGAAGCTCACTTTGCATGAAGGGCTTATCCTGCTCATTTCTAATTATCGTAAGATGAGGACCCCTAATCCTTCAATTAAGGAGTCTAAGGTTAAGAGGAAAGTGGATAATTATTGGTCTGATGAAGTTGAGAGGAAAATCCCTTGGGGTACTATAGGAAAAAGAAAACTCCTTTGAACCTTCAAAAATAGTTTGACAGTGCAAAGGGTATGGAGATGGAGGATGATAGTGATGGTGACTCTGAGAAGAAGGAAGTGAGTGTTTCTAAACCTAGTTTTGGTGAAGATAAAGGTATAGAAATTAAGGATGAAGATAACTCCACTAAAATTTCTAGCAAGGACAATAATACTTCAGTGTCCAAGTCTAACAAGGGTACCCCCTTCAAAGATTAGATGGACACTATCACTTGGGAAGAGGAGATCTCTCCAACCAAGGGTGAGAAATATAAGGAGGAAAGTCATAAAAATGGAAAGGAGGTGATAGCAGCTAATAATAAGGTCTTGTAATAGGAAGGTGACAAGGGAAAAAAATAGCATGGAAAGAAAGGTAAGGAATAGACACCCAACATTGTGGGTTATCCTAGTTTTGGTTTGAATGCTCCCCCATTTAGCCCTAAAAATGTTTCTAAACATAATGTTACTAGTTTTGTGAGGAAAGAGGATTTTATCCATTTGAGTCTTGGTTCTCTTGAAATTAATTTGGAATTTATTATGGATTTCTTTCAGAAGGCCAACTTCTCAGATGATAACTCATATGCCATGGATAAATAGGTGCAAAGTGAAATTAACAATATTAAGTCCAAGTTGAACAACATGCAGGATTAGCTAGATAAGGAAACCCAAGCCGGAAAGAATTTAAATGAGAAATTTGAATAGTTTCTAGTGAAGATAATAGCCTACGAGGAGTGCCTAGGGAATATCCTTTGTCGAAATAAAGAGAATATGAAGGCCAATATACAAAAGTTAAGGGATCTGACTAGTAGAATGAAGAAGATTGTTCAGAATAGGGAAGGTAGTCAAACTGAGTTGGACAAGGGCATCGAAGCTACTACTACTACCAAAGTTCTAGGAAAGTGCACATGGAAAATTATAAGGAAGAAATCTACTACTTCTCCTATGGATCTCCAAGTTCTAAATGATACTATGGAATATGTTATAGTCATTGAAGAGGAAGTGACTACTACTATGAAAAAGTTGGCCTAGTGTTATGTTTGTTTTTGTCTTAGTGTCCTATTTTTTGTCTGGTTGTTGGTTCTATTTGATTTTTGTCTATTTTATTGATAATTTATTGTTTCATTCGGTTGGGTGGTCTGTCTCCAATATTTTTTTTTCATGAAGAACTTTATTGATTATCTCTTGTAATTCTTTTTAAGGGGTTTCAGGGCTCCCCTCAAAATGTCTTTTTTCCTTAATCCAAATCATACATAATATTTGGTCTAGTGGTTATCAAATATAACAATCCTCCAATCATTTACTTGCACTTACTTTCATCAAATTTTGATGAATTATCTTCTTTAGTCAACTTGCTTGTTCTAGCAATAGGCATGCATACTGGTTTAGAGTTCTCTAGTCTAAAATTCTTCACTAATTCTCTTGTATACTTTGATTGAGAAATGAAAATTATTTCACTATTCTAATTTACCTATAATCCAAGGAAAATATTTAACTCACTAATCATAGACATTTAAAATTCATTTTTCATCTCATAAGTAAATTTACTAGAAAAATCATCTTTTCCTCCAAAATTTATGTCATCAACATAAACCACAACAATCAAGATTTGATCCGAATAAAATTTGCAATACAAATTACTATCATAATATCCCTTATGGAATCATTTTCCAATAAGATGCTTATCCAATCTACCATACTAGGCTCTATTTTCCCATATCAATCCATGAAATTTTTTCTTCGACCTACAAACAACATTTGGATTCTTTCTGGACTCGAATCCTTCAAGATGTTCAATGTAGAGTTCTTTCCTTCAATTCTTCATTCAAAAATGTTTAGTTAAAATTCATCTCATAAAATTTGAAATCTTTAAATGTTGTAAATGCTAAGAATATCCAAATCACTTCCATCTAGGAAACATGGGCATAATTTTCATCAAAATCAATACCTTCAATCTAGGTGTAACCCTTGCAAACTAATCTTGCCTTGTTTCTCATTACATTTCTATTTTCATCTAGCTTTTTTTGGAATGCCCATTTAGTACCAATCACATTTTTTCCTATCTGTTTGAGCACAAGTTCCTAAGTTTATTTTTCCTCCATCTAATGAAGCTCTTCTTCCATTTCTCTTACCCAACTCTAATCATTGCATGCTTCTTCCACAGTCTCAGATTCAATCTATAAGAGTATCATTTTCCAATCCAAAAATTTAAAATTGTATCCCTTATAGCAGGGAGATTTTCCATTTAGAAAATCATTTTTCAACTTAGCATTATTGCAATCTACATAAATGTGAGGCCTCACCCAGTACCATCAATGCATAGCTGACATTTTCACTTATGATTTTCACGTTGACACATTTTGTTGATATATTAAACTCTTTTGGACAAGGATTTCATATCTTAGATGTTTTATGATAATTTTTTATTATGTGGATGATGATATAGGACATACTTTCTATTCTTTTGACTTACAGGCCTTGTTGCCACAATATTAATGAGTTATATAATTGAGTAATATGATTTAATTTTATATTGATGCAAGAAATGTGAATCAAGTAGATATGATAATCAGTTGAAATGTTTTATGTGTCTTGAACCATGTAAATGATTTAGGATATTTGTGATAAATGTGTGTCTAGGAATTTCCTGATGTTAAAATTTAATAAATATTGAGTAAATGCATTCTTCAGTAAAGTGAATTTCATATGATGGTGTGAAATGCAATTGGATTATATGATGTATTTTATGTGATCATTAATGTTTCATTTTTATATATATGTTATTGTTCGATCTTGAGCTATTGATATTTTGATCGAGTGTGCAAGAAATTGACCATGGAATTAAAATGAGGGGAAATCAAAGATGGATGTAAGTGAAAAATATGTTAAGCCAAGGTTAACTCCAAGGGGAGAAATAACCTCATTGTTATGTGCTATTGTTGTAAATATAATACTTGAATATATTAATATTGTTGTCTTTATTTAATTTATGCTTATGTCCACTTGGCATGCCATGTGTGTAGTAATGTGATGTGATTTTTGTGTTGTCAATTGACACTTATTCATGTGAGTTGGCATGGCCAAGTAATTTATTATTGGTTAGTTGTTCACCTTTGTATCTCCTTGTAGTGTCCCTAGGTTAGGTATCTTAGTTGTAGAACCATGAGAAGGAATCTTATTTTGAATTTTCATAGGTCAACTCTTGGTGGCCTTTTGGAGGGTTAAATGTAGCCCTAGAGGTTACTTAAGGTTAAAATAAGATAATTAGGCATAGGTTCACTTTGGGTTGGGGGTCAAATTTTGACCAATAGGGTGATCATATCTCATTTTTTGCTCTTCTAAAAATGTCTTTTTAGAAAGTGACGAATTTGGGATGTGTTTCATGTCTTCCTCTCTTTCAAATTTGAAATTTCCTCTTGTTGGAGAGAGAGAACACTTGGAAAGTGTGTCCAATCATTTTTGAGGTTAGGAAGAATGTTAGGTAGGGTTTTCCTTTTAGTGGATATGGAGAGGAATTTGGTAGGTTGTGTTATACACTAAGTTTGCACCCTATTTCAAGCTCTCTTGGTCTTGATAACCTAGTATAACATGGGAATCATCTTCAGGTGTCAGACCTATGCTAACTGAGATGAGACCTCTAGATTCTAGGCTGGTTCTTCTTGGATAATCACCCCAATTTTCTTCTTGACATGAAAGTAAACTCTTTGAGGGGAAAAGGGATAGAAGGAATGCTAAAAGGGAAAGGACTAAAATAAAACTACCTACTAGGTAATACACCAAAAATATGGTATGAATTGTAGTATAGAGGATGAAATCAGTACATAAGCTTAGGTCTAGGAGATCAAAACTCACTGAATAGATTTGCATCAATATTTCATAGAAGGGTCTACAATAAAGAGATGCTATGTAGGGAAAGAGATAATTTCACAAGGTAATAGCACTCTCAAGAACTTAAACACAAACTATGACCTGTAAACAGACATTCACCGCTACAATTGGGTATAAGAACGAGATAGATTGCCAGGGGTGGAAGTATACCCACAAGAGCATTCAAATCAGATCATTCACAAACATACACATAAACTACAGAAAGGAAGAGGGATCAAGAACCCTAAGATATCATTGGAAAAAACATTCAAATGCTTCAATTCAATAAGAGAGAATTTAGAGAAGAAAGCATAGGGATAGAAAGAATGTCACAAAGTACCTTGCAACATCTGAATGATCAATGAAAGCTTACAACTTGCAGAAACTAGAGGGCAGAAAGAATTCCATAGATAGCTTCCTGAGAAAGAGAAAAACTCTTTTTTCAAAATGTCAACTCTGAGCTCTAAAAAGCTCCAAAAATTAATATATACATCTCCTTTTGCATGCAGGCAGGAGAAAAACCTAATTAGGGTTTTAGATTTTTATGATAAAACCCTAATTCTATCAACTCTAATCATAAATGTCATGGAAATATCTCAACCGATCAGATATCATGTTGCGTATCCATCTCTATACTACATCTACCTATGGACAAGCCACCTTGATCCATCTACCACCCTGCAACTCAGCCTTGCCATGAATGTTTGAAATCTGATCCTAGTCTCGGTATTTGTATTTTGAAGTACAGAAGGCCATAGGTGGCACCACCCTTTAATGTTTCTTCAGTGAAAGAACACTGACTTGGTACCCTAAGAAATCATATGCGATAGCCATCAGATATTCCCCATCAACCCCTCAACTGCAACTGTCCTAAAGAATTCAATTTGAGCTACCCATTTTGTCACAATCGACCACTGGATCAAAACCCTAGCAAAACCTTGTAGAGATATATTTGAATTTAAATATTAATAGCTAGGAGGTTGACTTTAAAATGTGGTCATCGATATCTATTTTTCCTGGTAGATGAATGGCCCAAATCATCCTTGTGATAGTCGTAAACCCTTTGAAAAGTCAAATGCCACCTCACCAGTGGGAAGCTAATTAAAAATGAACACCTCAGCAACATGTAGCACATCAGACCCATGACCCACTGAGATTCTCATCAGACGGTTGTCACATGATCGCATGTGGTCAAAAGATTCCATGAGATCATGCACCCACCATAGATCTTACTTCCCTGCCACCTCACTCAAGATACTTGGACCCAATGACACATCCCTATCATCCTCTAGCCAGCTAATAAGAAGCGAGCACATTATAACATGAGGACCCACCTGACAGAGCCTTGGCAACAAAGAAAGATTGATGGTTGTCATATGATCGCAAGGAATATTCCTACTCTATGTGATCATGTGACCAGCCATAGATCTTCAGGAAAGACAACCACTAGGCCCGCTCTAACCTATCTCCACATCATGAACCCTTGACCAATGAAGAGTAAACACCTTGGACTATGTGGCAGTGGACCCATTGGCATGAAGCACTGACGACAATGAAGATTGATGACCATCGCATGATCGTAAGGAATATTCCTGGCCTATGCGATCATGCGACCAACCGTAGATCTAGATTCCTTACTTTAGCTACTAAGCTAAGACCGCTAACCAAACCGTAACCACTCACCAGATTGCCGAATGTTAAGGGCTAAACCACCAGAAATAAGAGATTATGTGAATGCAGTCACTTAGTCACTGAAAGGATTGGTGACCTTGGATTTTATTGAGCGATTACCCGACTGGAAAGACCATTCACCAAGTCACAAAATAAAAATTAAATAAGCTTTCTGACTGGGAGATCTTGTGAACATAGGTATTTGTGTAGTCGGGGAATGAAAAGAATATTCCACTGGGTATTAAGAGATCTCACGACTGAAGGAAGAGCCTTAAAGTGCACATGAAGAAATAAGAGACTTAAGTGGCCAAAATGTAACTGTGAATTAGAATAGGCCTAGGGTTTTTTAGGGTTTTTTGCTTCCAACGGTCATTTTTATGAATTTTGACCTAGGTCATTGATGCTAGAGATAGAACAAAACACTGCAAAGACTAGGGGAAATATGCTAAACCCATAAATTTTTGTGGAGGTGGTCAACAAGGCTTAAAGCATGAGGATCAGGGATTAAATTTAGCCTATGACCAAAATGAATAGATATGAAATTTTGGGCAACATTTTGGTGATTTTTACTGGATGTCAACCTGCTAGACATTGAAACCAGTGGCCTTGACATATTCATTGGGCATGGGGTCATCATTGAAATATAAAACTTGTCTGATAGAGAGAGACCTAGAGCTGGCTCAAAAATTGTGCACGAGCACTTCTTGGAAAGTAGGGAAACTAAACTAGAAAGAAGGGATAGAAAATAGGAAACATATTCATAGAGAATTACAAGGAGGTATTAACCTCAAAACAAGGCTTCAGATGGCATCCATTGACTAAAATAGGCAAGGCATTTCCTCCAAGAGTTGATAGTTGAAAAGCATTAGGCCCCCTACATTCTGTAATAACAAATGGTCCACCCCAGAAGGACTCAAATTTTGTATGTCTACCAAGCTTTGATTTGAATTCATCCCACTTGAGAACTACATCTCCAACCTTGAATTTTTTGGCCCTGCTTCTTTTATCAAAACTTTTCTTTGTCTGATCCTGATGGAACTTCATATCTTTCATGGATTTGTCTCTGAGTTCTTCTAACTCCATTAGCTGAGCATACCTGATCTGTAAGGGATCTCCTTCTTCAAATAGGGCATATTGAGTGGCTAAGTCCAAATCTGACAATTCAGTTGAAATGGACAGCTTAGCCTCTTGTCATACACTAACATGTAAGGAGAATTCCCAATGATCTTCTTTGGAGTGATCCTGTCTAACCATAAGGTAGACTTCAATTTAGTATGTCAATCCCTTTGGTTATCTTGTAGATTTTTCTTGATTATCTTAATCAGGTTCTTATTAGTTGATTCTGCCAAACCATTGCCCTGAGGGTAGTAATTTGAACTAGTAATCAGATAGATTCCATTTTTTATTGCCCATTCTGAGACTTTAAGGCATGTGAATGCTAATGCATTATCTGATATTATGGAGTCTGGAGTGCCAAATATATGAATTATATCATCATAAAAACTTAAGACAACACTCTCATTTGATTCTTTAAAGGAAACTACCTCTGTCCATCTAGTGAAATAATTTGTTGCAGTGATTATCCACTTGTGTCCTACACTAGATAGAGGATTGATCATACCAATAAAATCTATGCCCCACCTCATGAATGGTTGTTCTATTTTGATTGGCTGAAGGGGCAGAGCTGCAAGCCTTTCCTTTCCTACAAACATAGCACATTTGATGCATTTCCTCACATAATCGTGACTATCCTTAAAGATAGATGGCCAATAGTATCCAACCCTCATGATTTTAAAAGTAGTAGTCCTAGGAGAAAAGTGACCTCCAGAAGGTCCATCATGGAATTCAAATAGGACATCAACTATCTTTTTTGAATCAATACATCTTAAAAGGACACCATTTTAATCCTTTCTAAAAAGAACCTCATCTATCAACACAAAGGGAATAGATTGTAACCTATAATATCTTCTTTTTGTTGAATCTAGGCCTGTAGGACATTGTCCTATTTTTAAGTAATGAACCATATTAGGCAACCAACCTGATGCCTTGGCATGTTCTTCTATAGAATGCACAACTAGAGATGCATCTATTTGTTCTATTTTCTTTGAACTTTCACCCCATGCCAAATGCTCACAAAGACCTCTTCCTCTAACCAACTTGGTGGTTTGGATATCAATGTCATATTCCATTACTTTGGTAATCCAACCAGCTCTTTTTTCATTTAGGTCCTTGGAAAGAAAAAATTCTTTGACACTTGGATGAGTAACCTTCAAGTGTACTTTGCTATGGGTCAATAGGTATCTGAACTTCTTAAGGCTCTTCACCACAGCAAGGACATGTTTTTCCACAAAAGAGTATCTTTGTTCATATTCTTCTAAACCTTTTCTAAAGAAAGCAATAGGTTGCTCCTACCCTTATGAATTTTCTTGAGTCAGCATTGTAGATATAGTATCATGACCTCCATAAGCATAGATGATAAAATCCTTACTAAAATTTGGGTTTAAGAGAGTAGGAGCCTCTATCAAGGCTTCTTTGATATCTTAGAAATTAGCTTTTCCTTCTTTAGTCCAGCTAAAAGTTGAACTCTTCTTTAACATGGTTGTTAAAGGCCTCAATAAATCTGCAATATTAGGCAAGAAATGCCTGAAAAAGTTAATCTTTCCTATGAAAGATTGGAGACTTTTCTTATGATGTGGCAATGGTAGCTCTAGGATGGCTGCAATCATCTCGAGGTCTACTATAATTCCTTTCTTGGATACTATATATCCCAGCAATTTTCCATCATGGACTGCAAACACACATTTCTTGGGATTAAGAGATATCCCAAACTCTCTACATCTTTCAAAGATTTTCCTCAGATGTCTGATATGATCTACTACATGTGTAGAATAGACAGTTGTGTCATCTAAGTAGACTAGTAAAAACTTGTTCATGAGGCTTTTAAAGGCCATATCCATTGCCTTTTGAAATGTAGCACCTGCATTTGACAAACCAAAGGGCATCTTTTGATAAGCCATGGTTCCCCACTTGGTTGTAAATGTAGTCTTGTATTGATCCTCCTCATTAACTAGGATCTAATTGGATCTTGAATAGCCATCCAATAATGAAAATCTCTCAGATCCAGAGACACATTGTAAGATTTGTTCCATAGAGGGTAATGGATGGCGGTCTTTTAAAGAGGCCCTGTTAAGATCCCTGAAGTCAACACATAGTCTCAACTCCCCATTCTTCTTCCTTATAGGAACAAGGTTGGAAACCCAACTAGTATTCTTGATGGGGTAGATGATACCACTTTCTATCAATTTGAGCACCTCTTTATGCATAAGTGGCTCAAGCTTGGGATTAACAGGCCTTTGTTTTTGCCTTACTGGTTTGGCATTAGGTTCTAATTCAATAGTGTGTTGAGCAAGGGCTAGATTAAAACCTTTGAGGTCCTCATATTGCCATGCAAAAACATCATTGAATTCTTTGATAATTGGGTGTAAGCTTTCTTTTCAACATCAATGTTTACTTTTCCAAATTGTAAACTTTTGCCTGGTCTTAACTCTAATTCAACACAATGTTCTTGTTGAACTACTAGGCCATCTTTATTCTTCTTAACTTGATCATCCTTGTTGAAGATAGTCTCTAAGATGACAAGACCTCTAGGCATTTTATTAGTCTTAAGTTGTATCACTTGGTCACCATAATTATGCAATAGTATGTCTTGGTTATGCTCTGAGAAGACATCTTCTTCAAACAAGAATCATAGAATTTGTTCATCATTGTCAAACACTTGCCAATTAGTATTATTATTAGGGATAGAAGGTCTGACAATCACTTTGATATTCTATTGGTCTATTTATTTTGAAATGTTATTGGGGATGTCATATTGAGACCCAACAACAGCTAATCTATTTGCATTTTGATTTAGTTTTCTAGGGATAGCAACAATGTTGAAAGCACAAAAGTCTTCAATTGCATCCCAAACACTATGTTTGTATGCTTTCAAGGTATCATTTTTAGTTTCACTTATCACTCTCACTTGACTGACTACTAGTTCACTATCCCCATAAACCTTTAGGGCCTTGAGCCCTCCTTTTCTAGCCCATTCCAGTCCATTGACTAGGCTTTCATATTCTACAGTGTTGCTAGTGCAGGAAAAACTGAACCTGAAAGCTATATAGTATCTTTCTCCTTTTGGGGACACTAGCATAGCACCACCACTAGAACCATGTCTACTTTTAGCTCCATCAAAAAACATTTCCCAAACCTGATTGCTCTAATCCTCTGAATTAGTGTCTTCTTTGAGAAGGTTTGGCTCTATGGATCCACTTTCTTGTATCAAATAAATCCCCAAACCAGCATCCCAAATGACATTTTCTTGGGCTTCAAAAGCATTTTATGATTCTAGTTCATCTAAGAAAATATCAAGGATACTTTCTATCTTAGTGTTTGCTTCTTTGATAGTTGGGAAATCACTATCGTCAAATATATTTCAGTTTGCATTGATGGTATTGGATACATATGGTTCTATATGGTGTTCTACTAATTATTCTGATTTAATGGTGACCTTGGTACCATATCTTGTGTGGAAAAGCATGTGAGACCAATCGGAAGAAAGGTAGCCTCCTATTTTGGCTGTGAACTCCCTTGATAGACATATGGAAAATAAAGTAGTGAGATCTATGATATAAATATCAAGTAGGATAGAGAAATTAGGACTAGCATGAAGGATCAGACTGGTATCCTTAGCCACACCTATAGTGTTAACTGAGGATCCATCAAGTTGTGTAACCTTCTTTTGGAGGGGTTCATATTTAAGTCCTAATTGGTTAGCCACCTTCTTGGGCATTACAGTACTAGTAGCTCCACTATCTACCATACAATTATGTACTAAGGATTTTCCAATAATTAAAGATACATAAAAGGGAGGTGGTTTTGAGTTCCTACCTTGCATGGTATTGGCTTTGGAGTTACAGCTTGGAGCTTCCTTTTCTTGATTAGTTTTGACTAATATTGGCTTTGTAGCTTCTTTTGCATGTTGAGGAGTAGTCATTTCAGTCATAGCTCTCTTCAAAATCTTAGGTTGCCTTGGAATAGACAAAGAGTCCCACATAGACATAGTAAAGTTCACCTTCTTCATGTTGTCTACAATGTTGAAAGGTGCCATAGTGTGTACTCTTTGTTGTGCTTTTACTATGATGGGCTCTACCTCTTTGAGATTCTGGCCCTCTTTGCTTGTGATGGTCAGAGCCTTCTTGAATATGATGGGAGTAGCTTGTTGCATTGGCTCTGTAGATGTAGTAGCTTTAGTACCAAAGTCTTCTCGCTCCATATCTTGAGCTCTTCTCTTTGACCTTGTGTTGGTAGCAATAGAAGGTTCACCAATGACTCTATTGAAGTCTTACTACTCCTAATTAAAAAGAGCAGTCTCATTATCTTGTGGTTCCTATTGAGGAAATGATCCACTAGAAGAAGCCTCTAATTGAGCTTGTGAGGCATTTTGAACCATCAATGCTTGGTTCATCCATCCATTTGAACATGTAGCCTAGTTGTGAGGTTGATTACAAGGGAAACACCATTCATTGTCCATAGCCATATTATTTTGACTAGGAACCATGTCCCTAACCAGATTCACAGAATTGACAGGAGTAGGGTTGTATGGTTGGAATGGTCTTTGATTGAAATTTTGACTTTGCCCTTGATACCCTCCTTGGTATGGTGGCCTATTTTGTTGATAAGGTTGTCCTTGATTCTAATATTGTTGATTAGGACCTTGGCCTTGTGGATGAAAGGGTGGTCTAATTCCTTGCCCTTGTCTCTTTAGGTTTGTGACCTCTTTAGTCAAAGTTTGCAGAAAATTTGCCATTTCTTGCTGACTAGTTTGTTGAGTATTCTTTATCTCTTGCAGCTCTTGAGAGAAACTTGCTTTTAGCTCTTGACCACTAGTACTAGCTTGAGGGGCTACCATGGTCGGAATAGGGGTAAATGGGGGTACTTGTGCAGGTGCAATAGGTTGAAGGCTAGGAAAGATGGGCATGGGTGGCCTTCTAGCTATCATACCTTCTTGGATCAAACAATTTTCAGCTCTGATAGCTATGTCAAAAGCTTGGGGTAAAGAGGTACCACCCATAGATTGGATCATGATAGAGATTTGGCTATTCAAGCTTTGCAAAAAGTATAAGAAAGCATGATCAGCTGATGGCCTCACTGAGACTGGAATTCTATTCCATGTCTTGAGGAATCTATTATTATAATCTATCATGTGTTCTTGAGGGTCTCTTTTAATGGTTGTTAACTGTTCAACCAAAGACAAATTGTCTGATTTATCCTCAAAATGCTTACTCAATGCATCTCCTAATTCATCCCATGAAGTAATGGAACCAACAGTTAAAGTTCTGAACCATTCAAGAGCCTTACCTTTTAGAGAGGTTGCTAATAATTTGGTAGCCACATCTTCTTGAGTTATATTGTGTATGTTGCAAATTGTGGTCACATCTCTTATATGTTCAAAAGCAATGGTTTGCCCTTCACCTGTGAAATTAGGTATACTCTTTAGTGCCACCAAGGGCACATCATGATGTTGAGCAAAGGCTAATGGACTCCCTTGGTTGAAAGGTGCAAAAGCAACCTACCTAGCCATTGTAGGGATTGAAACTTGTTGAGTAGCAGCTATGTGAGTTGTATTTGATGCTAGATTTGAATCCTCAACTAGATCTTTGGTTAGAGATCTTCCTCTTCTTTTGAGATGAAATGGAAAAGGTCTCCTTTTTGAGGTATCAAGAGGTGTAGACTGTACTCTCCTTGTAGGAGATGTTCTTTGAGTTGATCTACCTTTGTAGCCTCTTTTTAAAGGCAATTCTAAAAATTTGGTAGGCTTTGAGCTTCTAGTCTCAACTTTTCTCATAAACTTTGAACAAATTTAGCCTGGATCTGTGATATCAGTGGAGTCACCAGATATATACTTGATAGAAAACTTCTAAAAGTTTGTATTATGCAATCAGTATATCAAAGATAACATAACCTTTTCAAAATGAACTTCAACTTTTGTCCCATCGGTCATGCTAGAATTGTTATACACTAAGTTTGCACCATGTTTCAAGCTCTCTTGGTCTTGATAACCTAGTATAACATGGGAATCATCTCTAGGTGTCAGACCTATGCTAACTGAGATGAGACCTCTAGGTTCTAGGCTGGTTCCTCTAGGATAATCACCTCAATTTGCTTCTTGACATGAAAGTAAACTCTTTGAGGGGAAAAGGGATAGAAGGAATGCTGAAAGGGAAATGACTAAAAGAAAACTACCTACTAGGTGATACACCAAAAATATGGTATGAATTGTAGTATAGAGGATGAAATCAGTACATAAGATTAGGTCTAGGAGATCACAACTCACTAAATACGTTTACATCAATATTTCATAGAAAGGTTTGCAATAGAGAGATGCTATGCAAGGAAAAAAGAGAATTTCACAAGGCAATAGCACTCTCAAGACCTTAGACACAAACTATGACCTGCAAACAGACATTCACCTTTGCAATTGGGTATAAGAATGAGATAGATTACCAGGGGTGGAAGTATACCCACAAGAGCATTCAAATCAGATCATTCAAAAACATACACATAAACTGTGGAAAGGAAGAGGGATCAAGAACCCTAAGATATCATTGGAAAAAATATTCAAATACTTCAATTCAATAAGGGAGAATTTAGACAAGAAAGCATAGGGATAGAAAGAATGTCATAAAGTACCTTGCAATATCTGAATGATCAATGAAAGCTTACAACTTGTAGAAACTAGAGGGCAGAAAGATGCCATAGATAGCTTCCTGAGAAAGAGAAAAAATCTTTTTTCAAAATGTCAACTCTGAGCTCTAAAAAGCTCCAAAAATTAATATATACATCTCCTTTTGCACGCAGGCAAGAGCAAAACCTAATTAGGGCTATAGATTTTTATGATAAAACCCTAATTCTATCAACTCTGATCATATATGTCATGTAAATATCTCAACCGATCAGATATCATGTTGCATGTCCATCTTTGTACTGCATCTACCTACGGACAAGCCACCTTGATCCATCTACCACCTTGCAAATCGGCCTTGCCATGAATGTTTGAAATTTGATCCTGGTCTTGGTATTTGTATTTTGAAGTACAGAAGGCCATAGGTGGCACCACCCTTTAATGTTTCTTTGGCACAAGAACACTAACTTGGTACCCTAAGAAATCATACGCGATGGCCATCAAATATTCCCCATCAATCCCTCAACTACAATTGTCCTGAAGAATTCAATTTGAGCGACCCATTTTGTCGCAATCAACCGCTGGATCAAAACCCTAGCAAAACCTTACAGAGATATATTTGAATTTAAATATTAACAGCTAGCAGGTTGAATTTAAAATGTGGTCATTGATATCTACTTTTCTCGGTAGATGAACGACCCAGATCATCCTTGTGATAGTTGTAAACCTTAGTAAAAGTCAAATGCCACCTCACCGATTAGAAGCCAATAAAAAATGAATACCTCAGCAGATCATAGCACATCAGACCCATGACCCACTGAGATTCTCATTGGATTGTTGTCACATGATCGCATGGGGTCAGAAGATTCCATGAGATCATGCACCCACCGTAGATCTTACTTCCCTACCACCTCACTCAAGATACTTGGACCCACGACACATCCCTGTCATCCTCTAGCCAGCCAATAAGAAGTGAGCACATCATAACATGAGGACCCACCTAATGGAGCCCTGGTAACAAAGAAAGATTGATGGTTGTCATATGATCGCAAGGAATATTCCTGCCCCATGCGATCATGCGACCAGCTGTAGATCTTCAGGAAAGACAACCACTGGGCCCGCTCTAACCTGTCTCCACATCACAAACCCTCGACCAATGAAGAGTAAACACCTTGGACTATGTGGTAGTGGACCCATTGGCATGAAGCACTAATGACAATGAAGATTCATGACCATCACATGATCGCAAGGAATATTCCTGTCCTATGTGATCATGCGACCATCCGTAGATCTAGATTCCTTACTTTAGCCGCTAAGCTAAGATTGTTAACCAAACCGTAACCACTCGCTAGATCACCAAATGTTTAAGGGCTAAACCACCAAAAATAAGAGATTACACGAACGCAGTCACTTGGTCACTGAAAGGATTGGTGACCTTGGATTTTATTGAGCGATTACCCGAATGGAAAGACCATTCGCCAAGTCACAGAATAAAAATGAAATAAGCTTTCTGACTGGGAGATCTTGCAAACATAGGTATTCATGTAGTTGAGGAATGAAAAGAATATTCCGCTGGGGATTAAGAGATCTCACGACTGAAGGAAGAGCCTTAAAGCGCACATGAAGAAATAAGAGACTTAAGTGGCCAAAAAGTAACTGTGAATTAGAACAGGCCTAGGGTTTTTTAGGCTTTTTTGCTTCCAACGGTCATTTTTATGAATTTTGACCTAGGTCATTAATGCCAGAGATAGAATAAAACACTGCAGAGACCAGGGGAAAGATGCTAAACCCATAAAATTTGTTGGAGGTGTTGAACAGGGCTTAAAGCATGAGGATCAAGGATTAAATTTAGCCTATGACCAAAATAAATAGATATGAAATTTTGGGCAACAGGTTGATTGCTCACTCTTCAAAGTTGGAGACTTCTAGTGGACTTGGTTGGATTTTGGGAGGACTTAGCCAAAGGAAGGAAAGGATAGTAGGAAG